>WHYT01016310.1:340759-356648 GCA_009806455.1 Tetrax tetrax
TTTTTTTTTTTTTTTTTTTTTGCTGTATAATGGTGTAATACGTAGCTCATTAGCTTGTTTGCAAAGTGTAGCACTGGACTTACTAATGCTTGCATTATTCTCATTTAGTCACTGTTAAAGTAAATTTCTATTATGTAGACAGATGGATGGAGGGAGTGATGCAGTTCCTAATGGAGAGCAGCAATTTTAATTGGAGATAACTAGGAGTCCAGATCAACTGAATCTTCCTCCTGTTTTTCTGTCAATTCTTGCTTTAGTATAATAAAAAATGTGGATGCTGAAATTTCTTGCTCTCTGTATACATCCATTCTCTATTTTCCCTCCTTTCCAGTGGAAACAAAGTGTCTAATCTCTTACATTTGTCTGGGATCTCAGCCCATGCCTGTTCGGTAAAACTCCAGGGGTAGACAAATAGGAAAGGTGGTTTTAAGTCTCCTTTCCATGCCTTTCCTTATTCCTGGGCCATCCGGTCACCAAACATTGCATACTGAAAAACTGCTTCAGTTCTGATTATATAGATGATAAGAACATAGATAAATTCTGTAGATAGAAACTAAAATGAAGGAATTAGGATGGATATGAAAACCCCAGAGGTAGGTGAGCTGCTAAGCAATGATGAGTGTATGGCAATAAATTCTTCCTGTAGTGGGACATTCCACCAATGCCCACTGCCGAATTGAGGACATTCAGTTTCTTCGTAACAGCTGGCTGTAACCAAGGACAGAACACACAAACCAGCCAGATGCATGCCCTGATGGAACAATTTCAAAGAATTGCATTAAAGCTTCCTTTCTTGCAATCTTGCCTTTTGGAAAACAATTTCAGATTAGTTAAATGACATTTCAGTGGTCATTTGCAAAGGACACTCCTGCTGAGGAGGAAATATACCCTACTACAAAGAGGTATGAAGAGCAGTGGTTATTTTGCCCTACTTCAAGCTTCTGAGAGGCAATTGGATTATTAAAATCATGTGCATTTTCTGTGGATTAGTTATGTTTCATGTTCTAAAATGTTGGAGTCTTAAAACTAGAATATTTTTAATTATAATAGTTATAAACAAAGTCAAAGTCTGCACAGCTCAGCCAGTTTCATCGCACTGGGCTGAGCAGAACTGTGCCTGAAAGGAAACAGTGTGAAGTGTTTAGGGACAAAATACAAACAAGTCTGACTTGCCCTGAATAGTTAAGACATGGCTTCCAAATCCATATGAAAGCTTTTTATGTGTACCCAGAACAGAGCATGTGCATTGTCTTGGAATGAAATTTAAATTTAGAGTTTATTAGTCTCCTCAATGTATATATCCAGTAGCTCGAGGTAAAAGAGCTCCTATTGTGCAGTGGTGACTTTTGTAATTGTTTATTACCTCCTCTTCTTTGTTCCCATAATTCTGAAATAAACCTACAAGTGTGGGTTTTTTTTGGATTGTTGTTTCTTCTGTAGTCTGACAGCCACTACTCCAGCCATTCTAGCAGCAATACTCTCTCCAGCAATGCCTCCAGTGCTCACAGTGATGAGAAATGGTATGACAGTGGAGAGCGCACTGAATCAGAGCTGAACAGCTACAACTACCTTCAAGGGACATCAGCGGATAGCGGCATAGATACTACTTCCTACGGACCTAGCCATGGCAGTACTGCCTCCCTGGGAGCAGCAACATCTCCCCGTACAGGGCTAACAAAGGAGAAAGTGGCACCGCTGTGGCATAGCTCCAGTGAAGTGGTCTCCATTGCAGACAGGACATTGGAAAAAGAGACCCACATAGACCGAAAGACCGAGTCTTCACTGAGCCTGGATATTCACAGCAAGAGTCAACCAGCCTCCAATCCTCTAACGAGGGAGAACAGTGCTTACAGTCTTAGTGATGCTGTCTCGCATACAAGGTAATTTTCACCTCTTATGACATTGACCCCTCCACACTCACTTTCCCATTCTCACTCTCAAGCCTATCAAAAGAGAGAAGTGTATGTTGAAGGGAGGTTTCTACTTACGTTACCCAGTGTTTTGAAAGATCTCCCTGTGCAGAATGCTTGAAAATTAAGACTACCTTTAGTCTTTGCATCTGCTACTGCTTGTAACACTAAAGAATGTCTTTGAGAGCATATTCCATACTGCTGCCTCTAAAATAACATCAGGCATGTCTGATGTGTTTAAAAGGAATAACTTGCAAGAACTGCAATTCATATATGGATCAGAAAGGAGATCAGTCCATTTTATTAAAGCATATAATATTTAATATGTGTGTTTAATATGAGGTTCTTTTTCAGTCTTGCAAGCACATGTTTGGGATGTTTTGCATTTTCTTGCCCTGTCTTTTTGTTTAGAAATCTGCTTGCAGTCAGTGTGATCAAGACTGAGAGCAAGTTGCTTGGGAGTGCTACCGTGTAGATTATATTCTCATTCTGCTGCAAGCTTGTGGATATGACACACTAAAGTCACTTTCCCTCTCTCCTTCAGTTTTGCTACTTGTAAAATTGGCAATATGAAGCACGTGTATAATGTGGTTGAAAACCTCAGATGGAAGATACCCACTTTACAAGTTAATTAGAGCATCTAGAGGCAAAAAAAATATTGTAGACCATTTTCCTAACCCATTTCCGAGGAAGTATTCAGTGCACTTTTTGAAAAAATACTCATCTTGTGTCATACTAGCAAAAAAAAGAAAAAGAAAAAAAGAAAAAGAAAAAAAACCACAGCTTTTTCAAGGAAGATGTTTTATCATCCTAATTTGTTGGCCTTGCTGAGCCTGACTGTTGCATTTTTATTCTTAAGGCACATCTGTTTTGAGTGTCCGGCTAAAATACCAATAAGCTGGAAGTCTGAAGCAATTTTTGCTAATCGTTTTGAGCAAAGCTACATTTATGCAAGGCTAGATGTTTATCAGACAGTTTAACAACTCCTCGTACAGTAGCTGCAAATAGGGGTTGTCACAGGGACCGTAATGTAGTGAATGATCTCCATATGCTTTGTCATGGTAATTTTGACTACGTAATCTATTAATGGTGGTCCCACTCTGGTTTTCTGCCTCTATTGGTTGGCCATTTTTGGCACTAAAGCCAGTTGTTGTAAATCCCACCCAAGTCTTTGAGGCTGGTGTTTCTAGTAGCTGTGCATGCATGAAGGACTTGTGCAAGTCTGTAGAAAGTACTATGCAGAGGGATTTACTCAGATTTTGGGCAATGTTAGTATATGCTCCTTTCTTGAAGGTAAAAGACAATATGGTGGTTAGCTAGTTTTATCCCTTTTATTTTAAGACGAGCATATTTATATGTATTTTTTTTAGCATTCATTAGAATTTACCATGTACCCTGTGGTACTTGTCTGAATGTAGCTAGCAGTGTCATTAAATGTGAGATTCTTACTAAAAATGCTGATTGTAATGAAGTTGTCAGTAGCATTTCTAGTTGGAAGGATTTTTTTCAGAAGCAACTCAAAGAAGCTTGCAAGACTTATATGTAACTCTTGGAAGCTTTATTGTAAAGGTATGCCTAATGGGAACAGCATCTTTGTACATCTGAGGTTCTGGTTTCCTCTTCTCTGAGCACAAAATAGGGTTAGTTCAGTGAAAAAGCCGAGAAAATTTAATAGAAAGAAAAGTATCTTCACAGAGCAGGCATACCGTGACAGTTCTCGTCTTTGTCTTCCATGGATGTACTTTGCAACTTAATTCAAACTTCAGTCTAGGATGTTGTCTCATTATTTATTATATGATAGCATTGTGGTTGCACACTGAACAGCAGTGCTGACCTGAGGAGACCGTAGGTCCAGCCGTTTGCTCCCAGCTCTCCCATAGCTCATTCTGTGGAGGCACAACAGCTGGGACCTGGAGGCTTGTTAAACTGGCACTTCCAAAATGTAAGCACAGCTGCCTGCTTCAAGACGGTGAAGGAGGGGAGACTAAAGGATTATTCTGAACAGGCTACTTTTCATGGGAAATGAACAGCTTAATTGGTGTGTTTCTCTATTAGTTTCTAAATTGTTATCCTTTGTTGCTTCTCGCTTCTTTACCTTTTGCCTGTGGATGCCAGAATGTCTGTAACATCTTTAGAGTCGGGTTTCTGAGCAAGAAGAAAAGGCATTTGGCCCTAAAAAGAACTCGGTGACAAAAGAAAAGAAAATAACCACAAATTAGAGTGTTTGTGTCTGTAGAAGACAGGAGCGATAATTAGCGTTCAGATCATTTGATGGTGCATAAAAGAACTTGTACCTGAGAATTGGTGGCAAAATGTAAATTATAGTGATTAACTTCTACAGCAGAGCTTCTGGCTGGGTTTTATTTTTCTTCTCCACCCCCACTCCCAGAGTCCTTCCTGATGATTGTGCGGATTTCTCATAGCATCCCAGGAGAATTGCATTATGTAGGCCAGTAATTATACAGAATCATTATAGCTGAATGTCATTAAATGAAGCCATATGTGCTGATGGCATGTATTCCCTAGGAAAAAAATAAAATCAGACTTTCATTTCCACCTAAACTATATGGTTTTTTTGTGATCCTCTTACCAAAACTAAAAGGAGACTCATAGCTACTTCCAATCAAGTATCTTTTTCAATTCTTCTAACAATTTTGAGATACTTAAAGTATTATTGTGGAATACTTTTATGAGTGCCTAATCTGCAGTTCTTGTAGATTGTCATGTAGTATTTGAATTTTTCCTTAATTTAATCCTTGATGTCTCAATAATTGAAGTGGGAGGTGGAGGATCAACAGTGGTTATCTCTGTGTCCTGAGAATATGAGGACAGTATTTCTTCCAGACGTAATCCAGCCGGTCCAGGTGTCTGTAACAGTATGAGGAATTGTCTGCATGCTTCCTGGTGTCGAATACTCTAACAGCTTCCCGTCACTACAATAGTGCTCCAGCTCTGATTTAGTTTTTCTAGAGTTTCTCCAAAGAGTTTCTCCTCTAGAGTTTCTCCTCTTGCTCTCAGTTAACAAGTGTGTCTCTCTGTCTGTCAGTATCCTATTGACCTACCTGTGTTTACTTGTAGGATGAAAAGCTTCAGTCATATCCACAGTTCTGTGCATAGTTCCTGAAGCAGAATATCTGCTCAAAATACTATACATACTATCAATACTATCTCAAAATACTATATATACAGCTCAAAATATGTAATACACTTTAAAGAAAAGTGGTTTTAAAACTGTATGCTAATTTTCTTGCTTATTTCCTAGGCTGCTCTTGGCATCTATTATATGATACATGCTATCATAGAATAGTTTGGGTTGGAAGATCATCTAGTTCCAACCCCACTGCTATGGGCAGGGACACCACACTAGACCAGAACACTCACTGGCCCTGAATGCTTCCAGGGATGGGGCATCCACAGCTTCTCTGGGCAACCGGTTCCAGTGCTTCACCACCTTCATAGTGAAGACTTTCCTCCTTATATCTAATTTAAATCTTTCTTTCAGTTTAAAGCCATTATCCCTTCTCCTGTCACTATGTGGCCCTTGTCAAAAGTCCCTGTCCAGCTTTCCTGTAGGCCCCCCTTTAGGTTCTGGAAGGCCGCTGTAAGTTCTCCCCGAACCTTCTCTTCTCCAGGCTGAACAGCCCCAACTTTCTCAGCCTGTCCTCATAGGAGAGGTGCTCCAGCTCTCTGGTCATCTTTCATGGCCCTCCTCTGGACTCACTTCAACAGATCCACATCCTTCTTATGCTGTGGCCCTAGAGCTGGACACAGTACACCAGATGTGGTCTCATGAGAGCAGAGTAGAGGGGGAGAATCACCTCCCTTGACCTGCTGGCCACGCTTCTTGTAATGCAGCCCAGGATGCTGTTGACTTTCTGGGCTGCAAGTTCAAGTTGCTGGGTCATGTTGAGCTTCTCATCCACCAGTACTCCCACGTCCTTCCCTTCACGGCTGCTCTCAACCTCTTCATCCCCAACTCTGCCTCAGGGCTGCTCTCAACCCTTTGATTCCCCAGCCTCTATTGCACTGCAGCTTGCTCCTGACCCCTGTGCAGGACCTTGTGCTTGGCCTTGTTAAATTTCCTGAGGTTTTCAGGGCCCACCTCTCTAGCCTGTTGAGGTCCCTCTGGATGGCATCCCTTCCATCCAGCGTGTCGACCACATCACACAGCTTGGTGTCATCTGGGATCTTGCAGAGGGTGCACTCAATCCCACTGACCATGTTGCCGACAAAGATGTTGATCAGGGCCGATCCCAATACTGACCCCTGAGGAACATCACTCATCACCGGTCTTCACTTGGACATAGAGACACTGACTGTAACTCTGAGTGTGACCGTCCAGCCAATGTCTTATCATCCACTGAGTGGTCTGTGCATCACATCCACATCTCTTCAGTTTAGAGACAGGATGTTGTGTGGGACAGTGTTAAACACTTTGCACAAGTCCAGATAGAGGATATCAGTTGCTCTTCTGTTATCTACCAGTGCTGTCACTCTGTCATAGAAGGCCACCACATTGGTCAGGCACGATTTGCACTTAGTGGAGCCATGTTGGCTGTTGCCAGTCACCTCCTTATCCTTATTTTCCATGTGCCTTAGCATGGTTTCCAGGAGGATCTGCTCCATCATCTTGCCAGGCACAGAGGCGAGACTGACTGGCCTGTAGCTCCCCAGGTCTTCCTTGTTTCCCCTTTAATAGCCAGTGGGGAAACCAAACTGCACAACTTCTCAAATACGATGGATAGTGGCTTAGCCACTTCATCCGCCAGTTCTTCATCCTGGAGATGCATCTTATCAAGTCTCGTGGACTTATGCACCTTCAGGTTCCTTAGATGGTCTCGAAATTGATCTGCTACAGTGAGCTCTTCTTCATTCTCCCGGTCCCTGCCTTTGCCTTCTGTCACTCGGGCAATGTGGCTAGAAGTCTCGACAGTGAAGACAGAGGCAAAAAAGTCACTGAGTACCTCAGCCTTCTTCATGTTTCAGGTAACCAAGTCTCCCGTTTCCTTCTGGAGAGGGTCCACATTCTCCCTGGTCTTCCTTTTATCCCCAACGTACCTGAAGAAGCTTTTCTTGTTGCCCTTGATGTCCCTGGCCAGATTTAATTCTGTCAGGGCTTTTTTTCGTAACCTGGTTCCTGGCTGCTCAATCTCTCTCTATTCCTCCCAGTCTACCTGTCCTTGCTTCCACCCTCTGTAGGCTTTGTTTTTCTTTTTCAGTCAATCCAGGACCTCCTTGTTCATCCATGCAGGCCTCCTGGAGCTTTTGCCTGACTGCTTCTTTGTTGGGATGCATAGTTCCTGAGCTCAGAGGAGATGATTGTTGACTGTTAACGAGCTTTCTTGTTTTATAATAAATATTAAAGTAGTAATACTTAAAATACACAAAGTGTATATACAATATGATATGTAATAAAATATTATAATTATTTTGGAATATATACATATGCATTTTAATATAAATTTTATGTAGAGCATACTCAACGTCATCTTTTATCCTCTTTGCCTAGTAATATTGAGTATCAACACTACCAGCTTATCTAGGAGTTGTTACTGATTTTTATCAAGAAATATTTTCTCACAACTAGCACTTCCTTGAGAACTACCTGATGCATTAAAGAAATCTGAAATGTGATCAGAACTTCTCTTTTCTTACACTGAAGCAAAAGACTTCTCCGCTTCTTGAGTGTATTTAGAAAGGGGTAAATTTTTTTTTTAAAAGTCCTATACGTTTTCTTTAAAGATATACATCTTCCCCGAAATCTTGGCAGTTTGATTTTGCGGTGGTGCTGCCTCACAGATGGGCTGGTTTACTCAGCATGTGTAGGAGTTTTCTTTCAATATTGAAGAAGAAGAGAAAAGAGGGAATGAAAAGAAATTTACGCCTCTCCCCTTAGCTCTTCTTTTTCTCTGCTTTCTTGCTATAAATTATGTTTACCTACATCTGTTACAAATACGAAGATTGCGATGTGCAGCGCCAAATATACAGGCTTGATGGACAGGAAAATATCTTCCTAGATTTTCCCAATCTGCCATCTTTTGTGTAGGCCTTTCAAATGTCCAGATGGAGAGAAGGAAAAAATAATTCTATAATACAAAATTTGTATTATTGTCATTTGATTTGCATACCAGTGGGGAGATGCATCTTGGCCCTGATGTGAGGGACTTCACAGCCATCCCCGTGCACAGAAGGAAGCTTGGGCTGCAGCAGACAATGCTGTTTGAGGTGGGAAGACTACAGTCCCTCAGACTCCTCATTAGAGCCACAGCACTTAACTGCTGGGACTCGTGGTGCTGAACTGGAGCCATATGAAAATGAAACATAGTTGAAGGGGATTTTTTTAGACTCCATCTGTAGTCAATGGAGAGAGAAGAGGAACTCCAAAGCATTAATTCCCTCTGTGTATCTGCGACACATAATTTAAGATGAGGAGAATCACCTCCTAAGGATATTTCTCCATTGACTACAGCAGGAGCCAGACAAGTGGCATAGATTAGATAACTGACTTCTGTAAGGCTAAATGTGGGTGAGATTATTTTCCCAAGTGGCAACATAAATTTAACCTTAAATTATTTTTTCTGTTTCAGTAAGAGAGGGAGATGTGAAAATGCAGTTGTTTTTTTTTTTTTTTTTAAATTAAGATATAAGAGACAGCAGTGAAGAACTTTCTGTTAAGCCAAGAAAGAAAAGATTATTCAGTGACTTTATTCAGCCTTCCAGCTAATTTTTGTTTCTCAGTCAGAAACTGTTCTTTACCACAGGGCCATCTGTTTCAAATTCCTTCCTTGCAGTGTTGAATGGAAATGTGGCTAAGTTGTGTAGAGAGCTGGTAGAAAACCGGTCTCTGAATATATAATGCTATTTCAGTACTAAGACTGTACACAAAGTTCTCCTGTAACTGTAGTTAGAAATGCCTGAGCTCTTAAGGTTGTTGTAGTACATATCATCTTAAGCGCTTAATGCTCATAATACCATGCAGGTGGCATCAGATTTGAATATCAGCATCGCTAAAGAGTAGCTCCCATCTAAAGCCTGCCCTCCTTCTTCCAATAATAAGCTGCAGTTGATCATTCCAACTCTTTTTTTCTGTCTACACAAATTGTGATATATGTTAGAGACGTGCTCAGAATTCTCAATTTAAAAGTCTTTTTTTGCAAATGGTAACTGCTTTTCGGGCAAAATCTAGGAAACCCTCTTTTGAAAGCTGTACGAGTTTCTTCTTTGGTTTGTTGTGGGGTCTTAAAGACATGTTTTCTGTTGCTTAAGTTCCTTCAAAATATATTTTCTTCCACAGACAGGAATTCCAGCAAGAAATTGGACTTTGCTTCTCTTTTGCTAATTCAGCCACAGTCTCTTGTATTACTTTTAAACTGCCTACTGACTGTGAACCCTAGATTTCCCATTTGTGGAGGGGACGAGGGGACGGTGGTGTGTTGCATCCTTAGAGGTTTTCATCACTGTGTGAGATGTTTTAAATGAAATATTGGTGGGAGGTCCTTAAGAGGAGCTAGCTGGTTTTGCTACTCTGCACACTATTGATAAGAGTAACATCCTGTGCCCAGAGTTCTGCTTTAGAAATAGTTCAACAAGTTGCATATATACACATTTGAGGCAAATATTGTCTTTATTATGTTTTTCTCCTAGTACCATGAGCTCTCGACACTCTGCCAGCCCGGTTGTTTTCACCAGTGCCAGAAGCTCACCCAAAGAAGAGCTTCATCCTGCTACTTCTCCCCAGCTCGCACCTTCTTTCTCCTCCTCCTCTTCCTCCTCATCTGGTCCTAGGACTTTCTACCCTCGCCAGGGTGCTACTAGCAAGTATCTGATTGGATGGAAAAAACCAGAAGGGACAATAAACTCAGTGGGGTTTATGGATTCAAGAAAGTAAGACACTTTTTTGGTTCTCTTGTTTGGTTATTTGCTTTGATCGTAAAGAAGCATTGAGATCTGTGACACTTCTCTGTACAGAAGAGCTCAAGACTATTAAATAGAATACTTAATATTCTGCAGAACTTAATCTCTAATCTAGAGTTCTGCAGTTAGGCTTAAATATTTGAGAGTTAGCTAATCTCATTGCCTGTTAACTTGTAAAAGATTTTTTAATCATTTTTTAGAGAGCTGTATGGACTCAGTCCTATTAAAGCTTATCTTTCCTTGGGACTTCTTAAAGGTGACTCAAAATGCTATTTGAGCAAATATTTAAAATCCTCTTAATGTAGAGCCTGAGTTCTCCCTAAGCCTCTCATCCATGTAGCAGTAGCCTGCATGCTGTGCATTAGCTCTGTGGCACTCCATGTGGGCTTGTTAAGATTTCTGCCATTAGCCAGTCTAACTGGCTTAAAGCAAGCCAAGATCTCCCTGCTTTACAATATGCAACCATCACTTTTGGAAGAGAAAATGAGAAACAACTTACTAAGGAAAATACTGTTCCTTTAAGTTCTAACAGGGCTTAGAAACCAAGTGGTTCAGAAAGCCCATTTTAAAGTAATTTATTCAACCCTTCTTGACTTCTGTTGGGTCAAGCACAGTATCCCTAGGTGATACCAATAACTGATTGTCAACAGGAGATGATGAAACTTTATAACTGCATTATAAAAAGCCAGTTAAAATGATTAAAGAAACTTAGTGATTTGCTGCTTTTAGGCTCACTGAAGACATTTATATTTTTTAGTTTTGTACAGAATACATGTTATTTTAATAGATTCAGTCCCTTATTGGGAAAATGTTTTACAATAAACTTTAAATGTATTGGTAGTTGATGTTTTTAAGCAACTTTATTGCTTCAACAGGTATTCATTAAGATGAGGCTCTGCTGTATTAGCAAAACTTCTTCCCTCTTCTGTGCCCCCTACCTAGGTTTTTTTCTTTGAAAATCTTGAGGGTGCTATAATTCCTGTTTCATTCATGCCTCCTGCCCCAGGGCTTTGAGACCTGAATGTGTCTGTTCCATTTCATTTAAGACGTCACCAGAGTGATGGCAATGAAATGGCCCACCCTCGGCTGCGTGCTTCAGCAAGAGATCTACGAGCATCACCAAAACGAGCATCCAAGTCCACCGTTGAAGAAGAGCTGAAGAAATTGATAGATCTTGATAGCCCAACACCTGAATCCCAGAAGAACTTTAAGGTATGTTTAAGGATAGTCTGTCATCTGGCTGTCTCTTGTCGTAGGTGAAATCTGAGAATACCTGAAGAGTAATGTACAGGTCCTCTTCTGATCCAAGCCATAGTTCTGTTGTTACTCAATTGCTATTTTGTAAAGTTACACTTCATAAGAATTTGATGAGTGAGTTCATTGCTGCCTAGGCATATCAACCTAATATACAAATGCGTCACAATTTGGAAGAGGATGAAGGCTGTGAAGCTCTACTATTTCTGTGTACAAAATGCTGAGTGCTTTGAGCGCAATCAAAGCTGAAGTGTTCATTCACACAGAGCTTACTGTGTTGGACCTTGAATTGGACTCGAGAGTTTCTCAGGATCTTTTCTGTTCTCACCCATAACAGGAAAATAAAATCCAAGGCATTCCCTGAATTCTCATCGTGAACAGATCGTCATCCATTTCTCACAGAGTTATCTGCTAGAGAATTACGTCTGCGGAGCAGTTTTATTATTACAGTCACTGCAGTATTATTGCAGTTTTGTCTGCAAATTTAAACAGACTAGTATGCTAAATTGCGAAGAACATTTAGAACTGCTGACTCATGGAAAATCCTGTAGTGTTGTCTTACACATTTGAATTGTTCTGTGATTGCATCACTAGGCAGTGACGTGATGACAGTATTGAAACTCCTCGTAAAAAGCATGCTTTTATGCCTCTGTAATCCTGTTACTGCTCAAGCACCAAGTATGCTCCTTAAACTTAAGCAAATATTTATACAGAGTAAATAGTTAAAAATATCTCCTGATGTGTTTCAGAATGTGTACAATAACACAGAATTGCATATATTCTTAAAATCCATCATTTTGAAGAGAGCATCTTGATTTCTACGGTCTCCATATACAGTCAGTGCTTAACAGCTCAGGCTCATCACCTAGAAACAAATGGTTTCCACAGCAACCATGCAGGAGAGAGAGCTGCAACTTCTTTTTTTTTTGCTTGTAAAAACCCAAAGTGACTTATTAAAACTTGTAAGTGCTAGATTCCATACACAGATTATTTCAGATGTTACCTTGGAGGCTAGAGAAAGAAATCTTGCCAATGGCAAGGTGTCTTTTTCTGTAGTTTGTGGTAGTTCTGAGGGGACAGGGACATGGGCAATGTGAGCATCTCCTGCTGCTTGTTCCGAGCAAGGGGATTGTTCTCATTCCAAGAAATTCCATTCTGTTTAAAGACGTGACCTGCAAACTGTGAAAAGTGTGTATGTTCCCAGGTTTGTTGTTTTTCTGCTTTGGGGTTAGTGAATCAATTCTTACCCCAGTCGTTATTTCCTGGTGACTGTAACAAGTATGTTAACTCGGGTTACACTTGTGATAAATTTCAGCAAGTTAATAACATTCTGTCACACCAATAAATTAAATCTTTTCCATTTTAAAAGTAACTGTCATTTTTGCCCACTACATGATTTAGATTTCATCTTAAAAAAAAAAAAGTTGCTTTTATAGCATATTTTTTGTCAGTTTAAAAACAAACAAAATAAGAATAATGCCCCTTGTTAGTTCACTACACAAATACCAAAAATCCTCATTCTTCCTGTCTCTTGGCTGCCAAAGGCTTTGTTTGCTAGTAGAATATGTTCTAGGCTGTGATTTTGTTTTGTGCATTTTTATCTTCACAGCCTTCCTTATCTCCTTACCTACTACTTATGCAATATATCTTCTCAGACAAGTATCCCTTCTTTTTCTCCTCCCTATCCTCTATTACCAGCAGACAATTCCTACTCGTCGTGCCTCTGTTCCAGCTGTCAGATGTTCATGTGTGCAGCCCTTCAGTCTCAATGTCTGACATTAACTGGTGGTTCCGTCTCCAGCTTCTTTAACCCTGACTGAACCCCGCCGCCCTCGAGTAAACGCTGCTTGACTCAGCAGCTCTTTCTTTTCCTTTGCTGCTTCAGGACAAGTGCTGGGAGGTTTTGCAGGATTGTAACATGAACCTGCTGATTGAGCTTTTAAATTTCAGAACAAAAAAGCAGCTTGATTCCTCAATGTGATGTAGTGACAACTGTGTCCCAGAAGTCATTTTTGTAGTGTTAACTGTATGTGCAAGGTTCATACTGTGATGAGCATGTCCTGAGGGAGGCAACGCAGAAGGGAGGAATTTGACATAATAGAAAGTTAGCATGGGGCATGGCTTCTTTCCTTCCTTGCCTTTTGATGATAGCAGGTTTTTGGAAGTAATCTTGTTTCTGATCCTTAATAATAAAGCCAAATCTTGCAGCAGTTTTCTAATATTAAAATCCATAATGTTTTGTCAATAAAAATACCTGGCAGATTGTCTTCCACTGTACAGTACCCATAGACCCTCCTCCACGCTCTTCTACCTTACAGTGTGGGATTTTGATCACAGGAATAGAGTAGCGTCTGTTTAAACATTTTTTTTCCTCATTCTGAGAAGAAAGAACGATTTTTATGTGCAAATGAGCAACTCTTATGAAGTTTAATCACTCTTTCTGGAAATGGTATTATCTCCTTTTTTCTTTAAACTTGCTTACAGAGTAAATGAGGGTGGGGAGGTCTTCATTTCTGTTTGCCGTTTCTCCATGAAAGACTGAACCAAATTTCAACCAGACTGTAAAGAAATGTTATATATCAGAGATAGTTATGTTGCTACAGGTTTCATGAAAATCAGTGTCTCTGCTGATGGGAACGGTTCTGCGTTCTTTGATAGCACCTTGCTGGCACTGGCCAGGAGGTACGTAACTCCAGGCTAACCACAGCATGGCTTCCTTGTATGTGGAGCACGGAGGAAGTTGGGATGATGGTGGGGGGTAAGACACAAGTTATCTTACTCACGGAACTGTTTACTTAATTTTGGTTGAAATCCTTCTGAAGAATTGAAGCAGTGGTGGGCGTTTCTAGTTGTTCAGTAATAGGAGACTTGTAATTAGTTGGCATTTGCTGGTGCTCTGCCTGCAGGAAGGCAGCCTCCCCTAGGCTGCAATGAGAGAGAACTCTGGTTGATGCAGCATTCAGTTTCTGTAAACATTATCTCTGCTACATGTCAGCTCTAGAATTCACAGGGGCTGCCTGAAATTTCCATTTCAGGGGAAATTTGAAGGGTATTTAAAAGGTAGAATGTGAAATAGGCTACAAAAGACCTATATGTGTTATCTAGTTACAGTCTCCTTCAAAGCAGATTCCTTTAGTTCTTTTTCGTATCCACTCTGAAAAAATACTCTATTAACACTTGCTTTCTTATTTTAAAAAAAAGTTTTTAAAAACTATTTCAACATAGATTTCAAAAGTTTCTGTATTGATTTTTTTTTTTTGTTCTTCTCATTTCTTATTTGTTTTTATGAATGTATAGTCACACACTCTGTCCTGTCAGTCTCCCTTTCCCAGCACTCCTACCACAAGGCGTGCCTTGCAAAGGACTTTGTCAGATGAGAGTATTTACAGTGGTCAAAGGGACCATTTCTTCGCCTCACGGGCCTCGTTCTTGGACCAAGCCATGCCAAATGATGTCCTGTTCACCAGCACGTACCCTTCTCTCCCGAAGTCACTGCCATTACGGAGACCTTCATATACTTTGGGAATGAAATCACTACATGGTAAGTGTATTTCCCATTTTTCTACTTTCAAAGGAATCCTTTGTGAATCGTGTTAAGGGAAAACGTTTGTTACAGCTATTACTACTTCCATCTTGATTTTGCTAAAATGGGGAGAGTGAAGTCACATGCTTGTGACTTGACAATTAGAATGGGATTTACATAAATAGAATGGAAACTATATAAAATAATATATAATGACATAAATATAAATAAGATGGGAAATTTTATTTTCCTCATTTCAGTGGGTATAAGACTGCATGACTGGTCATGCAGTTACCTTTTGGAGGGAGCACAAAAATTTGCCTCATTGGCTGTAAGTTTTCAGTGTTTTTTCTAGGAGTCATCTCGACCATTTGAACCAATGGGCAAATAATACATGCATGGCTATCCACCAGTGACAACTGGTGTCAGTGGGGTTATGGGAACAAAATACTAGTAGGAAAAAATGCAGAAGTTGATAAATACTAGTGGACATTTGGATGTACAACTACACCAGATACAATTTTTATTGCACCAACTGTTTTTAAATTTACTCCCTTACCCTATTCATTTTACAGGACTGTAGTTACTTATTGTAGTCACACATCAACAGCTAACAAGAAAAAGGTACTTGGTAAAACTGTTGTCAAGAAGGCACTCAGCTTTCCTACATAAGTTTACTGAAAAAATCTCAGTAGGGTATCTGATAGGTTGTGTCTTGCTGCATGTGAATGTCTCAGTTGGTGAGACAGGGAATTTTCACAGGTTCCCACTGTACCTCGTAACTAAATGTGCTTTCCAGAAATAGAGCTAGATCTCTCAGTGCAGGATTCTGTAATGTTTTCTGAAGAAGTGCACATCTGCTCTGATTTATTCATGTTTTAGTATGTTTCAAGAGAAAAATGCAATGTTATCAATAAATGCAACTCACTATAGTGGGCCCTGAGCATGGTCTGTATTTTGATACACCAGATACATCTGACAGTGAAGGCTGATGAAGAAATCTTTTTAAAATTCTTTTCATCAGTCTCTGATCACCAGGCATGAGTTTTCAGTGTTGAACCTGACATTTTCATGAGCTGTTGCTTCTGTATAACATTTTTCTTGCGTAAGAGTTAGGAAAGTGAGCTCTCTTCACTTCTGCTTTTTATATGCACTAAAATAACTTTGCAGACTTTGTTACACCTGTAACTGGCTCATGGGTTTGACTTCTGAGGGCTTTGGGTCAGAAGATTAATGATACCATTTGAGTAGGAGTGGAAAGCAGCACCTGATCTTTTTTTTTTTTTTT
>WHYT01016310.1:356668-421702 GCA_009806455.1 Tetrax tetrax
AAAAAAAAAAAAAAAAAAAAAAAAAAAAACAAACCACCTTGATATTTTTGAGCAAAGAAGTGAAATGCAGTGTAGCTTTTCTGGTCATTGTTTCCAAGAGAGCAATATTATTCAGCTAAAATTATTAGAAAGTTATTTTAATTACATAGTTGTTAGACTACCAGAAAAGAGCAAAAATAAGCAACACAACTAGTGGCATTTGTCTTCCAGTGGGCTTGTCTCCTGCCCACCACGCTGTCTTTTTGTTCTCTCTTGTCCAAACGGATTCTTCACTATACCCTTCCCTACAGCTGCCTCCCAGGTGCCCGGTCTGTTTTCTCACCCCTGCATCTCTGGTGCTTTTAACACCACCTGCCCTGCAGAGGGTATGAAGAAGCAAGTTGCTGCTGCTTCTGAGCTTACGCACGTGCTGACTGACAAGACATTGCACGTTTTTTTGATTGTCCAGCCAGTAAACTGAAATAAAGTAGATAACTGTTGGTTCACAATCTGGTCTTTCCCTAACTAGTGCTAATAATTGAGATGTTTCCCTTTGCTATGCACCAGTTTGCACAAAAATTACAGGGGTTTTATTTCCTCCTTTCAAGCTTGCCAGTGCTTTTTCCATAGCAGGCCACGTACCAACATGGGTGAGTGTGGATGTTTTTCAGTAAAGATCAAGAGGTTTCACTAAACAGCCAAGACATGTGCAATGCTTTGGAAGTAATTTTAAGGGTTTTCTTGTTCTGATTCATCTTGGTTAGGCCTAAGTCAACTCCCGTTGGTTTATGAGATTGTAAAGAGAGGAGGAGAAAAACCCTACAATATTGTATTTTTACAGGAGCAAACAGGTGCCATGGAGTTTAGAAGCCCCAGCAAGCTGCAGAGCCCTCTGCCTCAGAAAACTGGCTTGTAACATGCTGCATCTGGTCAACTCCCGTTGATCAAACATTCTACTGAGTTCTGGTTCCAAAAGTGCTGTCCCAGGAAAATTAAAATTGGGGATGTGTTAGTATTGAGAAAGGAATTTGGGGTTGTTTTTAATGTAGTTTGTAATTTGTTCTTCATTACTCTAGGAGAGTTTTCTGCCTCAGACAGCTCCCTCACGGATATCCAGGAGCAAAGGCGGCAGCCCATGCCAGACCCTGGTCTTATGCCATTGCCCGATTCCGCCTCTGATCTGGACTGGTCAAACTTGGTAGATGCTGCCAAAGCCTTTGAAGGTAAGCCTTCAGAGTATAATACTTAGCTGGTCTTTGTGCATACTTCCTTAAAGAGCGTTTTGGGGGTGGTTTTTTTCATCTTGACTCTTGCTTTTGTTGTTGTTAAGTCTGAAGCTTAAGCTCATTTAAAATAGCAACTCAAGTCTTAACAGCCTAAAACTGTGTATGTAATACTCGGATGCCATTTCTTCAGACTGGAATCCCTCTGTGCTACAGAGGCCAAATCGCTGTGAAAATGGCTACTTTTCATTTCATGTAGAGCACTTGCAGACATCACAGCTAGGGTGGAAAAGGCATCTGGCATGAAAGTGCAAAAGTAAAGTTAAATAGCAGGGGGAAAGCATATGAGCACACTAATGATTGCTTGCTTATTGCACTAGCAAGAAGTTTCTGCAGCTGCAGCACACTACCAAGGTAATTTGAGAAATGTGCCTTGTTGGTATATACTTTTCTATTGCCATTTTTCCCTTTGCATACTCTGAATACATAGACTTGCGCGTAAGTGTCATTTCATCCTATGGCACTTTCCATCTCTTTGGAACTTAGTAAACTGAAGAAAACTGTAAGCTGCCTAGATGAATTTGAATTTAAAATTACATACCCTTCAGCCCAAAGGGAGTTTACCTTACAGTTACTGTAATCCAATGGAAAATTCTTCTAGGTGCATTAAACAGAAGTGCCTTTTCCTAATCTCTGCACAAATGCTGTCCCACCTTCACGAAAGTGTTTTCACTGGTCCTGAATCTTTTAGGCATTACTTCACAGACTCCCCCAGCCATGCAGCATAACTTGCTTTCTTGACTGCTTTCTGGTAGTAGCCATATATGTCATTAAGACAGTGCCTGTCTAGGCTGGTGTTCAAGACTTACATCTGTGATCTGCTCTGTTGCCGTAAGAGTTGTAGGATCAGCACGTCTCATATTTCTGCTCTGCAGTCTTAGGCAAGAGTATTCAAAGCAAGCCTTAGTCCTCAAGAGGAGATGAATTTGTAGTGATGTTTTATCACCACCACATGGGGATGAAACACAAGTTTTAATACATTTCATTGTGGTCAGCAATGTTTCTTTAAAAGAGTCCCCCTCCTTTTTTTCGTTAGGTGTGACTCCTCATTAACCTGAACCCCTCACTGTTGTAGCCCTCAAACTCACTTGTGTTCCTCTTTAGAAGAGTGAACAAAGTCAGTGTAGTGAAGGTAACAAACTGACAGCTCAGATGAAGAAAAGGTTGAAGAAATGGATAGGCTGGAACCCTGGGCTGAGCTGAATGGGATGCGGTTCAACAAGGCCAAGTGTCGGGTCCTGCACTTTGGCCACAATAACCCCAAGCAGCGCTACAGGCTCGGGGCTGAGTGGCTGGAGGACTGTGAAGAGGAAAGGGACCTGGGAGTGTTGGTTGATGCTCAGCTGAACATGAGCCGACAGTGTGCCCAGGTGGCCAAGAGGGCCAATGGCATCCTGGCCTGCATTAGAAATAGTGTGGCCAGCAGGAGCAGGGAGGTAATCATCCCCCTGTATTCGGCGCTGGTGAGGCCGCACCTCGAGTATTGTGTTCAGTTTTGGGCCCCTCACTACAAGAAAGACATTGAAGCCCTGGAACGTGTCCAGAGAAGGGCAACAAAGCTGGTGAGGGGTCTGGAGCACAAGTCTTATGAGGAGTGGCTGAGGGAGTTGGGATTGTTTAGTCTGGAGAAGAGGAGGCTCAGGGGAGACCTTATAGGTCTCTATAACTTCCTGAAGGCAGGTTGTGATGAGCAGGGGTTTGGCCTCTTCTCCCAGGCAACAAGCAGGACCCGAGGTAATGGCCACAAGTTGTACCAGAGGAGGTTTAGGTTGGATGTGAGGAAAAACTTTTTCTCCCAAAGAGTGGTCAGGCACTGGAATGGCCTGCCCAGGGAGGTGGTGGAGTCGCCGTCCCTGGCAGTGTTCAAGAGGCGGCTTGATGAGGAGCTACAAGATCTGGTTTAGTAGCTCTGGCAGCAATGGTAGTGGGAAGACGGTTGGACTAGATGATCTCATAGGTCCCATCCAACCATGTGATTTTATGATTCTAAGGTGGGGTAATGTGTTGGCTGACACGTGCATCTCACAGCTGTAAAAATATACTCAGATTGGACTTGCAGATTAGAACAGCAGTCTGATATCAATATAATCCCAGTCTCTAGTCCCTGCCAGGTGTCATAGGGATTGACGTGTATCAAACAGCCCAAATTCTAATTTGTGATCCTGGACACCTCTCATCATTGATTGGTGTCTCCAGCACAAGTGAAGTTACAAACAGTGATATCTGCAACCAGCTGAAGCAAAAGCTGCCTGGATCCCTGAGCCACACCAACCTTCAGTATTTTCATTCAAAGGAAAAATTCCATCAGATACCAAGGCATGTTAATTTTACCCTTGTTGAAAGCACAGGATAAAAATTTGCCAGGCAGAAAAAGATGCTACTGTTCTGTTTCCAGTGAGAGGCCAGCAGCTGCTGAGGGACAGCGATGTTAATTTATTAAACTAAAAGGTGTTTGTTACTATTTGTGCTAGGAAACTCCGGAGGTAGGGGCAGTGGTACCTTCAGTCACACCACATGTGATAGTGATTTAGAGAAGTGTTAAAACGCCTGAGCAGTTACAAGACAAAAAAGTATAGACACAAGGCAGCAAAGAGGTTTCATGTTTCAATCTGAAAATGCTTTTTAAGGCATAAGGAAAAAGTTTTACGTTCTGAAAAATTACATTGCTCATTTTACTTTCCACATGTAAATTGTGCACAGTGAGCTTTTTTTTTCCTCAAAATAAAAGGATCCTTTATGGAGTGAAGGCAGCTAAATATAGTTACTGGGTTATTGAGTAGTGTCATGCAGTTGTACCCAGGAAGTTCTGCACAGCTCTTGTTGTTCCAGTTTGGCTTCTTGCCTCTCTTGGAACTGGCCTTGGGTGGACTCTGAGCGCTGCCGCGGTACCTCTGCTTTGCGCGCTCTCCAGCGTCTCTCTTGTGGAGAGCTGCTTAGCCTGAGGGTGATGCACGCTCTGTGCCAGAGCTGGTACTTGCTTGTTGAATCCAATACAGTGGAGAACCTGGTGCGAGCACTTGCAATGCCAGTTTGCGTCTGTCGAGTGGATGTTGGTCTGTCATACATCATCACTTTCTCTTGCTGGAGACACAGACATCTGAGATTGCTTCGAGATTCTGCATTGTAGCTGTTGCACCATGCATGAACAGATAATCATTACTGCTGCCGTTGTTTTTCTCTGTTTGCCTTCTCAGTTCAGCGAGCTTCATTCTTTGCTGCTGCTGATGAAAATCACAGACCCGTGAGCGCTGCCTCCAGTAGTGATCAGGCTGAGGACCAGCTTACTGCCCAGATAAAGCCTTACACAGGGTAAGTAAATACACGATCTAGGTAGGCTTCCTCAGCTCCAAACCAAGCAAAAGAGTCGGAACATCTTTCTTTGGAAGCCATCTCCGGGCTTTACAGAACTCTTCACGAATTCTGACAAAGATGGTGGTGGGAAGTGAAAACAGAAGGAATCCGTAAATACAGTTGAACCTTTTTGCAGTTTTTCTTGTCTGAGATGTTCAAGACGTGTCCAAAGCAATGGTAATTCAAGCACGTGTAATGAGCAGAAGTAGAGAGAAGTCAAGTGATGGGATGGCCCCAATTAATCATGAGTTAAATTTGTTCTGTTGCTTAATGTGCTGCATGTGTTCCATGTGCTCTTTGTTAGGCTCTTTTTTTGTTTATCTTGTGAATTCTTAGTGTACCTGAGCACACACCTACATAAAGCCCCTTGGTATAGACACCTGTGTGAAGACAGTAAATCCTATCAATACCTATTCTTGTTTCCTGCTTCCAACAGTAAAGAATCTCCTCCAACTCTCGCCTCTAAAGTGGACCAACTGGAAGGTTTGCTGAAGATGCTGCAAGAAGATTTAAGGAAGGTAAACATTCCATCTACAGAAATCTGTAAGACACATATTTAGTACTGATAGGTGATGCTAATAACTGTGTAACCCTGCTTTGCCATGCCTGAGCCTGTGACAGTCTCAGCCTTGTATAAGACAGACATTTCTTTACTACTCTTCCCAGACCATACTCCCAATTATGCAAGGCTAGGGCGGAGTGGCTAAATGTGTAGGCATCTGATTCCTCCACTTAAATTAGGAGGGTGATTCACAGTAGCTCCACTCCTAATTCAGGTGACACCGCGAATGGCTTGAAGTTAGTCCCTGTAAATGTATCCTGCTGATGATGAAAAGTGAGAACATTATCTGAGCATAATTTCTTCTGTGGAAACCTCCTGTATTGTGTTACTGCCTGCTTGGACCAAGAAGGATCTGCTGTGGTCAGATGAAGAGTCTTTTAGCTGGGGAAGCATTTGCAGGAGTATTTTCCTTATTTAGTTAACCATAGAATCATAGAATGGCTAGAGTTGGAAGGGACCTTCAAAGGTCATCTAGTCCAACCCCCCTGCAAGGAGCAGGGACATCTCCAACCAGATCAGGTTGCTCAGAGCCTCATCCAACCTGGCCTTGAATGTTTCCAGGGATGGGGCATCCACCACCTCTCTGTGCAACCTGTGCCAGTGCTCTACAACTCTCATTGTAAAAATTTTTTTTCTAATATCTAATCTAAACCTCCCTCCTTCTAATTTAAACCCATTACCCCTTGTCCTATCACAACAGGCCCTACTGAACAGCCTGTCCCCATCTTTCCTGTACGCCCCATCAGCAGTTGTACATACATGCTGTACATACAGAACAGGGAATGCCCAATTTTATTTCACCACTTGGGGAGCCAGCTTCTGTATTAGAATTTAATATAGAGAAATCTTACTCATTCAAGCAAAAAGTGAGGAATGAAATGCCACAAATGTCCCTTAGATATAAAGCCATGTGTTACTGCACATAAAATCTTTATAAAGAATGACACTCATGCTCTCTTAAGAGATTCTTGCCCCTCTATATAGGTAGGAAGCATGACCTTAAATTTCCACTAAGATCTGTATTTTCCCTCATGCCTAAGGAAAAAGAGGACAAGGCCAGTCTTCAGGCTGAAGTGCAACATTTGCGGGAAGACAACTTGAGGTTACAGGAGGAATCCCAGAATGCAACCGAGAAACTGAAGAAATTCACCGAATGGGTTTTCAACACAATTGATATGAACTGAGAACAGTGTACGGGGAAGGAAACTATCTGTAACGGATACTATTACTGGGACTTAAGCTTTAATGCCACCTTAATCATGACATGTGAAAGTATAGTCAGAGCACTTCCCTGTCCTTCATCCTCCAATAACCCTTTTTTGCATCTCTGCGCGCACTCAGAACAATTGCAGATCAACAATCAGTGTCTGCCTTTTGTAGAAAAAAACAAAGTAAATAATTTTAAAAAGGTAAAATAAAAGTTTAACTGCTAAAATGTGAATGTCTATTTTTTGCACATTGTCTCTTTATCTGTTATGTACAAAATGATTTGGAGGTGGGATCAGGCTTGCTGTTCCATCTGCCTCTGTTTCCATTAACTCCTTTCTCTCTGTTCCAGGTAATCTGCTTTTCCTTGCAGCTTTGGCAAATATTATGACATCTAGAAAATTAGAAAGAAGTGTTTATTTTACTGCTCTTTTTACATTGTTTTCTGAAGTATGCCACAGACAAGGAGATGTAATGCAATGTTTTAGGTGTCTCCTTAGCAATTTGCGCTTGATTGCTAGTGCTACCTTCCCATACGTTACAGAGAACGCGTGTCCATAGTGTATGGTACAGTACAGAACCAATCATAGCATTTGGAGAGAGACGAGAGACGGGAGCCGTGGGTGAGGCACATGATCACACATCTGTTGCATTAGCATTTCTGGTAGCCGTTGTTTCCCGTGGAAACAATGGCCGCGAGTAACTGTACGAACAGCAAGAGTAGGCATGCTGCAGTTCATACTGTGTCAGGCAGGCTGAGGTACTGAGGACTGTTGCTGTACTGCCTAAGTGTAGTCCTCTTCCCTCCCAGGGAACCTGTTACTTGCATATGCGCAGAAGACTTAGGCTGAAGTTGTAAAGAGATTAAGATTTCTTTCCCCTGAATTGTTTCCATGAAAATCCATATAAAGCATCTTCATGCGCCTGCCCTCTCGTTCCATTTCTCTGGACTTCTTGAATCACAACAGATTTGAGAAATGTTTATTCAACTTGTGTTTTATTACGTGAGAGGTCTTACAAATCTTTTACTGTGGTAGACAGAGGAATATGTAAAGGTGAATAAGAGACGTGTATTTTTCCAAGTACTAGGATAGGACTGGAGCTCTGAAATCCCCAGTCCCCAGTGAAACTCTCTAGCATGAGGTTTCCTGAACTGCGTTGTGCGAGGAAAGTTAATTTCTTGGTCTTTGAAGGAACAGCTAACTTGCCACAACATGTTACCTCTCTAGAAAATAGCTTTCAGGTGTGAGAATACTTTTAAGCACCGCAGTCTGCACAGGCACTGAACTGTGCAGCACGCTGAGAAACCTTTCCTCCCTCCTGAGGATACAGTCGCTACCTTAATAAATATTGCCGTGCATAAAGCACAGTATATTTGAAGTTGATTTCAAGAGCGTCCACTCCCTCCCCTTTACCACGTTCTCAAATAGACCGATTAAAATCATTGGGCATAGTCTTGTCACAGAAACTTGCACGCTCTTTTCAAATCCATTTTTCATGTTCTTTAATCTTGCCCCACACAAGTACACACTACACACTTCAACCTCAAACTTCATTTGTGATGCTAATCCCCATGGAGTTCTTCTCTAATGTTTTGTCATGGAAATGGATCTCTTTGGAACTATTTCTGGAGTGCTTTTGTAAAGGTTTAGAATGTCTTGGGTTTTTTAATGACTTGTATGAAGGAGATTTATATAATGCCTGATATTATTTGTAAATGGGAAATA
Organism: Tetrax tetrax; assembly: GCA_009806455.1. NCBI lineage: Eukaryota > Metazoa > Chordata > Aves > Otidiformes > Otididae > Tetrax > Tetrax tetrax. Next base: position 364,777 of record WHYT01016310.1, read on the forward strand.
TTGCTAACATCTCTGAGCATCCTGAAGTCTTGCTTTTATTCTCTTTTAAGTTTGGTTTTTATTTTATTTCAAAAAATATTTTGGGACTTGGGGCAGACTATTTATTAGAGTTTTGCAACAGAGTTCTTGTATGATGCCACTGAAGGCTACTTGTAAAATTCTGACAATAAAACTCATTTTAAAGGCTCTTCTAAACAATTTTCTTCTGATTTTGTTGGGTCTGTTGTTTAAGACTTTACAAGAGTGTCCATTTCTTCCTGTTTTCTTCCTGTACCACTGTTCTCAGTGCTTAGCAACAGAAGAGTTTCATTCTCTAGCAGATTTCTACTTTTTTTTCCTTTGAAGGCCATTACTTGATATGTATACACACACTTCAACCCTTGACTTTTTACTTGTATTTCTACACAAATGTATTTTCTTCCCCCGTTTACAAGGTTTTGCTACCTTTAACAGTGACTCTGAGCTTCACCAGGCTTATATGGTAAAGGAGGGGGCAACAGGGTTTTGTTGTGTATCAGGATTTTAGAACCTAATTGGAAAAAATTAAGCTGATTCAGGACAGAACCAGACTTGCTTGGTACATTTGCCCAAGGGTGTGCCCAGCTTTCAGCATCCCAGAGCCAAACCTGTGGGGGCATTGCAACATGAGGTGTTAGGTTTGTTTTGTTTTCCAGATCTCCTCCTTTGACCTCAGATGACCTTGGACATGTTTTGTATAGACCTTTTTTGGCCCAGTGGATCACCATTCCACAGGGCTCAAAAATGTGGGACTAGGTCAGTCTGCAGGAAAGAATCTTCCAGGTTCATTGATCAGGTCCTTAAAAGGCACATGGGGAAAGAAAATTTGTCCATTTCTGACAGTGGAGTGCCTGACCAAGAGAGCTCTGAAGCAGCAAGAGCAAATGGAAGCATCTGGTTGAAAAGCAGGGGGTGAATCTTGGAAAGACAACTGGGTGCTGTCTTACTGTTTGCAATGGGATACTGGCAACTGCGCTGGAGCAGAAAGTTTCCGACAGGTCGAGGAGTTGCCTGGCCCACACTCATAATGAATTCACGCCAGAGGTTCCCGCGCTCCACCATGCACACTGCGAGGTCAGCCTGCACCGGGGCGAGATCTAACCTGCAGGCATCTCCTCACAGCCTGAGTAGTTACGGCGTAAGCAGAAGGTGGGTGGCTGTGGGAGGAGTGTGGGTAACAGGGGCTGCCTTCCTGTTTCTCCCAAGAAAGAGATGTTTTATGTTCTTGGAAACAGTTTTGTATTCCTGTCTGTGTTCCAGTGTGAAGGTACTGCTCTCCCTGTGACGGTGTTTTGGGTAGCCAGAGATGGCTGGTACAGCAGCAGAAGGCTGCCGTCTCTCAAAATCCTCAAATCGGGGGGGTCACCGTGAGGCGACTGCACCTTCCATGATCGATAGTACTCCATCAGAGGTGAAGCAGGCTGTAGGTAACAGGTCAGAGGGTATGGGGCTGCGGTAAGAGGCGAGCTGCAGGAGGCGGGATTATGAGGGGAGACGCTGGTGGGAAGGGGACTGAGGAGCCAGTTATGGGGTTAGGGGAGAGATGTTGGGATGAAATGCAGCACATCCAGGTTTTACTCTGCAAGTGTGGTGGTTACTGTACGACAGCCTGTTGTTTCTGTAGGAAGCTGTTCCAGACCTGATAAATGAGTATTGTGAGACAGGCTTTTCCGAGAAAGGTCTCCGTGAACCAGGCACAACTTGAGAGGGTCGTTTTGTCTGTTTTTAAAAACTTCCATAATCCCCTCCTCTCCTAGTGCCTTCTTTTGGGTAGATGGTTAATAAATCCTCTGGGCAGATGGTTAATAAATCCTCTTTTAAAGCAGTCGGCTCTCTCCTAGCAGACACTTCAGTCTGGTGTTAGTCCTGTATGTGAGCAACTTGCTTTGCAACTTGCTTTGCTGCAAGACAGAAGGGGAACAGAGGCAATTGCTGTTTACCAGCTGGTATGGCATCCAAAATTGGATTCCCTGGAGGAGAGATGACACTGTTCCTCTTCCATCGCTGCAGCTGGACCAAAGACGGGCTTTGCTGAGGTGGTTACTAAGGGACAGGAGCTGGGCAATGAGATGACAAGACTCGTAGAGATGCCTTCATCTCTTCCTGATACGACATGTGGTAAGGAAATCCTTGCTGTACTGTTTGAGGTAACGCTGGAGGGGAAAAAATCTCACAGAAACACTTACTTCAAAGCTCTGCAGTAAGAGCCCCTTTCCCTAGCAGAGGTTTCAGCTTTGGCTGGGTGTGAGAGGAGCAAGACTGAGGAGTTTGCATGAGTCAAACTTGTCCAAGGCCAAGGTCTGGATTTGGACCCTCATTTCCCCAAGACTGGTGGTGGCTGATGGCAGCTACCTTACAGCTTCTGCAATGAAGACCGGATGCAGCCACTGTCTGGGAAAGGCAGACCCTCTCCCACTGTCCCCTGCAGCAGCCTGGGGGAGTTGCGCTCAGCTTTGGGGGGACACAGCTGGCTGCTGTGGGGCCTTGTGGGGCTTTGCTGTACTTGGTATGCAAGGTTACAGCAGGCAAATCCCTCTTGTCGACTTCTGCGCTTGCAGGGAGCTGTCTCCAGGTGTCTCAGCGTGTCACAACCAGCTTGTGTTACTCCCAGATGTTTGGTGTCTGATTTAAAGTGGACTGGGCTGCTTGTAGTATGGCAACCATAGCTCCTGTGGGGAGTAAAATGGGGTGCTGCAGCAAGCTGCACAGCCTTCGCAAACCACAGGCTGCAGAATTTGTAGTTTATCACAAGGTAACTCAGGTTGGAAGTGTTCTCGGGTTGAAAGTGTTCTTGTCCAACTTTCAACCAAAGCAGGGTCAGCTAGGAGGGTATGCTAGGTTGCTCAGGAGTTTATCCAGTTGGATCTTGAAAAAAACCTCCAAGGATGGAGGCTGCATGGTCTCTCTGGGCAACGCATGACTGTCCTAATCATTAAAAAGCTTTTCTTTTTATGGGGGTTATTAGTAGAAATGTGTCACCTCAGCAACAATTGCAGGCTACGTTTTGCCTATGTTTTTCTAAGAGTTCATGACACGGAGTCCGTACTCTCCTTGAAAGCCTGTGAGCTATCCCCTGCCTGGGGCTGGCAGCACAGCACCCACTTTTGCTTTCCCCCTCTTGAGCCTGGCAGGAAGGAAGCCCTGTGGCTTAGTGTGTGCTGAGCTTTGTTTGCTCCACTAATCAACTTCTACAGCACAGTTCTGGTTTTTTGTTTGTTTGTTTGTTTTTTTTTTCCTAGAGATTTCTTATTTCTGTACTCAGTACCACTTATTTGTGCTTTAACCAAGGCCTGGATTGAGCCCCTGGTTCTGCTTCACTCTGCACTGCCTGTGAGGAGGACAGGCGTGCTGCCAGGTGGGGAGGCATGGCTGCTGGGCCAGCGATGCTCTCGGCAGCCAAAGGAGGCCCGTCAGCTTTGGGCAAAGAAGTCAGAGACTGAAACTAGGATGTGTTCAAGGACTAGGCCCAAATGTGGTTTCCTAACCTCACGTTGTCATAGTGGCAAATGCCATCAACTAGTAACTAAAGAGAGGTTTCACGCCACAGGGGCAGAAAATACAGGGACTTGTCTTGGTGCTGTTTTAAACTTCATTCTTGTTCTTTCCTCTTGCTTCCTCCAATGTGTTCCTGCACTTTTCTTCCAGCAGCGTTTGTTCATTTAGTCTCGTGGCTGGTGACTGCTGTTCCGCCGCCCAGGATCTGCTGCAGTGTGAGTGACTTGGCTGAACAAAAGAGCTTGACTGCTCACTTGATTCTGTGACTGGGGTCGAGGCGCGCATCTGCATCTTCTTTGCATCTCACACCCAACATTGAGTTCGCTCAGCTGGAGCTCGGGGGCTGAGGGATAACTTACCTGTACGGAAGGAACAAGCCACGTCATGCCCAAAGAGCTACGTGCCAGAGATAACGCCTGGGATGTGTCTACCCACACGCAGCAGGAACAACCAGTACGTGCTTGCCTGGCACTTCATCGCTCAGGGGAGGATGCAGAGAGGAGCGGCCCTGAGCTCTGCTGTGCCAGCTTCTGCTGCAGGCACTACACGGAAGAGTTTGGGGAGATTTCAGTCTCTTGTGTCCTCCCTTTCCCATCACATTTGATCTTAATAGTGGGATAATATAAATACACATCTATTTGCTCTTAACATTCTTTGCAGTGCTTTTTTTTTTTTTTTTGAGGTTAGGTTTTTTCCAAGCTGTGCACAAGCATTTGACAAACACCGTTCTTCCTTGTGACTGCTTCACATCGGTAGACCAGTCAGTCACAGCTTCGAGTCCTAATACTATTATTGATCAGCAGATCGTTTTGTGACTTTCCTTGCTTTATGTTCTTCCTCAGCTCATGCTCAACGTGTAGCCCAGGGAAAAAGAAGGGGCAGAGAGGAGCACATGGAACCGACTTCTTGCCTACTCAGTATTTACCTCGTAATGTTGACGCTTGCCTACGTCTTGCCATACTTAAAACTGTTGAAACTGGAGAATTTTGCATGCATGAAGTATTCAGAATTGTTGCAATAAAATTTAAAATGTAGATTAATAACCAAGTTAACTGCAGCTATAAATACCCTTTCTATGGCCCTATCCTTAACCATTTGAAGCCAGAATAATGTTAAAGCTTCATAATATAAGCCATGTGCCTTTGTCTGACCTGTCTAAAAGCATGAAGCATAAAATGATAACATGCTAGCTCCATCAACAACCTGTGGAGAACTGCTTAGGTTTGACAAACCTACTGAAGAAACTACGGGACAGGTAAATCTGGGCAGGGTTACCATGGCCACTGACTCACGGACCCTTTACCCAAATCTTACCACCAACTCAAAAGAAGTAGGTGGAGTAACAGGACTGAACATGTGTACTAATTTACATGATAGGCAAAGAGACTCAGACCAATCACTTAATAAAATAACAATGCATATGTATTAGGAAGTTGAATATATTAGTATTTTGTGTAGAAATAAAAGACAATTTGGAGCTTTAAGGTGTGCTGACTTGGAAGAGGTTCCCATACCTGCGCACGTATGAAATAAAAGAAAGTATCTCCGCTCGGTGTGGATGGGGTCTTTGCATACTGGGTGATAGATCCAGCTTTTGGGACAGCAAGATGATCTGGAAGTCCCCCATGGAGGGCAAACACCTGAAAGCTGCACTGTATTCTGCTAACTGTTCAAGCACCAAGCAAGAAATTGTCTCCTCTTGATGAGAAGCTTGATGAGGTTACACCTACAGTGTAGAAAACAGAAGTCATTGTCTTGTCTGTGATTTCTTCTTCAAGGCTTCTAGGGCCTAAAAGCAACACTGCGACTGGCATTAGTTCCATGGTTCTGATTTGTTTGCCCAGTTAGAGCTCAGCTGATGTTCTCCACTACAAACATGGAGTATTTAGCCAGATCTGTTTTTTAACTGAGCCATCTTTCTTATATCCCAGCCTACACAGAGAAGACTCATCAGGACCAGAGCAGGTAGTGTGGGTCTCTGGTCTGCTGTAAGATGTCCTTCCCAAGTCCTGCCACTGCTGTGGGTCTCTCCAGGCGTGCTACCTGTGTCATGTCATCTTTGTGGCTGGAACGGGCAGAAATTATGGGAAGTGCTTCACAGAAAGGTGCTGGCAGGCAAAAAACATCCCTGTCTGAGGTCAAGAAAAGGCAGAAAAGTTCTTCCCACAACAGTCAACAGAGGAGCCACAGCCGGCCTGGACAAGAGCCCTTGAGGTGTTTTCCCAGCAACCTAGTGGCCAGCAGAACAGGAAAAACCAGGGCTGCTCTCTGTGAGACGCCAACCATTTCACGACACGAGAAAGGGGAGAGGCAGAGTGAAACCCTGCCTGTAAGCACACACCGGTCTCTCTCTTACTGAACTTTCCCAAATGAGCTTGGAGCATGCCTTTGGAAACACTGAGAAAATTTTCCTTCAGCTTTATAAGGGTTTTTTTGGGGGGGAGGAGGGGAGGTGTGTTTGTTTTTTAAGGCATACTACTCAGTTGCAGTCTAGTCTGTTTTAAAATAGACTGTATTCTAGTGGTTTTATACAGGGCAATTTTGAAAAGATTGAGCGGCAGTATCTGAATACACAGGTAAAGCCTGCATTAGTTTTGCAAGGTGCTGAAGTGGGCGAAATGCTGAATTTCTGCTGGCTCCAGAACTTCAACTCTATCCACATGCGAGGGGGGAAACCAGCAACGTTTCCCCTTAAACAGCTTTGTACTTGGGCACTTTGTAGTCACAACCAGCTAAAAACAGGAGGCTTGAAGGTAAGGGTCATGTTTTCAGAAGAGCAACTCCTTGGGTTGGGGAAGAAAGCAGAACTTCAGTCCTTTTGGGATACTACAGAGACACCTGAAAAAAGGGTTGGAAAGCAAGAATACAAGGCCAGATTTCTCAGAGGCACAACAGGGCTGATGGCGTTCAAGTGGGATCTCCCAAAGGGCCTGAGCAGGTGAGGTGCCCAGCCAGCAGCAAGCCCCTGTACGACTACAAGGAGCACGGAGCAGCTTTGTGTTCCGTCAGTCCTCAGCCTGCCATCAGGTCCCTGGGCCCAGCCAGACTCCAGGCTGAGCTCGGAAAAGGCTGGCTGACCTGCTTTTTAGGCTATTGTGTTTGGAGTTGTGGTTGTTAAGCCAAGTGTCATCTATCTTCACACTTTGAGGAGTAAGCCGATCCCCTCTGCAACCACTAACCAGCCTCCCCCGCAGCCACCACGCTGGATGCGGTGAGAGCTTTGGCAGACTTGCCACAGACAGGATAGGGGTCCCCATGGCACAGACAGAGCCTGTGTGACGGAGCCCGTGCTCCAGAGCTAGCGTGCCAGGCTACCGCTCACACGGCTGCGCTGGGTAAAGCCGGACGCTGCTCTCCTTTGTAAGTAGCCATGGGCTAGGGAGGCCTCGTGCTCTCCAGGCAAACTCCCATCGGTGGAGGATTTGTTCCCTGCAAATCCAACAGCAGCTGCAGTTTGGTTCTGGCTTGTATTTTAGCTGCACCCTGTGTTGAAAGATTCATCGTAGAATCATAGAATGGTTAGAGTTGGAAGGGACCCTCAAAGGTCATCTAGTCCAACCCCCCTGCAAGGAGCAGGGACATCTCCAACCCGATCAGGTTGCTCAGAGCCTCATCCAGCCTGGCCTTGAATGTTTCCAGGGATGGGGCATCCACCACCTCTCTGGGCAACCTGTTCCAGTGTTCTACAACTCGCATTGTAAAAAATTTTTTCCTAATATCCAATCTAAATCTACCTCCCTCTATTTTAAAACCATTCCCCTTGTCCTATCACAGCAGGCCCTACTGAACAGCCTCTCCCCATCTTTCCTGTAGGCCCCCTTGAGGTACTGGAAGGTCGCTATAAGGTCTCCCCGGAGCCTCCTCTTCTCCAGGCTGAACAGCCCCAACTCTCGGATGAACATTTCTGGGTTGGTTATGTTGCAGTAAGAAATAAACCAGGAGACTGACTTAAATGAAGCTTATTTCAACAGTTGAACATAATTGCTGCTGGATGCACAAAAATTCATTACAGAAGGTTTTTTTTTTTAATTCCCTCCTGTGCTTAGATTTTTTTTTAGATGTTTTGCTGAAGAAAGATGTATCGATTCTCAGTGTCTCATAGCACTGACGTGTGCTGGTTTGCAAGCAGCCGTGACCCTTTGCATTGTACTTACAGTATATTAATCAGGGCATACATTACTGAAATACAGATTGCTATATGTATTTTAAGAAGTCGCATTTCTGATGTCTACATTCTTATGTCAGAAAATGATGGACGATGCATTTTTCCCATTTGATTAATTTACATGCCTGACGTGTCCATGTGGATTGAAATGGAAACTTAGTACAACAAAACAGGAAATTTTTTTTTCAGTTAAAAAGAATAACATTAAGTAAGATATAATAGAAAACCAAATAAGTTTATTAGACCTTACTTTCTCTTTGAAACAAAAAGGCATTATTTTTTGTTAGTTAAGTTAAATGATTGATCCAGGTTCCCCTGCCCAGCTTCTGGCCTGTCTGTAGCTACCTATATATTCAACGCCTTGCTGATGGTGGGTAAAAGTTTCTTCTGCTATGTCTATGCTCTGAGCTAGTTTTAGTTTAATTTATGAGACCAGATATATTAATAAATTAGGTTTTATTAAACTGAAATATGTTTTAGTTATCCTCATCTGGACATGAATAAATACCAATAAAATAATTTTCTATTTATTTGACATAAGGCAAGTACTCTACTCGATACGAAGCAGTACACCTTAGCTCAGCGGGTTGGTAGTACTGGATGAGAGGGAAGCCAGCCTGGCTTGGTGCTCCGCACAGGGTGCCTAGCTACAGACACAAGAACAGGGCAGATGTACAGGGTTATTCCCCTAGAATATGGCTGCAGCAATTTGGTTTAGCAACTTCCTGACCAGAGAGGTCATGATTGTCTGCAAAAGCTCTCAGTGGATCTTTTTCCATTAACTTTTATTTTACGCCTTTCAGATCCCATGTAAGCTTCCTGCATCTGTCCCTCAGAGACTCTGCAGCTAACCCAAACCCCGGTTAGCTTACTCTGAGTTTCTACCCACTAGTTCACCTAGTGAACTGCAAGGCAGGGACAGCAAATGATCACTCCCTTTTTTCTGTCCTCAAGCCATTCATGATTTTAAATACCTTTATTTTATTGTCCTTCAGTGATCTCTTTTCCAATCTTATTCTGGCCTTAGTCTTACTCTTTAATATGGAAGCACTTTCAAATCTTTACTGTTGCTCTTCTCCGAGCTCTCTGTGTTCTTCTAACTCCTTTTGCAGATGGCGGGACCAGAAGTGCACTCAGTCTTTGGGATGCAGATGAACCCCATGTTATCCTGACATTCTCCATTCTGTTCTCTACCCCTTCCCAAAGTATTCCTAACACTTTGTTATCTAACTGGTACTGAACATAAACAAAGTTGACGTTATTTCTAAAAGCTCAAGAGCCCATCTTGATGTAACGAGGCTAGCACTGCTTTTCCCATGTCCATTATTTTGAATTCCTAGGCTGCAGTTTTTCTGCTGTTTTCTCACCTTGTCACTTGGTAGCATATGGTTGTTTTGCAGCTCTTCACAGATAATCCTGTTTTTACTCAACATATCCTCATGCCACCAGGAGGTTTGACACATTTATTACCCACTCATTTTCCAGGTAATTTACTAAGTCTACCAAACGTGGCAGCCTTCAACACTCACCCCTCTAATACTACCCTGGTGAACTCCCCCTGTTGTGTAAGATTGCTGCTTATTTCCACCTTTTACTTCCCATCCTTTAATCAATCATCCACTCCTTATCCCATGAGAGTTCATATTCCTAGAGAACCTTTGGGAAAAATCTTGCTTCAAGGCTCTTCAGTAGGATAAGCAGGCGCTTGCACGCACTGAGTCTTTCTTGTCCACATACTTGATGAGTGCTTCAAAGACCTCTAACAGACTTTCCAGCAAGAAGACAACATGAAAAAAAGAGAGAGGGTGAAAGTGCCAGTATTACCTCCCTTCTACCAAACAGGCCAGTGGGTACAGAGTTTGTCCAGGATGCTGACAGACTCTGCTTCACTGTTGCCTTTCTCTAAGGGGAGTTGACATTGCATCTCCCAGGGAAGCATCCTAACTGCCAGACATTAGCTTAACTCTCTTTTCTCACAGCTTTTCTTGTTAGATCTCTTTCACTTGGCTTAAAATATGCATTGACTCACAGCTGGGAATTTCAAGCCTGGTGACTGTCATTTAGGTTCCATTTTATTCATGGATGTTTCAATGAGTGTTTGGCTCCTCCAGTTGAAAGTGGAACCAATGACAATGGGAGAGACTGACAGCAGAATTGCTTACAGCCCACACATGAGGATGCTTAATTAAGAGAGAGTGAGAGAAGCAGAGCTGAAAACGCTTGTGCTGGCTTTTGCAGCACTGCCAAACAGAGACCTCAACCACCTTCTTCACAGTGAAGTCCAGACTCCCATCATCCACCAATCCTCCTCCTCCCAGAGAACACCTTAATCTACTGAACAGTTTTGGTCTGTCTTCAGATGCTTTGAGGGACGATGTGCATGGCGAAAAGACTGGGAACAGGACCACTGGAAGTGGAGTAATGCAGGGATGTGTGTACACAGAGCTCCTATGATGGGGAAAGGAATGAGGACCCTAACATCTAGCAGGCAAGTTGGAAGGAGAAACCCCAGAAACAGGGAGGACTACCAAATCCTGAAATGTGCTTGGAGAAGTCAGAAAAGCCAGTAAAAGGAAACAAGATGGGGAGAAAGCAGGTTTGGGGCACACACAGCTGTCATGGGAGAAGGACCGGCAAGTAATCCCTGGAGTGAAAGACAGCACAGCAGGCAGAAAAACAGGTAATGGGGTGTGTTGAGGGACACAGAGTCCCTTGCTGGTGCAATGTCCTGAGAGCTCCCTATTAACACCTCACCATGTTTGAGGCCTCTCAGTGCTCTGACAAGCTGCAAGCCAGTTTTCAGCCCTACTTTTGGTTGGAAGGAGAGGTCAGTGCCTGAGTTAGCTCTTCAGAGCATTTCCCTTTCTTGTGGATATCGCTGCTCTCAGCAAGCACATTGTGGATATTCATAACCCCCTGGCTGAGGCAGGGAAACCAGGGATGAACACTGCCAGGTGACTGGGGAAAAAAAAAAAAGGATGGGATTGAAACTAAGTGTAGGAGGATTATAATTAAGTCAAATAAGAGTTGGTGTAAAGCTCTGGACAGGAGCAGAGGCGCACTTGCCCAGCTCAGCTCTTCAGCACTCCTGTCCTTAGGACCTTGCAGATGGGAAATCAATCACAGATCACTCTTGTTCAGGTGAAACTAAGCCCTTGCACTTATCCTACTGAGCCTAATCCTGCTGTGCTCCCCAAGGATGAGCTAGGCCTAATAAGATCTTTTCTGTGTCTGATGTCCGTGATAAAGCCAGAAACTCTTACTAGGGTATTAGCTGACACAGTGATACTGCAATGCACTTTGCAATTCACTTTTTATTCGTGAGGCCTGACAGCTGTTTCCAAAGTGTGCTTCAGGAGTGTACGGTCTCCGTGGAGAGATTTCTTCTTGCTGTGTCAGGTACTTTGGGTATTGAGAGACAATGATAAAAATGTTTCTGCATGGCAGCATTCCTCTGTGTTTTTAAGCAGGCAGAAGAGAGCAGAAAGCTATTGCCAAGACAGAGCTAGGAACTTGGCTTCAGGACTCTTTAACTCCCTTTGGCCTCAGATAATAATTTGGACCTAATCGCTTCTCCTGTCACTGCTATGATTTCTTCAGATGTGCTCAATGCTCTTGGAAATTGCCTGTCCAAGCAGCTTTCTGAGTGCCACAAAGCTGCTTCTGTTTAACTCTGTAGTCACTGCCCTTACGAAACGGCTGATTCTGGGAACAGCCTTGCAATGGCTGGGAGCTGCTCACATAGGGGCAAAAGCCCTTTGACTCAGAAAAGATTTTCAGCACCGGAGGGCATTTCTGATCCATGCCAAGCCACCAGAAAGATCTGCACCGAATTCAGGATGTGCTGGCTCACATCGGGTAGGATTTTGGCAGCTTGCATGGTTGTCAGATTGTGACGTTATGTGCCTTCAGTGGCAGACAGGAACTGGGAAAAGAAGAGCAGATTGTGGCCTGCCAGGAAGCTGGGAGGTAGCCTGATGCAGTAGGAGTGATCAGACACGTTTGAGAACACCAACTTTTGTAATGATGAAGAGGGAGGCGGGCAGGAGCCATAAAATACCAGTCTTGTCTTTAGCACGCTATTCTGACCACGGTCTGAAAAAAAACCCATTGGAAAGATGAACAACGTAACACCTGAGAAAGGCCTGACTTTTGCCCAGCAATTTTTGCATATTTACGGTTTAGGAGGAGGTAGAAATTTTGTTAGAAATGCTAGCTTTTCTGTAAGTGCTTGTCCTGAGTTGGAGAGGTGGCAACGGACGCTCTGGACCAACACACTGAGTGTCATATTCTCTCTGTTCCTGTGGCAGCTTGGATAGGGATTCTTCTAGCCAAAGTCCATGGGTCTGCTGAACACAGGATCTTTGACCTTGACCACAACAAATCTGTCCAGGTCTATCTGTGGTCTTCTCTATAAATGCACTTCCCATAGTTTGACGAGAACATGTCTACTGTATCTCACGGATGTTGTTTTTAAGAGGCATTGTTGCTCTAAACCAGGCTACTTTCAGTTGCTGCTGACTCAACCTCCCTAAGGTTTCAGGCTCCTCTGAAGGCTTTTCTAGCTGGCCTTGCAAAGCACCCTATCCTCTTCCCTGCCACAGGTGATCGAAAGTCTGGCCCTGCATCCACATGTGAACTTACCAGAGAGAGACAGACAACGTTTTACCTGGAAGCCAAGCACCCGTGGGATTTTTGGTGGCAGGCGGAGGGGCTTCTCTCGCTGTGGGTCAGACAGCATCTCCAGTGACCAGCGTGGAGAGGCCTGGTAGGGATGACGTGCAGGGTCGGTTTGCTGCAGAGGAGAAAGGCCCTGGTAAGCCATTGGGAAGACCATGTGCAGTAAAACGAGAGAAAAGGGAGGGAGGCTCCTACCCTGGCCCTGTGTCTCAGGAGGTGATTACCTCTCTCGTGGTCACTTTGGCCACTGGTAACATGCGCCGATGGGGCGACAGTCACGACCTGGGGCCTCCTGCAGCCCCGTGGCTCCATTCTGCTCCGCTCCCCCCGGGTCAGCCCCCTGCGCCCCCGGCCCAGGCCCAGGCCAAGCACTGCCCGCGGGGACGCCCGGGCCAGCACCCGTCCCCGCCGCGCGCCCTTTCCCGCCTTTACCCGCCCCGCGAGGCAGCGCCGCGCGCCCTTTTCCGCCTTTACCCGCCCCGCGAGGCAGCGCCGCGCGCCCTTTCCCGCCTTTACCCGCCCCGCGAGGCAGCGCCGCGCGCCCTTTCCCGCCTTTACCCGCCCCGCGAGGCAGCGCCGCCCGCCGGGCTGGCGCAGAGGCGCGCGGGCGAGCGGTGCCGGGGCGCCCCCTGCTGGCCCCTGCCGCGAAGGGCAGCGCGCTCGCGCCCGCGGCTGGCCGCCTCCCCTCCCCGTTGCGGCGGCTGCAGCGGAACGCGGGTGAAAACCCCCAGGGCCGTGGACTGCGACGCTCTGGGGAGTGGTTTCCAATAATCCCTTCACCTCCCCCCAAAAGTTGTCCTCCACTTTTAGGGTCCAGGAGGCTGTTTGTTCCCAACGGGTGAGAAAAACGCTGTCATCTCCCCGCTTCTCCACCTGCAGAGGGGACACAGCCCCGCTGCGTCGCAGGCAGGTGAAAAGCTTGGGCCATACGCAAGGGCTTTTTGTGGGGGAATAATCCAGTGCAGGTCAATTCCTGTCTCGGTCTCAGGTTCCCAGTGAGGAGAATGGGCAGAGGAGCTCCGCTTGCCCTGTGAAGTGTCTTGAAATCCACTTATAAAAAACCTAAAGCGGAGCAGCGCTCTCTGCTCACGGAAAACATTGCAAAGGAGTGGTGTTACCGGCAGCCTCCTGGAAAGAGATGGGGCAGCCGCACGCCGCTGAAGCCCAGGTTATTGTAATAAACTCTTCCCCTTCGCGGGCCTGAATGCCATCTGCTGGGAAAAAAGATCCCGGTGCTCACCATTACAGGTTTTAATCTATGTGTCCACATGTTGTATCAAGTATAAAAGTTGCAATTTGCTTCTTTAAGAAATCAGGGCTGATTTATCTTTGGTTTTACAGCTGTGTTTCTGAGGGGTAGCTGCATGTTCCTGGGCTAGTAAATGCTATCAATATTACATAGCTGTCACCATAAAGAAGAAAGCATGCTGGTAGTTTAGCAGAAGTTCCCTGGTAAAAGAAAGCATGTAATGCTCTTATTGCATTACACCCTGTTCTCCTCTTACTTCACGTCTTCCACAGATGCAGGCTGGAGGTGAAAAGAATTGCATATCCTGGTTTTCTTGCAAAAACCACTCCCTTCTTGAGAGTGCTCCTTTAACTTTTTGTAAGTGGCAGCTCTTCTCAATCCTTGTTTCTCCTCCTACCTCTTTATGGTTGTGAAGTGTTTTAGATGTGCAGTGTGGTTGTCATAGGCCATTTTCCTCCTGCTGTGCTGAATCAAGGCTGTAGACAGCTGAGCTGCTTCTCAGCGGGTGGAATCAGCTGTCGAGTGATAAGAAATGTGTGGTTCCTGCTTTTTACATCCACTGTTGCGGGCTAGGGATGTGGTTGCCGATCTTAAAGCAGCAGCATATGCAGAACATACCCTTGCTGTGCATTAGTGTTTCTTGGGATGAAGTTTTTAATTGTTCAGCAGGGCATAAGGTGGCAGTGAAGTCAGTTTAACCTATAAGCATCACCTGTAAAATTTCAGCTGCAGGTGTTCCTCAGCTAAGAGAAAACTGCTGTCTGTCTTTGATGCTTCCACTGAAGCTACATAAGCATGAAAACAATGCTGGAATGTATTGTCTGTATACCAACAGCTGGAAACTTGCTTTGCTCACAGAGTTTATAAAACAGAACTTTTGCCAGATGTAGGAGATTCTTTCCTACGGGCAACTGGCAGCTCACTGGGCCCAAGGAGCATCCCAGTGCAGTGTGGGGCTGCTACTGCTGCCTGGGACCATGACTTCGCAGCCATACTGAGCACATTATTTAAGAAAAAAGGGCAACAGGAGGAGGTGTATCCTCTGTAGGCCTGTGCCCGAACAAAGTCCTGAAGGCTAGCTTGTTCTTCCCCTTGTATGTCTGTTGCCATCATTATCAAATTGTTTCTGCGCTTTTCCTACAGCAGGCTTAGAGCTGAAGCGCTCAGCTGTATTCTGTTGGGCAAGCTGAAAAAGAACGAGCTGCTTGATATGTGGTGAAAAATTTGTCCTTACAGATTTGGCTGCAGAGCAGTCAGTCTCAATGGTCCCCCCAGGACAAGCAGAGTAAAGCCATAGATGCAGGATTTGGTAACGGGGTTGTATGTAGTCTGCCCAGCAACAAGCAGCAAGCATCAGAGACCAAACTGCATTTCCCTGCTTCTGGGAGCTCATCCTTCTCCTGCACCTGTCTGACTTCTGCTAAAAGGAAACATGGATCAGCAAAGCTGGAGGTACCACCAAAAGCTGACTCCACTCCTACCTTCAAAATGAAGGTGAGTGAATGCCAGCAGGTAGCCTGCCAATCTACTGTCTTCCTCTCATAAGCTTTGCTTCTTTCATCCTCATTATCTTTCTGCTTGTAAGACATGTTTTGAGAATCTAATCCTTGCACTTGATGCCTAGAGAGGAAATGCAATGCCCTGAAGTCCTGCTAATGCCATGGTGGGAAGGAGGCAGTATAACAACTTAATGGTAGCAACTTACGTAGAGTCCAGCCTGTCCTCCCAACAGCTGCAGGACTTTGCACCACTGCTGCTGCCATGATGACGTGAGGTTGTTCCTTGTTTTATGTAACATTTGCAAATGCTGCAGCCCAGCAAGGAGGACGCAGGGTGATTAAACACTGAGGTCTTTCTCTCTGCTCAGCCAATGCAGGTTATTTCAGGATCCCTAGCTGCTCTTCCTGGGGAGCTCATCAGCTGCTCCGTGGGGAATTTAAAGGGCCTGTCAGGAGGCCAAAGGCAATGCAGGCAGCAAGGCTGGTCCAGAGATCACATCAAGGGAACATCAAGGGAACATCATCTCCTCTTCCTGCTGGGCTCATCCTTGAGATCAAAGAGGCCTCTTTCGCCACCTCTGGCAGACTGCATTCCCCTGCCCCACAGAGTGGTCAGTGTTTGAAGCCAGGTTGAAAAGGCTCATCAGTCCCACAAGTACTTTGCAGTCTGTGTGTAGCCAGCACTGCTGGAGCAGAGAACAAATGTGTGTGTAATTGCAATTGGGAAGCTTTATACCTTCCTACAAATATTTTCATAGAATCATAGAATTGTTAGAGTTGGAAGGGACCTTCAAAGGTCATCTAGTCCAACCCCCCTGCAAGAAGCAGGGACATCCCTGACTAGATCAGGTTG
The DNA here is from genome assembly GCA_009806455.1 of Tetrax tetrax. Taxonomy (NCBI): domain Eukaryota; kingdom Metazoa; phylum Chordata; class Aves; order Otidiformes; family Otididae; genus Tetrax; species Tetrax tetrax. The sequence goes on from WHYT01016310.1 coordinate 380,736, forward strand.
CTCAGAGCCTCATCCAGCCTGGCTTTGAATATTTTGTTCATCTGGGCAGTAGCTGTGGAGCAGTTTCATAAAACCTAACATTGTAGGTTGAAAATAAATGTGTTTTGCGTGCATCTATATTGCCAAGATTAGTAGATTATTAATTATGCAAAACCAGCAGTTACCTTGAGTGTGTGGTCGACACCAGGCCGGCTAGCCCAGGTTGGAAGCACTGTTAAAACCTGATAGGAAAGTGAAAAGGAGACGTGGAGTGAGGCTGCTCCTGCTTAAAAGCTTGTTTTAATGCTGTAGTGAAGGCACCCTTGGGATGGGTTCCTCTGACTTCTTACCCTCCTCATGTGGCCCAGGTCCTCTCGGAGGTGAGAAGCCTGTCCTCTCTGAAAACCTAACCCTGAGTGATGCCAGGCTCCAGTGCTCCCCCAGACCTCTGCAGTGGTGTTTTCAGCATCTTCCCAACAGCCTGAGGGAGACGAGTGGGAGAAACAGTGACAGCAGAGAAGTTGCCTGATGTTGCCAGGTCCTCCATGCAGCCAAACCTGAGGGAGGAAGTCATCAAAGCGTGCCAATCTCAATTTCTGGTCAGCAGAGAATAGTGCTTGACATGCTTTGTTATTCACTGACCTGAACTGCCTGCTGTAAGGCACTGGAGATGCTGCAAGGGGACACTATAGTTACAAACCTGTGCGGCACCTCGTACCATTCAGATGAACTTTCCTGATGCTCTTGCAGCTGTTGCAGTATGAAGCTACCGAATAATAATAGTAACAGCACTCTGCTGTTACTCACAGGAAAGAGGGTAATGCTGCAGACTCTTGCCTAAGTTTGAGCATTAGATCATGAACTAAGCCGTTTTGGCCCAGGGTGGCCTGCAGTCATTCTAGCCTCCTGCAAAGCATATCTGAGGGTCAAATCACCAAATCATAACTGGCTGGTGTGAGGAGCACAGAAGTCCTCTCTCTCCATCCAGGGCTGCTTGTGTCACAACATACTCTTTAAATCTCCCTTTTGTTTACCCCTTTGCAGAAAGGGATAGGCAAGAAATCCAGCTCTACAAATATTTTGCAGTAGCCCCCAGCACTCAGCGGTTTATCGTCCAAGCTTACCTCCTTCCAAAATAGTGCCATACTTACAGTTTCAACCATGAAGGATTTCTCTTTACTGGATATGCCCTGGCCATGTCTCTCTTTTGAGTTATTATCCTCCCCCCAAGGGACTTGGCTGTTAACGTTTCAGAGCTGACATTAATGAGGCCTGGCCTGGCCTGGCCTGACCTGCCCGCCTGGGTGATTTCCCAGAGCGGGAGCGTTTCTGTCCGGGCCCCACATCACTGGCCCGCAGAGCCGCTTGTGTTGGCTGAGACAAAACCTGCCTCACTGTGCCCAGTGCTAGGGGTATCGGAGGGAAAGGCCAGGGCATGGGCAGAAGTGGCTTTCCCTGGCCCGGATCTATTGAGATATTGTAGTTAGGCTTTGTGGGAGTGTGTGTTCAACTCACAAGCTTTGATACACTGGGCTACTGAAAGTGAGGTCTGCTTTTATTCACAGCCAGATTTGAAGGGGTCAGTCTAGCATAAATATGTTTGCACTGTGCTACTTTTGGTGTAAAGAGCCCTGCCTGCCCTCAGCTGTGGCGTCCCTATTGTTTCCTTGCCAGGGCTGTGTGCCCCACGTGCTCCCAGCCGCGCCAGCTGAACGGGGCTCTTGATCCACTGGTGTCAGCCCAGGGACCCTGGCTTTCCTCAGCTGGCCAGGACAGAGTCCATGCAATCGGCCAGCCTTTGTAGGCAGGCCCAAGGCAACAAACCAGTGCCCAGCTCCCGCATTATGCTGGGTACCACTCTTCTGTGGGTTCAGACCTGATTTCCCATCTGCACCACGCCACTGAGAGCTGGAAAAGCTAGGAGATGGGATGTGAGGGGATGTGGTGTCCCCCTGAGGGACAGGGGTATGCATCCTTCCCTCAAACTCCTCCACGCTTCGGTTTTTCTATGTTTTTCTGCTAAGGAAGCCTATGTGGTGCCTGCTGCTTGCACCCACTGGGTGGAGCAGCTCCCTGCTTATTGCCTGTCTGCGCTTCCCTGTCCAGAAAGGCTGGGGTCCAAAAAATCACAGAGAAGGCAGAGACAGGGAAGGGTCAAAGCAACACTGAATGAAGAGCTGCTTCTGGCCAGCTAGGGACAAAGCTGAATTTTACCAGAAAAAAAAAGGCTAGCAAACATCTCTATAAAAACAAGGTAGGGAAAAACAGTCTCCATGGACAGCTATCGCTTAATCAGAAGTGAAGGAGCCACTTCGGGGCCTCAAAGCCCCTTAAAATCTGTCTTTAAAAACAAACAAGGAAACATAAAAGCCCAAGTCTTCCCAAATATTACCTTTGTAAGTCCTGTGACAGCAGTAACTTAGTGCAGTAGCACTAAGGCAGAGCATCAATCAGAAAGGAAGAGTGAGTCAAGATAGTTTAATCCAAATAATTTTCTGTAAAATTTGGCTATTAAGGTGAATAGAATACCCAATTTTTTTGAAGAGGAGTTAAAGTTTGGTTTTAGTCACAGATTTTAAAGTAAACAAAGCAAAGAAAATCAAAACATTTTGACACAAAATAATTTGAAAATCTGAATGTAGGTGGTTTGCTTCATTTATTTGCTTGATAGCCCCCTGATTCCTCCACTTCAGGCAAAAGATTGCAGGTAATTTTTTAAAATGTTGGCTACCTAAAAAAAAAAATCAACTCGAATATGTTTTCTTCATCTTTGCTGTTGTTACTACAAAAGAGTGAACAAATTTGAAACATATTTCTTCTTTCCACAGTAGGGGACGGAAGACACCCCCCACATGCATCCTGTCACAGACAGCAGCATTTAAAGGATGCCTGAGAGGTTTTTACAGTCTCTTTTCTTTCTTTTCCCCTGGAGCTGCACACAGCATCTAGAGAAGAACCCAACAAGAGCAAATGATGCCGCAGCCACTACCAGCTCCATCCCACAGGGAAGGTGTTCAGCAGAGAAACACAACAGCATGACTCAGGATCCCCAGGGCCTGCTGAACACTGCAGGATTGGTGGTAAGGAGGTTTGACTTCAGCACTGGTAGAGAAATGGCACTCCCCTTATTCCTTTCTTTGTCTGGGTAGCAGCTATGCATCTATTATGTATAGATCTCATGGGCCAGTCAGCTCTTCTTACAGACCTGTCCACTGAAGCAGATCTAGCCACAGGAGGGACAACAGCCCCGTGGGGGAAAGTCTATCCTATTTTACTCTGGTCCCTAATGGAAGTAAGGGTCCCCTGAACCCACACCCTTCCTATACATATACTACTCTACTTTGCCAAGAGATGCCTGTACCTCCTGTAGGGAACTGCTGATACGGTGAGTCGGTTCCTGTGACTGTCGACATGGAAAATCAGTCTCTGCATCAGCCCAGCCCCCATAAGATGGTTGTCTCTTTGAGGACTAGGTCAAATTTCTCTGATCTCAGGTAAGAAGGTATGGTGAAACTCTTCCTGCGGGACCTCATGAACTTGGCCCAGCTGAAAAATACCTTCATGTCTTATTAGAAAGGTATAGGTATGAAAGTCTCTGAGGTGCTATAAGTCCTCTGTAACACTAGTGCATGTTCTGGGTCCAAAGCAACAAATGTCTCCCCATTATTCCCTCAAGCCTCCATGTTTATTGGATCTGCTGTGGCAGAAGGACCACAGAAGACAAGAGGACTACTGGACTGGAACTAGAACATACTCTAGCATTAGCAGTGCTGCTGCTGGATTCTTCTAGCCTAGTGATGGAAAAAGCATAGAACAATTTTCTCTTCTTTTACCATTGCTTTTTTTTTTTTTTCAGTGCCTAGTGCAAGCCGGAGAGCTGTCAGTCCCTTTCGCAGTTAAACTTCCAGCTTCCAAAGTGGTCTGACCTCTTTCCTATGCCTTTTATGCTGTAGGAAGTTCTAGAAGCATGGGAGGAAATCCAGCCCACCTACAGCTTTGACCTAAGCCATTTCAGAACAGGGAAAAAGCTAAAAGCATTTCTTTTGCTGGGATGATCAATGTGGATACCATGGCAAATATCTGTTCTGTGCTTTGAAAAAATCTTTGGTGTACTTTAGTGGTATATTTTTGTGGTGTGACACATTATGACTTCTGGAGGTAGATTTTCCTGAGGAGGAGAGTAGGAGGTAGACATAACTAATGAGTGGTCTTTACTGGAGTGAATGAATAGGTGAATGGAGTTGTCCCAGCAGTAGGATGGCAGACTCATGAGTAGAAAACAACTTTTAGTAACCTGTAGCTGAAGGAGGCAGAACGCGCTGAAACCAAACGAAATAGCATATCAGGGTGTTGTGTAGGAACGCAGCTGCCCATGACAGGGAGCGAGATGGGATTTTGGCTGCTGGGGAGTAGAGAGGCAAATTGGAGATGTAGTTCAGGGGCGAGCTTACTTTATGGACCCAAAGCAGCCAATATCTCCTGTGCAGAGAGTAAGCAGAGCCCCTCTGCATGACATTGAACAGTCTTCTGACAGTTTAGAAATGCATTTTTGTTGTCACAGAATGCCTGTGTATCAAACACCTTCTTTCATTGCTTATTCAAGAAATCTGGTTTCTGATCGAGTCCTCCTTGAAATGCCTGGTGCAGGCGAGGGAGGACAGCTTGTTGAAATTCTTTTGCGGTTTAATTTCTTTCAGTGGATCTTTCTCTGAAGAGCTCCTAATGAGACTGACCTTTATTAGCTAATTAGGCTTATTGAAATCACACAATCACATTTACTGTTTTTTCCTTCTGTGCGTATTCCAGATTAAGTTCTCATCATTAGGCAGGTTGGAAGGGGACTTGTAACCATGTGTGGAGGTCAGCAGCGCAGAGTCCACCTCACCTCCCTGCCCCAGCTACTGAAATTGGCAGGGGAGCTGTGCCACATGTTGCCAAATAACGGTTTTGACTACACTGTGATAATATGTACTTAATTCTGTATCTATTTTTAGCAAATTGCATGCTTATGTATGTGCGAAACAGTTGCAGTATACCAGAGACCAGCCCAGAGTTTACAAATAAGGTCAGCATTAACAGTGTGGTATAGCAAAACCATCCTATTACAAGAGCAGTCCGGTCCATTATCCTGTGCCTTACTCTCCTGCTTGAACAATGAATGGAAAAAGATCTGAAGGTTTAACAAATATTGGAGTCAGTTCAAGTTCTTGTTCTCAGTCCGCCTGCCCTGTGGGGCGGCCGCAGGTTGGTTGTGATGGGCAGCGCTGCCAGTCTTTCATAGATCTTCCAGCTGACTCCTTCCTGATTTTGTCCATCTTTCCCCATATCTGGAGATGGAAGTGGCAGATGCAGCAGGGTGACACATAGTACTAGCAAGCTGGGAGAGCAGTGTAACCACAAGACGACGTCAGCTGTCCATACCCGATTCCTACATTACCTTCCTCCCCTTTGGGAGCATCAGTGGGGGTAACTACTGTACGCATTTACAGGGAGCAAAAAAATTACAGCATCCATCAGTCAAAACCGACTCCTAAGCCACCTGCCAGTTTTAGAAAAGAATTCTTACGGGATTACTCCATGCTGAGGAAAAACAAAAAACCAAGGTAAAGTTTCCTTTTGATCATCACTGTTAACAGAAGCCTTTTGATGCTGGTATTGTTGGTTTCTTAAGGACTTGGTTTCCTGAGGACCTAAGCATGAATCACTTTTATCATCTCAACCTTGGCACCCCTTGCTGCTGAGAAGTTTGAGCCGTGTTGCAGAAGCTGTCACAGGAACCTGTGGCTGAGCTCCCTCTAAGGATGAATGGGAAGTTTTCCTGTGCTCTAGGCTCAGACGCAATAAATTGGTTTACACTTCAACCATCCACCGAAGTGTTCTAAGCATCTGTTTACCTTAGGGGCATTGTAATCCTCTCTGCCTTGCATACTTGACTATCTTTTTTTTTTCTGCAGGAGAAGAATGACTGATAACAATCAACTTTAACAGAAAAGTTTTCCAATAAAGCAAAGCCATTAAAAAGAGGAAATTACAGTAATATAAGAAAAACTTAGTAAATGGCTTGTACTTAATAGTAAGTGCCTCTGCTGTAACATACATATTAAGTAAATCTTAAGGGAATTAATGTAATTCTCCAAGGTCTCTTTTTTTTTGCCTTTTGCACAAAGCAAGCTGTGTTTCATTAACATTTTTTATGTGTAGAATTTCCATACGGTTTCAATTTCTTCTTATTATCTTGTGTGCTGTGGGCTAGACATGGTGTTGCTTCATCAGCCTGGCTTCCTCTGTCCTGATCTTGAGCTGCAGGACTGGCAGCATCCTCTTTGAAAATCCAAAGCCAGTTTGCAGTTTGTCCATTCTGCCCACATGCGGCTCCAGAACGTCTTCCCTGTTCTCTCCTATTTAAGGGATTTGATGTGTTGCCGGCAGACTTGACGTACAGCATTTGCCCGCTGACAGTAAGTCAGATTTATATTTATATGTATTACTGTAGCAGAGAAATGAATAAATGTAGCTCTCACTCTGCTTTCTCTAGGACTTTTGCATTGTTAACGTCCTCCCACTCTTTGCTGTGTCTGCTCCTCAGCTCTGGAGCAGTGTGGCAAGTGGGATAAGGATAGAATGGCTGAGCCTCATGTCAGCTAACAACAGAGGAGCAAGGCAGGCAGCAGAAAATCCAGGGTGTTCTGGTGAGATGTCTTACAGCACGGTTAAATTACTCTGAGTAACCCCGGTAGTGTGGAGTTAGTGCAATAAAGTTACTAGAAAGCTTCTGTTAAATTTCTTTATTAACTAATTGCTGTGATTTGCTGGGGACTAGAAGTACTTATGGAAGCCTTCCCAGTAATTTCCTTGCTTAGCAGCTCTACTTTTTGAAAAGGCAACAGAAAGCCTTGTGTTTAAGGAGGGGGCTGAAAGCATCACAAGGCTGACAATCAATGCAGACCTATTCATGACACCATCCAATAACTGTAGAAACCACAATGACTTCCAAAAAACCCTGGCAGAGTTCTCCCCACCCCAGATGGGCGAACTACAGAGTTTGCCAGAGCCAGTGGCTAATGCAGGTTCCTGGCAGGGTTGAGCCATGCTGAGCAATTTTAGAGCATTTCACTTACTGCTGGCTAAACCAAGGAATCATTTCGATTTGCACATCCCCCCCAGGAATGGAGAGGAATAGATTAAGGCACAGACACCATACCCTTGCAACCCTGTTCCCATTCTGGAAGTGAGATTACTTGCTGTGAATTAAACCAGCTCAGAGCCATCCTGCTCTCCCAAATGCATCCAGGAGGGCTGAGCACTGTCACACAGAGATGTCACCTCATGCATGCCCGGCTCTGCAGGACCATCAGCTGACACAGTTCCGTCACGGAGACTCCTGGGTGCACAGTGCCAGCTCACTCCTGACTGATGTGCCATCACTTGGGAGCCCTCAGAAATGCTTAGAACATGGTTGTTTTTTATGCTCTTTTCACAGTTAGGATGAAATTCCCTTACGCAAGTGTTTAAGCTGTGCTATGCACTCGTTACCTCCGGACCACCTTTGCGCTTATCAGAGAAGTGGAAGACATCACCTTATTTAATGACTGACCTGAAAGAATTTTCTATAAGGCCAAGAAAATTGATGGACATGGTGCTTCCTAAAAATATATGGACAATGACGTAGACTGTCTATCATAATTTATGCTCTATGCTTGTTGTAATTAAAACTGACCACTGTAGCAAAGGAAGTCATTGCCCTGTGACTCAATTAGATACCATTTTTTTTCATGTTTTCTTGGTAACAAACGTTCTGCTGTGACTATAATAGACAGAAGATGAACATGGTCTACAGAATAAGTTTTTACCCATTCCACAGCTCATGCTGTTATTGCTTATTTGTTTTTACCCATTCCACAGCTCATGCTGTTATTGCTTATTTGTGTCACCAAAATCTTAAAGCTCTTTCCTGAATATGACCACTCAGCGTAACTTCTTAGTAAAGATATCAGAAGGCAGTTAGAGATGGTGTTCACTACAGTTCATGGGCACAACTCATCTTTTTATTATTAGCAAGTATCCTTGAATTTTCCTGAGCAATATTGGCAATGACGGGCACTGCTGATTTCTTATATATAATCTAGGTCATCCACAGTGTTATCCCATTGACTTCATTGCTTCAGTGGAGCTCCCTGTAGGAACAGGGATGATTTTCTAGGAATCTGCACTATCAACGGGTGTTTCTCCTGCATGGAAAATTCTCTGTGAGGATCTTCTGTGATCCACCACTACCAGAATATTGCTAAATATTACCTAGGTAAGGAGGAGATGGAGTGGAGAATCGGGTTAAAGGATGCTTGTAAGAAGAACTGCCAGGACTTCTGTTGGGATTCGTATTGCTTGTGTTGTTACTGCAGTAACTCCCACTTGAATGTATGTAGATTTTGGAGGTGATAGCCTTTATTCTTGCTCCCTTCCTCATTGCTCCTTCACAAAGTCTGTTTGCACCAAGCCCCAAAATAGACCTAGCTGCTGACTGCAGGGTGTCAGCGGAGCTTTTGCTGCTTCTTGTAGACCAAGGAAGACGTGCATGTGGCTCCATCAGAACATAGATCCTGGGGCACAATGCAAACTGACCCCTGCAGAGATCTGAAACTTCGCACTAGTATTCCTCTTCTCAACCTTTCTGTTTTACTCTCGTCTCTTTTGTATAATTATTTCTTTGCTTTTTCATCTAGTTTATTTTATATGAGTTACTGATTTTGCTGTGATCTTCAGTTAGTACTTCAGCTTAGTATATTTGCTATCTTTTAAATTTATAATCTTTCTGGATCCATTCTGAAAACTGTATTTCAAGGTTATTTTTTGAAGGGATGGTGAGTACCAGAGATTCTACATCAAATAATAGCAGTATTTCCCACTGTTTGTATAAAAGCTGTAGAAAGTCCCAGGGATTTGTTCTGGGAAGTTGTGAACAGCTATTTCCAAGACATATAGTCATACGGGTTTGATCTCCTGAAATTTTTTTGAAACTCATTTGAAATCTGGACTGGTTTTGAGGTCAAACTATAAACTAGCCACTCAATAGTTCAGTAAGTGTTGAAAGAGCACTTCCACAATCTGAGGCAAAATATGGAGCTTTGAAATAGCTCATAAAACCTATGATGCCATTGGGTTTTGTATCTGCAAGGTGGTCTGGGCTCCCTTGGGGGTCAAGATCTAGGTCTTGAATTTTGGTTTCACCTAAAGGAAAACCTGAAATCCTCCATCTTGAGATGTTAATATCAGGCATGTAGTTTCCAAAGCCTGGAGCTGCCTGCCAGCATGTGGCCGAGAGGGAAAAAGTTTCCGTTGTCCTTCATCATCTTTTCCACTCTGCAAAAAAACCCCAAAACTCTGGCTTTTGATGTGCCATCAGTGGCAGCAGAACTGAAAGCTGGACAGGACCCTTGGGATAGGCCAGAGCAGATAAGCTGTCTACATGTCAGACATATAAAGGGGCATTAAAATCCTTCCTTCATCCCATTTGCCACCACCAGCTGGGATAACACAGAAACAAAACTAAAAAAGGTCTGTGAATCATTTTAATTAGGGCACTAATGCTTAATAAAAGTGTACTGCAGAATAAATTATCTCTAGGTCACCTCTTAGGAGAGCTCACAGTCTCCTTGAACTGGAAAAGGATGGCTGGACCTTTTTTCCCCTCCATACACTGCTTACCTCTGCAGTTCCAAAGGGCAGGTATCTTCTCCCAGCTCCCTGGGAGCAGGCCCTGCCCTTTTTCCAGCACTGACAGTAGCAGTGGCAGGCTTTAAATGTCAGGAACGAGTTCTGCAGGGGGAAGCAGGCGGTCAGTGTGAAGACAACACATGCCTGCTCTGCCCACCTCTGTCCTGCTGGAGCTTCCCACGGGCCAGTGGGTCCTGGCTGTGTTTGCTCCTTGTGTCAATGAAGAACCACAGCCTCCACTGGCTACGGACACTATTTATATCACACTGATTTCAGCAAGGGTAAAAGAAAAAAAAAAGGAAAAAAAACTTCACCACATTTTCCTAATCTTCACCAATCAGGATCAATATGCTCTGGTAAAATGATAGGGGATGCTGGAACGCTGAAGAATACTAAAGAACACTAAGTTAACCAATAAATATTTAAAAGTGAATGGTGAAATAGATGTTGATTTTCTCAGAAGAAAAACAAATCTTTGCAGCAAATACTAGAAGTGGGTAGAGGAAAGAATTCATTTTTGTTCTGTATAATTTGGGACCTTTTAAGGAAGGACAATATTTCCTATTGTGACGAGTGGACATTGGTAGATAATGACCGCAATGCTTTATTTAACTGTGCTGAAAATCTCTTCCATTATTTAGATCTTGGGTTGCATATGCATTATTTTGTCTCTGCTTTAATGCCCAAAGAGAAGCACCAGGCTCTGTATAATTGGTGGCCACTGTCCCCTGCCGTCCTCACTTTGAGGGGAAGCAGCTTTCTCCCACCATCCACCACCTCATATTACCAACTTGTTGCAGTGCCCATGCTGCAGATCTGTGCAGCCTCTCATCTCACCAGTGCCCTTTGTAAGACTCAGGGACATACTCTGCCCGCAGACGAACCTGCCCGTAAACCCAGAGTGTTACAGCAAAGCTTTTATATTGGGCAAGTTCTGCGTAAGCTCTGAAAACAGCCGTGATAAAAGTAAAGGTTATGTTTTATAGTAAATACATCTGTGAGAAACTTCAGCTGCCAGAAAGAGAAGTATCTTTTCTTGGGTGAAACATGCATACAGCCTTTTCCAAAAAGAGTTTTTGGAAATTTCTGGTTAACTTGCTGTGGCTGGAGTAGATGTCAGCAGTTTACGTTGAAAAAGCTGGAACCTGCCCACGTGCACCACAGAGGAGGTGCAGCTACCACGGGGAGGAGAAGCTACCTGTGTGCTATCTGTGGCTGGAGGGCTGGGTCCTGGCTTTTGAGGGCGCAGGGAGAAGGGTGCACTGCATTAACAGAAGTGCTGTGAGAAGTGTGGCTAGTGTCTGCTTGGTTTTACCTTCACTTTGAGTGTCAGAGGCTGCTCTCTGTATATGCATGTGTCTGCCCTGTACTGGAAAGAAATTGGGGTGTTCAACAACTGAAAATACTATTCAGTGATGCCTGTGGACAGCTCTGTATGTGCCAAACCAAAATCTTGCCTGCTTTTATGTACCAATGACCTGTGTGACAGCCTGTAAAAACACTCACCTTTAACTATTATCTGTATCTTGCCTTTCCATCCAGCTCTCTGAGGGGTATTCGGGCGTCCTGCCACTCTGAGCAGCTCCAGACGTGCTGTTTGCTGTTTGTCGTACCAAAGAAGCCATCATTTTCTGCAAGTGTTATTTCTTAAACTTTAATCTTCTCCCATTTCTTACTCTACTGAGATGTACTCAGGCTTGACTTAATTTGATATCATGATAGATCGGATGTAATCCTATATGACTAACAGCTTTTTGTGAAGAATAGATTTATTATAGGTTTCAAAATTCTTGACTCTGTACAACTAACAAGAGTTTTATACTACTGAATAACTGGTTTTCCTCTTACACTTGGCACTGGCATCTAGTTTCTGAAGATATCAAGATATTACACTTCAATTTTGTAGCAAGGTAAGTGTCTTAAAAGACATTTCTGAAGAAGCCTTAAAAATCTCTGTAAAAATGTGCATTATTGGAATTAAACCTGAGGAAATCATTTGGCTTTTTGTGAAAAAAAAAAAAAAAGAAAAAGAAAATATTTTAAAGCTCTTAAAAATTATTTTTCTGCAGTGTACTCTGTGAAAGAACACTGTGCACTGTTCTGTGTGCAAAGGTTTCACCACACTTGTTCAGAGTAACCTATGCAGCCCAATGGCTTTGCCACACCTCTGCACAGTACTCTTCCAAAATTCATAGTGATGAGACCTCTGCACCACATTAGCCATTATGTATTCCTGTTACATGTATGTGGCCAGGAAACACTTTGTCATGTATTATAAATATCTATGTGTTTTTAATGCATGAAGTACAAATGTCTTCATGGCAGTGTTTGGATTGTAAATTTGTTTGCTGAATGGCATTATCTCATTCCACACTTTTGACTGTAGGGATGTGTTTTAGGTAAATGGAGAACAGACTTTGTACTCTTCAAAAGTCCCCTTTGTTAATTCCAGTGTCTTGGCTAAAGGTGTTTAAGTTGACAACACAGATAAATCATCTTACGGCTGTCCTGGCTTTACAGGACAGAGAGAGAAAAAAAGTGACAGGAGCATGTTTTATCCAGTAGCATACCGTTTTACTAGAAATACACAGCTCTAGAAGGTTTGTTGAGGATAAACGTGACGTTTTTTCCCCAGTTAGCATATGTGTATGCAGAATGACATTTTGATCTTGTTTGTTCGTGAACTGATGTCACTCACTCGAACTCCATGCACAAATGCGTTGACTCTTCTTTGTCATGTAATCTTTATATTTGCCTACACTTATGGAAAATAGGTTTTGAGCACATACATACCTATTCAGACTTTTCCACTTACTGGAGACGGAGGTTGTGTTGTGCACTCATTTTGAACTCTCTTTGCCAAGACAAATGTCAGCATAATACAAAAGATAATGGAGAATCAAATAGTAAAACCTTTTTGCATTAAATTCTGTTAAGTCATTTTATTACTCTGTCACCCATACATAACACACCTTGCAGCTGAAGCATGTAATTTGCTTGCTATCCTTAGAAATGGTACGATTTCTCCCACATACTTTTAGCTCCATAGATGAGTCAGTCGTTACCATCAGCACCTCACCTCATGAGACCTACCTATGCTTTGTGACAGACGGGACATTTTTACCAAAACAGTTGGTGTTTCTTCCAGACGGCTATACAAGCTTATATGTATGCACTCCAAAAGCACACTTTCCTTTTGCCAGCAAGTGGCTAACTTTGATGATGTTGGCACAGAGGGCTGTGACCTGCCCAAAAATTTCTATTGCATGTTGTCAATACTGTATGAAATTCAGTTCCTAAAATTTTTGTATTTTGCTTATAATTTTAAACAAAACCTCAAGTTGACAGTAGCATTGTCATTTCAGGAGTGTAGGGTCTACTTTTTTTCATTCCCAAATGCTATTAACACATCCCACTCCGAAAGCAGTATTTTTGTGTTGTCTGAAAACATGTTTCTTTAGTAATTTGTTATGGATTTTTAAACCTGACTTTATCTGATGAAGGCAAATTACAAGATAACTGCACCAAATTCCCATTATTTGCAGTCTTCTGAGTTACTAATTATAAAATTATAGACAGGAGGAGGTGAGCTTGGAGGACACTGGGTGCATTTGGAGACCTCCAAGACTACTGCTGGGATCAAGGAATTAAAACCTGGTGTGGTGTCAAAGGAGATGAAAACACCTGCAGGCCTTCAGAAAGGAGAAAGATGTGGGAGGTAGGTGACTATTCTGAAACAGGGTGGTGGTGCCGACTGTTATGGGAGAGACCACGGGAGTCTAGGAGGCTTTGACAGCAAAATGGGCAAAATTGTATTCGATGGATAGCGCTCTGCCTCAGCAAGTGTTTGCACCAGGAAGGAAATAAAGACGTTTCTCTACAAATTCAGATTAAACCAAGCTTCTGTTTCTAAGCCCGTGCTAGTCACACACACAAACCACCCCCAGTACTTCATAATGCTACACAGTGCCCTTGGGAAACACTTCTGGTTTGTTTTGCATGTTCAATTCAACTTCAATAATTTGTTGAGTGAAAAGATAGCTGAGGCCCTGTATTGCTCTGAGTAATATGTTCCTGGGCTTAGTGCAGGATGAGGGTTGTGTCCTGACACTTCCTGGTGGATGAGGAGGAATTTTTTATGAACTGCACAGTGAGAGTTGTGGCTGTTGATTACCAGAGCAGGTGAGATGACAGTCTTATAGCCTCATTGCACCTGGTGTATTGTAGCTGCCAGTGGTATTTCTTCAGCTTGGTTTCAAGTAAGTACACTGTGCAATGTGACTGAGATAGTGCAATTACTCCCATTGCTAATGCGTATGCATAATTAAATCCAGAGGCCTAATTTGCTGCTTTGCAAGCTTTTTATCATCTGAGGAGGAAAATGGGATTCCCAGGCAAAGCTCACTTGCAGAGGCCAAGTTGTGCAGAGAATTCAATTTTAGTGTTTCAGTGCTTAATTCTTAGGTGCCTTGATGCCCAGTAAAATGAACAACCTGGCTAAGTGATTTTAGGTGCCTAATTAGAGCTACAAAAGCTGCCATGCAGAGTCAGAGACTCTCCGAGATAGTTAGCAGCAAATGCCAAGAGAGCAGCAGGAGCCACATGTTTAGTTTTGAATGATGAGGGGGGCACCCTGCTTCATTCATGCATCTCATCCAAGGCATCAATTATCTGGGTGGATGGCCCAGCTGTTGACCATACTATTCACTGGATAAGTGAAATCTTCCTTCTGCAAGATTTAGACTAGAGATTTGCTATTATGTCCAGGAGTGACAAAAACACAACACAACCAGCTCTTCAGAAATGCTTTCCCCCTCATTCTCCTCCCCTCTTCCTTATTATAGCAGTGGCAGTTTATACCAGCTCACCGTGCCCTTCCTGCAGCTATGGTCTGTGCTAGCTCTGGGTTGTCGAAATTCCTATGGGATCCGAGTTAGCAGATACAGCTGCTAGAAGAGGAATGCCTTTTCTATGAATCCCTGTAGGACAGAAATATTGAGTTATTCAGCTCTGTCAGGACTTGAGTATATTTGGGCAGGCCTAGAGGCAGAAATTTAAGCAACCAGAGAGTTTCACTGATGGGATCTTAGGTGTCACGGGGATTAAGCCAGCTCCAAAGTTAGGCAACAGCTGAAAAGGGGCTCTGAGGATTTGCATTTTGAATGAAGGAAAAATCTCTGTAGATTTCGCCCGCATAACTATGCAGCGTGAGAGGCAATGGGGAGCCAGCATTATATTATATTAATTGTCTGAGGAAAATGAAGCCTAAAATTCCCCTCAGTGCTCTTCTGTCTGTCAGAGTTCTTGTTCAATAGCTGAAGACTATTTAATTTAGAAATGCATGTGACAAGATGCACTGTGGTTAGCCTTCCTCCCCCAGATCTCAGAGTACTGACTGATGGAAATGAACAGGACTTCCCATCATGACCCTCTAGAACTCTGGGTAAGCACTACATGTAGTAAGAACTACATGTAGTTGAAATACATAAATCTGCTGCAAATTGATTCCACTTCACAGGAACTTAGTTGCTTTCCTTTATTCTGGTGTCTTTCAATATAATTTTGTTGTTGAACTGGGAGCATTTCTAGCACCAAAAGACTTTAAGGGCTAATAGAAAGATGGAGTGTGAGAGTCTAGATTCCAGCAGGAGATGACTGTGGAATATAATGCTACACTGGGAACAGAGAGTGGTGGGAAGAGCAACTAACGGTCTTTGGAGGATCATAAAAACATAGAATCCTAGAATAGTTTGGTTTGGAAGGGACCTTCAAAGGTCATCTAGTCCAACCCCCCTGCAAGGAGCAGGGACATCTCCAACCAGATCAGGTTGCTCAGAGCCTCATCCAACCTGGCCTGGAATGTTTCCAGGGATGGGGCATCCACCACCTCTCTGGGCAACCTGTGCCAGTGTTTCACCACTTTCATCGTTAAAAATTATGTATGTGACATGCTATTTTTATGATGCATTTGTGGGACCCCCAGTTGGGGTATGTCCAAAATTTAGATTTTAGAAATTTTTTTAATGGCTAAAGCAGATAAAATACCTGTTAGTTCCTATTAGAGATAGCCATGATCAGTACTGGCTCAGGATTTCTCAGTGATTTGGACGAGGCTCAATTTTGCTGTGGTAGAAGAATAGCATATCCGGTCGACTTACCTGTTAGAGAGGCAAAGATGGGCAGAGTAGGATGAGTAGCCAGAAAGATCAAGGGAAGCTTGCTTGTGTCCCGCTGCCTGGAAAGTGGTCCTCCTGCTGGACCAGTGCCCTCTGGCTGCTGTGGGCCTTGAAGACCTCATGCTGAGTCTCTTCCCTTCCCCATCAGTGTGTTACCCTGGGCAAATGCCCAACTTGACCTTCACCTAGGATCAGTCTGAGACCTCTGTCCACTTGAAGCCCAACGGAGCTATTTCACACACCAAATTTTTGGAGAGGTGCTGCTTTTGTTAATCAGATCCTGCCTAGGCATTGATGTTAGAAACCTAAAAAGAGGAGGGCCCACCTTCACATTTAAGATAAAATATTTCTCCTGCACATTTGCCAGCAGGGATAAGGAAGCCAGCAATGGCAGAAACCAAGCCAGCAGGTTTCACTGCCCACACTGACAGCACTGCAGTAATAGGCTGATACTAACAGGGATCAGCAACCTTCTTCTATACAAACGCATACAGTTTCCATTTCAGTCCTTAAAGGTGAGCTCCCTGTCAGTGAGGATTTTCTCCTTGTCATTACTGTGCTTGCCACACCATACACATTTATTACCAGATCTGCAGTTCCTCCATGTTGCTTTTTTTGTAGTTATGAAATAGCAGAGGCCACTGTGCCCAAGTGGATATGCTCTTCCAAGTTGGAAACTAGAAAAACTAGGACAATGACCCTCCAGCATGCTGCTAGTAATGAACTGCATTTGAAAAACATAGTTGGTTTTGTTTTTTTTTTAACGGGCTGCACATAGTTCTCATAACAGCCTTTTGTTCCTTTCATTTATTATTCTCATCTGGAAGTGGCTGGGGTTAATGAAGCACAGAGAGCGTAGCCCATGTGTCCAAGATAAGGTTTGTACTGAAAGGACGTCATAGGTGATGCTCAGTGCTGTACTCCCTTGTTGTCGAACACCAGAAGAGTGGCCTCTCATTATCAGAAATGGGAAATGATGGCTGAGGCTTATGGGACCAGGTGGAAGCAATAAGTAGATCAGGAAAAACCTGGACGCTGTGGGAAGACTGAAAACTGAACATATATCCCTTCATGATAGCTTTTGATTGAAATCTTTCACCTGAAAGATTTCTGGAGTTTAACACTCTTCCATGGAGTAAGCCAAAACTAATGTTCAGAACAACCAACCCCAAAATTTTGGGGTTTGCTTTCCTAGGTAAGAACAATTATTGTATCTTTCAATGTACATCAGTCATCAGATTTTTTTTTGTTATTTTCAAAAACATTGTTATTACTGCGCATATTCCAGAAATTTAATTGAAAACATTAAGCATAACGAAATGGAAAATACTCTATGTTATCTACTTGGCTTCAGCAGGTACAGTATCTGCTTTAATTAATAATGATGTATCTCTGCAAGTCAAGAATAAAAATACAATCTCTACTATCAATCCTTACATTAAATTTTCAAATCATCCATTCAATATTAACTAAATATAGCTACAGTAAAATAAAGAAGAAGCATTTGTTTGCTTATACTCCCTCAGCTATGCAGGACATTATTCTGCGTGTTACATCAGAGATTTCCTTTAAAATTCACCTGATTTGAAAGGCAGAGTTTCTCCTGACTCTGCCAGACAGCAGAGAAAGTGGTTGTATTTTATCAAATTCATCTGCACTTTTCCTACTGAAGCTTGTTCAAAAGCCAACAGATCTATTTTTGTGATTCACTGCAGTCCGTTCTGCTGCTGTTCAGTTGAAGAAAGCTATTTTTGTAATTATTCAGTAGCTAATTTATCAATTTAGTTAGTAGTGAAAAAGTTCCAGACATCTCACTGATGAAGGTTGATAAATGGATCCAGAAGAAAACCGTTCCTCTATTAGAGGGAATGAGCTGGCATGGGAAAGGCTTGCACACAGCTCTGGATTGGTGTCACAAAAAAAGAGAAAAGCTCTGCTTTGAAGCAAGGAAAGGACAAAGACTCTCTTTTGCATATGTTGAGGCTTTTGCATGTAAGTTATTTGGGGTTGTATTAATCAGCCTATTGTATTTATTATGAGAGAGGTCTTGAAAGGGTCTCAAAACATTAATCTGATGGTTTAAGCCAGTTCAAAGAAAAAAAAAACTGGAGCAAGGCTGAAAAATGCCTAAAAATATCCCTTCTGATTGCTTGAAGGAGAGGAAACTTTTCACTTCTTTAGAGTGTAGGAAATTTTCCTCTCATCACATTTAACTATGGTGACCACTAAAGCAAAGCCCAACCAGCATCCCCATGACTGGTCTGTGTCTCTGTCGCCCTTCCAGCCTGAATGACAATATTCCACTTCCAGGAAGGAGAACACCAGTTACCTCCTCAGTTCTCAAGCCCGAGAGCAAGCAACTCGTCATTCTTGTATTTAGCATATAAGAGACCTTCCTTCTAGAGCTGTAATGACTTGGAAAAACAGGGGAGAAATGATGTGGATGGGTTCAGCTTTTGAGACAATGTGATCTATGATGCCCCAGGTTCCTGGTGACGGAGGACAGCTGTGCCCTCTTGGCAACCTGCGGGCTAGAGCCCTGTCAGGACTTCCACAGGTAAGGGACTACAGTTTGGGAGATCGCCCTAAGGATGGTGATAACAGGGTCCTGCTGGGATGGTGGCCTTGCTCTGGGATGGGACGGGTCAGGGTGCAGAGAGGGGGCTGCAGCCTGGGGCACACTGGCAGCACTGGGTGGCAGTGTTACACAAGTTCAACCAGGTTTTCCTTCTTCCAGGTTTGGCAATAAAGACAAAGCATGCCATGTCTGTGACTGGAGAGGTGTGTTTATCAGAAGGGGCATCTCTAAGTTCTATTGTGTTGTATCCTTTTTGCTCTTCTGACCAGATTCTTTTAATTTCCTTCTCCCATCCTGGCTCTTTTCTTTGGAGGCTACTTTCCCATGCTTTCTTTCCTCCCAGCTCTCTCTCTTTTTCTCAGTGTGTCCTAGAGTGTTTCCCATGCCTCTTCTGAGCTGACTGGGCACTGGAAAGGTCACAGAGCTAATCAGCAAGCTTTGCCACTGCAAAAGCAATATATAAAAACCCAACAATTCTAAACCCAACAAAAACAGTCCCCCCTCCTCCTTCCAGTTCTTTAGCTTTAGGGAGAAAGAATGCACATATACTGGCACCAGCCCAGTATATGTGCATTTAACATTAAGCCTGCTAGAAAAAAAAATATACTGCAGGGAAAATAAAGAATTGCGCAGCCAACAGTTTACTCCTTTATGGAGTTTGCCTGTCACTGGCAGTGGCATAGAGTAGTGATTCCAGGGATGATACTAAGCCAGAGCAGCAGGCATGTAATCCCCGTACCGACACACACACCAGCACTGTCACTCCAGAGATGTGTGGAGCATTCCTCTGGCAGGGAGACGGTAAGGCTGTAAAAGCAGCTGAAGAGGTATCCTTGTGGCTTTTTTCCACCCACTTAGATCCTGAGCTGGGATTATTCTTCTGCTTTTCATCTCATTTCTCATTGTAATACCAGGGTCACACTTTAATACAGCAAATATAATTACAGTGCAGTTATAGCGTGTGACTCTGTTTCATGATACCTATAATTACCATTCATTTAGATATCTTGGAGGTTAGTTAATTCAGTAGATGAATTACTTATCAGTCTACTTTCTGAGTTACTATCTTACATTTTAATTGCAATGGTACTTTTTGCACATATTTAAGGGTTCACTGTATGACAGTAATTTCTATTTTGTTAAGCTTTTGTTAAGCCTGTTTACACGTATATGGTATTTGTCTGTGTGGCAGTACTATTGACAGTCGAGTCAATTAAAAAAGTTAAATCAATATCCGCACTGGTAGCTCAGACCTATCAGTCCTTCCTGCAATCCCTGCTCTGATGGTACGTGTCTATCCCAAAGAGTTTGAGAAGTGCAGTGGGGTTAACTCTTGTTTTAAGAGCCTGCCATGCTTTAGAGGTAATCCAGAGCTGCCTATGTTTCAAATGATTGGCAAGGCTCACAATGCCTGACAAATCCTTGGGATCAGGAGAAAAGTCATGAAGAGCATCGCTGTCCTTGTTCCTGCCCCTTCTGTAGAGCCCTTGGGTATCCTTCTGCTGGATTAAGCAGGACTTGGCTTCCACTCACGGATTATGGCTTTGCATTCCCAATGGTGACGTTAGTTTGATGTAACTGTTTTTGTCTTAAATAAAAAGGTTTTACTCACTTTAGTAGCTTACGAGGATCAGTCACACTTCAAAGGGTTCTCAGGCTGAAGTCCCGTGGCCATTTGATGTTAGAAGGTGGCAGGAGGTAGCTCCCTGCTTCCTTCCTTTCCCTCCTCTCCTGCCTTTGTTCTTTATCCCTAGATGAAGTTGCTGGCTGGAACCAGCAGCAGCAGCTCGGCCAGCAGTGAAGGTCTGCCGTGCATTGCTGAAGTGCATCCTCAGCTGGCCTGGAGCCACTGCAGCACGGCCAAGCCAATAAGCCTCTTCCTCTGTGTTTTTCATCTGCTTCACTACCTTCCCCGATGCCAGGACCTCCTTCCAAAGCCCTGTGTGCCTCGCTCTCCCCTTCCTTTGCTACTCCTCCTTCTCTCCCCTTACCTCTACCCCTCTTTTGCTCCCCACAGCATCCTGCGCTGGGTGCCCAGCACAGATCAGGAGGAGGAGGTCGTGGTGCACAGCTCCTGCACAGCCAGCATGGGACCACAGAGCCAGCAGAAGTCGATTGCACCCATTCTGCCTCAGATCTCTCCATTCATAGAATCATAGAATGGTTAGGGTTGGAAGGGACCTTCGAAGGTCACCTAGTCCAACCCCCCTGCAAGGAGCAGGGACATCTCCAACCAGATCAGGTTGCTCAGAGCCTCATCCAACCTGGCCTGGAATGTTTCCAGGGATGGGGCATCCACCACCTCTCTGGGCAACCTGTTCCAGTATTCTACAACTCTCATTTTAAAATTTTTTCTTATCTAAATCTACCTCCCTCTATTTTTTCCCTTCTCCTTTGATTGTCTATACATGTTTTATTGATTTTTCAGGCAAAGAAAAAGACAAAATGAAACAAAAATAGTAAAAAATGTATAGGAGACAAGTAGAAAGCAACAGAAAGACAGTGAAAGCGTCCTTTCCAGCTTGTATTCCTACTCTCCCCTTTTTTATACCTCCACCTTCTCCTTGTCTCCCTGTTTCTGTTCTTCCCATCCTTCCCTCTTGTAATTTGGTTTTGCTACTTTCATTCATCTATCTATGCTTTTCTTTATAACCTAATATTTTTCCCCTGGGGAATTAGATTTCAAACCCAGAGACAAACTGTCTCTGAGAGGAAACTGTCACTTGGTTTATATTTCTTTGTTGGTCTGTGACTGTAGGATTTTGAGAGTATCTTGGAGTGCAGCTCTTTAAAAAGCACTGAGGACTCAGCCCCTACATCTCCTGGGACTCCAGGACTCTGGCTGAAACCCTGGGACAGCAGGCACTGTGAAAGGACCAGGGGAACACAAGCCACTTCAGTTTGTCATGCCAAAGGCCTGGGCTCAAGTTTTGCCTTTCCGTTTGGTGAGTACCAGCTGCTGGAAGGGCAGGTTGGCCTGGGGCGGAGGGAGGAGGAAGGGGGCAGTGACGGGAGCCGTGCCTTAGCCAGCTTGTAAACTGTCTTTTTACGCGTATGAAAATTAAGATAATTGTCTCTCTTTAATAAGAGGCCGTTTGTGTGTGCTTTTGCTGTTTATATGTATCTAGAGGGAAATTGCAGGCAAGTGCCTGCCAAGTATATCCCTAGAAATATTTTTGAAACTGTCATCCACAGGCATTGAATAGCAGAGGCTGTTTAATCTCTATTCCACTCTCTTTCTCTCTCCGAGCCCCCACCTCCCACTCTCTGGTTTTTGTAGGGAAAAGAGTTGTCTTTTTATTGCAGTGTAAAGAATTAGTAAATCACAATGCTGGTCCCATTTGGTGCCACCACTAGTCCAGCTGACCTATGGATCTCCAGTGCTGAGAGACAGATGGGTTTTTGGAATGGATATGCCTATTCTATAGCCATCAAATACCTTATTCATGGTTTGCATTCAAGTGGCCATGATGAGTGGCGTGGGGAAATGAAATCCAGAAGGAAATCTAGAGAGGAATGTGTGAGCAAACTGAGTCAGGTTCATGGCACAAACTTACCTAAAAATCTGTTGAAGTTGTCCAAACCAATCCCTGTACACCTACATCCTGCAGCTTATGGAGGAGCCCCTGTTCAGTGTTACCGAGAACAGAAAAACTGAAATCACCCAGACCTCCTGATGTTCACCACGGTGAAAACAACTGGAAACTACAATACTGAACTGTTAAACTATGAGAAAAAACAAAGGAGGCACCTTGGAAAGCAAACAAAACTCTCTCCAATAAGCACTGACCAGTCAGTCACATACATTAAAAATACAGCTTAGAGAATATTGCTTATATTTGAGGCAGTGAAACCATGAGGCATGATCCTAAGCTGGAAGCAGGTATAGATCAACATTGCAAAGCTAGAATGCGGAAACAGAGGATCTGGTCTGTAATGTTGGTGTGGTCATAAGTTACCAGGAAATATTAACAGAGAAAGAAATATTAGCAGAGGTAGAGCATTTTCTGACATTACACATTGTGCATAGGGACTTCAGTTTAAGAAAAAAACAAAAGACAGCTCTATGTGCACTCTTCTTTGCATATTTCCATCTCTTATTCAGGACAGACACTCTAAGATTTATTGGTTTTTTTTTTTTCCCTACAGGTTTTCTGTGAACCAGAGCTTGAATTGTTACTATTAGTAATTAGGATTCCTGGAGATAACAGGATCCCCAAACATAGAGACAGAGCTGCCATGCTTTATACCATCTATGAAATCTATGTTAAAAACACAATCCACCTGTACTTTGGAGTCACGGGGATTTTTCTGAGGCATAAAGGGGATGTACCAAGTCAGATTGAATGGGGTGAAAACTACTTAAAGAAGATATTGACTCAGATATCCCTACGTCCAGTTGTGTTATCTTAAATATTTCAGCAAAGAATTGGATCATTTCTTATTCTATCTGAATTAATTTCTCCGTCTTTCATTCTTTCTTTATGAAATTGCAATTCACACATTGGCAACTTCTGAATTCCTGACTGTTAGATTCATCTAGAAATTGGTTACGATGCACAGAGTCAAAAAATCAAGTTAATGATCTTTCTGAGAAACTGACTAATTTGCTCACATAAGTGGATATATAAACATTAACTACATTCTGAAGGCCTTCAGCTATTAAAATCAAGTTAAAAGGAAATACAGGACTGTCTAAATTATCAGTTCTGCTTTTAACCAGAATGGTCAAAGCCACTGGTGACCCCAGTGCTCCCCGCTCCACACAGTGCTGTTTGGCACCAAGCTTACCTTGCATAATGTTGATGTTTTAAAAGTTGCCTGCCACATTCCTTACAAAACTCTGTCACCAGGCTATGGGGCACTTTGGTAAGTGACACTTATCTACTTTTTTCTCTACAGTTTACGTTTTGGACGGAAGTTGCCTCCAATATTGTGGCTCAGTATTTTACCCAATAGAGGAGCATTTACTGAGTGCTGGCATCATGACCAGGTGTAAGATGGTACATGTGTACACTGCATCATGAAGCAGTGTAAGATGCAGTCCCTGAATAGGACCACACAATAGACAGGGTGTGTACCTATGTGTACGTGCTTGGAAGGATGCAGAGATGGGGTCTGGAGAGGTGATGCACTAGGTGTACCTGCTGTGCCTGGGAAGTGTCCGCTTTCACGGGGCTGAAGTGCTGCGAGCAGGATGAAACCCTGCAGCTCTGAGCACCAGCAACAGCCAAGGGCAAAGGTGTTTCCCTGGAGTGCAGGTTTTCACATCTTTGCACAAATCAAAATTAGTGGTTACCAGCCATAATAATTGCCTGTGCTTTTGTCTTCCTTAACAGCTGAGTGAAAATAGAACAAACCGAGTCCTCAAGTCACTACTCCAACATGTATGTATTGAGTAAATTAAAAAGCTGCAGTTATTTCTTGTGGGGGTTAATAAGCCTCTTATTGGGCAAGGTGGTGAATATCAGGACAGTCATCAACTTGTGTTTCCATGCCCAGCTGTCAAACGCTGCCTCAGCTGAGTGCCGTATCTGCCTCTCAGCTGCTGCTGCTGTATCTCTTCTGGCCACAGAGGTAATCTCTGCTTGACCGAAGCTGTGTTAAGATGCTTGGTTTATAATCAGGGGCTATCACAAGTCAAATGAAGAATGTGATTGGGAAAAGCCAGCATGAATTCACCTACGGCAAATTGTGCTTGACAAATCTGATTGCCTTCTATGATAAGAATGGACCAGATGATCTTTGAAGTCCCTTCCAATCTGGTTGGATTCTATGATTCTATGATATGATTTTATGACAATTTTATGGCACTCTTGGTTGCTTACGTTTTTTCTCTCGCTCTGTGTTTTACAGTGCATTCTTGCACTTCAAGGAGACGGAAATATATTCAGGACAAATGATGACTGCAAGATAGGAACACAGCCATTTCTTATTCTTAGTTTACCATGACAGTGTACTGTTGATGCATCTCCTTTAGCAAGCAAAAAAAAAGCAATTTTAGTTTCTTTCAGCTCAAAGTTTCACAAAATGTCAAAGCGTTGCTGAGTTTGGAGCAAGAGTAAGACTGATAGCAGATTCCCAGCCTGCCTGATGGATGGGAGTACGGTGAGACAGCTTTTGCAAACTCCTGTAAGAAATCTGAACCTTGGGAAAAGCTCATGCAGTCTTTTAGGTCCAAATGTTCTCCTGAGACACTATTTTATTGTATGTTGTGAAATAATAAGCCAAACAATAATACATGTATATTCCAGTTTTTAATTCCTCTAGTAGAGTGACAAGACAGCTGCTCAGAGACATAATGTCTAATACAGGTTATGTCTGTCTCTGTAAGTAATAAAGTATGTTAGAAAATGGATCATTATTTCTGATAATTTTATATTTACTCTTTTTGGAGGTGACTGGGGGGACCTTGAGAGGAAAAGAGGGATAGGGTTTTCTTCTTCCCAGCCACCAAAGTACTAAAGAAACATTCCCACCCATTATGGAAGGAAAGTGTGAAAAGTTATTTTACAACTTTATTTCCTCACAAGTCTGGCACAGTATGGGAAGCTGAAGTTTTATCCCATCTTTTCATGACATTACAAACCAGAGTGCTCACCTCATCATATCAAGGAGAGAACACATATTTTCCTGTTGAGATACAAAGCAGGCAATTAGTCTTTAAAATAGTTAATTACAGCTTTTCTGGGAATGGGTGTATTCTCTACACCCAAAATGGTTAATGTGGAGACTGCCAGTGTATTTCTGTGATTAACAATAATTTTAAACCCTTTCCTTTAGTTGGGAAGAGCCCTATGCTGGTTTGCAGTATTTTGGCCACAGAGATTCAGTTTCTGAAGTGGACGCAAGCTCATACCACCAGCCACAAACATGCATGTTGCCTTTTGGCAAGCGGAGCTGCTGATGTTCCCCGTTAGGTCAGGAAATGTGTGGGGTTTGCCAGTCTCTGCAAGGTAAGTGCTGTTTTGGCCAGTGTCCCAGGGCTGTGGCATCTCTGGAGGAGTCACAGCACAGTGAGGAGTTGACGTGGCACTGCTTCTTCCAGCTCTGAAGTCCCTTTTCCTTGTGGCCCCGTCTTAGCTACTCCAGGGCTTCTCTCCTTACCTGGAAGGGAAAACTCCCACTGGAGCCAGAAAGCCAGGAGTTAGGATCCAGAGAGAAAAAAATATTCTGAAACTGTTTTGTAATATGAACCAGCAGAAAATATGCAGCCGCTGCTCCTGGGAGAGCGAAGAATAGCAAATACAGCTCCCTCCGGAAAAATACCTCATCTTCTCCCAGGATGCAGCCCTCAGTTCTGCCTACCCATCAGAAAAAATACATAAAACGTGGAACAGCCTCAAAGCAGGTAAGAAAATAATTTGCGGAACGGCAAGATATCCATATGAGAACAGATAGAGAAGGTGAAGCCTACGTATTTTACTGAGAGGACGACTTAGAGTGTATATGGTTTGAACAATGCTAAATAATATAGAGAAAATACATGTGGGTGCTGTGCAAGTTTCCTGAGTGCAGTAACAGGAGAGTGCTGAAAGAAAAAGGATGACAACAAATGAAAAAAAAAAGGGGGGAGAAAGGAGTACTTCTATCCATTTCACAACTAACCTATGGAAATCCTTGCCATGAGATGTTCTTCAGGAGATCTGTGGAATTCAAGACCAGTAGTCACTTAAACAGTTCCAATTGCATTTGTTAGGGTAATTCAGTAATACATGACCACAGATGATGCTGTGACAAGCAAGGTTGTATCAGGACTCATCGTCCTTGCAAGCCTTGGGAAGTGTTATTAAACGGCGTGCTAGGTGACGTGAGGACTGCTGGAAGATTTTCCCTTCTTTTGCTATTCACAGGATGCCAAGAGTTTGGGAGGCTTCAGGTCCTGATTCCAGCTTATCTGTGACAACATACAGGAGGTTTGGGGTTTTTCTAATTGTTAATTTCTTGCTTTAGGATGTGCTTCAGTGAGCAGGTCTCCGCAAACAGAGACAGGGAGGATCAGCTCGGCAGATGCTGCCTGTAGTTGTACTCACCTTTCCTAAGAGGCTGAGAGGCTGCCGCTCTCCAGGAGAGGATCTTCATCTCTAGCATTTATCAGCTTGAGATGTCCCAATGTCTGTCCCCTCAGAATCCAAAGCCCACACAGCATTAAAAAATCAGTACATCCCAGCAGTCCTCTTTTGGTAACATGAGAGCTAAGGCTACGTGCTGAGGCTTTCCCTTCCTGCCAGAGAAGAGA
Organism: Tetrax tetrax; assembly: GCA_009806455.1. Classification (NCBI taxonomy): domain Eukaryota; kingdom Metazoa; phylum Chordata; class Aves; order Otidiformes; family Otididae; genus Tetrax; species Tetrax tetrax. Next base: position 407,419 of record WHYT01016310.1, read on the forward strand.
CTTGGAGGAGAATCATCTCTGAACTGAACCAAACTGGAATGCCTAAGCTCCATATCCATATTCTACAGAATTTCAGGTACTTTTTACTGACTTGTACGCATGCTACAGAGCATAAAATTCCCCATAGTTCACAGAGAAGCCTTTGTGCATCATGGGGCTTAGAGTTCTCTCTCCATCTCTATTTCTGAACAGATAAAAGCACTTTTCCAGTATATGGGAGTGGGTAAGATGAGAAAAGAGTCGTGTGAGGGTTTTGTTACCCCTTTTTTTCTCTGTTCTTATTACCGGAGAGAGACTTTGAGATTTTCTTTGGCTGTATTCCGATATAACCCTGATTTCTAACTTGTCATCTCAGGTTACAATCCAGGTATTTTTCTGTCAAAAGCAAGAGAAGAGGAAAGCTTGGTGGTAGGAGAGGATTATATTGACTTGCTTGTATCCTGAAAAGGGGTATACTTTGTAAGGGCTTAGTTTATACTCTGGAAAGGTTCAGATTTATCTGTGTACGTTCTGGACATGCCTGCACTGTACTGTTTGTAGCTGGGTAGCCAGACCACCAAAGACTTCAGGGACTGAGTTACCACATTTGTCCAAAGAGCTGGGTATGATCAGGCTTGTGTGCCTGGGAGAGCCCTGGGAGATCTTAGGACACAGGCTGTAAGCCATGTGGAGTGAGAATTGTTTACCTTTGTTAAAAAATGCCTGTCATAACAGTCCCTGGTCCCGGTCAGTCTATGTCTGATAATATAAACATTTAATAAGAGCTTCTAATGCTCCATTTTAATCTCATTTATGCATCCCTGTATTATTTTATGTTCACTGAGTCCTGAGGAAATGATGGCATGGGTGAAAGCAGGAATAACGAGGATTGTTCTGTACAGCTGAGTGTTGCAGATAAAAAGTAGTAACTTGGTACAGGGAATATGAGCTATGAATTCTGTGTTTATGAACTGTATTTATGTCCTCTGTATTTATGAGCCATAGTTCATGTATGAACTATGGATTCTGAATTCAGAATACGAATTCTGCAAAGCTAGACCCAAATCTGTGTTTAGGAATGCTATTATAACTTCTGGATGGTAAAGAAAATAAATATGTAAAGGTTTCTGGTGCCAAACTTGAGACATACACTGTTTTGTTGCTCCATCATCATCAGGCTCATCGGTTTTCCCATAAACATGGTGCAAGTCTCCCCGTTTATTTTCAGAGAAATGCGTAATTCCATGTTCACATTATGGAAGAAATGACTTGCAGGACACAGGTGCTACAGGTGTGGCAAGTACGAGAATATGAGAGCTGGTTGAAAAACTGGGCACTGCACAGAGACAGTGAACAACAAAAGTGTTCAGGGATCCACTTTCACCTGAGCTTTCCCACATTCCTTACAGTTTATGATGAACAGAAAGCAAAGAAGGGCCAGGCTGGGCCACTCTCCTGTGGTCTGTCAGAAGCCCTGACACACCGTGTAGGCAAAGAGAAATGGGAGGCTGTCCTTTTATACAGGTATGGAGGGTCAGAGCTGACCCCCGGTGATGGGGAATAGTGGAGAGGGGAGCGCATGGACAGAGTAGCATCTGAGGAGGGCAGGCGTATCATGGGCAGGCGTATCATGGGAGTAGAGGATGAACGAACGGCGAAGACTGAGCTTCAATTAAGAGAATTAATTAAGAACAGAACTACCTGCTTTCAAAAAAATAAAGGGTAGGAATTGCAAATAGCACTGTATTTGCTTCCCAATAAAGGGAGAATGAGAAATAGGAACCTTGCTGGAACACAAAATTAGTCGTGGTTTTTATTTCCGGAGACTCTTAATCACAGTAAACAGCATCCTACATGTAGCATCCCAGGTCTGTGAAAGCACAGATTTAAGTAAGCAAGTGCATTTCTTAACAAGGGGGCATTGCAATTTTCTTCTTAGTAACAAGGCTGGGCAAAATGCAAGGTGCTGACAGCCTACATGTATCTCTATTCCCAGAATCTGTAGTACCTGTTAAAATTAAGGCAGAAGCATTGAAGGAAGAAGATATTGAGTAAAACCTGCAATGTGCTGGGAAAGTTGCGTAAAAGGATAGTGTTTACATGTATGGTAACAACCTGATGGCACAACACCTGTAAAAAGAGGATTTTACTCTCCCTTCTTTTTCACTGGCTCTGGATATTTTTCAGTGGCTGCTGAGAAGTGTTCTCTCTGTAAACAAAAGCAAAGTTGTGGAATAGACCACGGGCAGCTTAAGACTACAGGACATTCCCATGGCCTCTGTACCTCTCCATGGTATTTTTCCCAGACTAAGGCTACTTAGAACCTTAACCTGGCTAAAAATGCTTCCAATGTGAAGACGGGTCTAGAATCATAGAATCTAGGTGCTATATTAAAACCAGACAATTTCCAGCTATTAGAAACTCCCTAATAAGGCAGTCTTAAAATTTTGCCAAAGTTTTCTTCTTAAACTGCAATAGCTAAAACTTGAATACCTGCATAGGAATCTTTTTAAAAATGCTGGTGCCTATCCAGAATTGTAACACTTCAGTGAGAAAAAAAAACGGCTATAAGACAATCAGGTGAGAATTAGAAAGATATCTCCCTACAGTAGGTTATATCATGACCATGATAGGAGGTCTAAGGCAGCAAGTGAAGGGGTCAGGAAGGTAAAAACTGTAGTTTTGATTAGTCTCTCTCACTTATCTTTTCATCTCTTACGTTTTCGTTGTGCTTATCAGTTTTCCTTTTCAGGAATTTTTCCTGACAGTCCAGCGGTTGTAGCTAGCAATGCACCGTACAGGCACTGAAAATTTTCATCTGCAGGGTCAGTCACAGAGAAAAATGGTTTGATATTACTGACAAACTAAGCCTGCTATCCCTGCAGCCAATGCTGTTGGCAAAAAGTATCTTTGAAGCTGGTCCTATTTTTTTCCCACTGTGGTAGTTTGTGTTGCTGTGTATGAAAACTGTTATGCATTGAACTGCTGGTCTCATGATCTGATTTTAATGGTGGCTGCAAAGCTAGAAGCCTTGGATTTCTTGAGAGCTACATGACATCTATAATGATGTTGCAATATTAGGATATTTTTGCATTTTCCTTTGTAATTTTTACTACTTTCCTTTAAAAATACGTAACACGATAGGTCATTAACTGTCAAAAAAGAAGCATTAAGCCCCCAAGAATTAAGTGAGCCATGGTTCAACCCACTTTTTTAATGCTTCTCTTCAGGTTTAGGAAACAATCTGGAAGGCAAATGGTTGGTCCAAAACTTCCATCAAATTTCAGAGTGTTTTGCTGTCAAAGCAAGTAGAAACAAGTCCTTTCTGACTAAAATCCATAATCTGAGTTTCTTCTCCCCCAGTCCCCACCCTTTAACAACTGGTCTGAGCTGGTTGTCCAGGCCCTCCCCAAAAGAAGGAAGAGATGCTGTCAACTCCAGAGGGCAACACATCCCATCATCAAATCTGTACCTAAAATAGGTGAATTACTTGCCCATCCGTGACTATAGAGGAAGTCTGGAGACATTGTCCTAGAGAAGGAGTTAACTTTTTGCCCATCAGACGTCATAAGGCAAATTAGTCACTTTGTGTAGGAGAGCAGTCTTACTACCTGGGTCCATGCACCATCCCCATCAGATAACTTGGTCCTTCAAGGCTGAGCTGGAGAATAAGCAGAGTATTTTTAGCTTTGTTTGGAATTAATTGCTGATAATCTAAATTACTGTGAAATTGACTGGAATATTAACGTACACACTGGTCTAGCAAAGACCAAACAAGCACGTCTGTTGTTAAAAAGATGCACTGCCAGGAAACTCAGGGAAGAGCTGAGTCTGGGTTTTGTCATAGAGCATAGGAATTTAAACTGTAGATTAAAAATGAAAACTGCTGAAAATAATTAAAACCAGGCAACTTAAAGCATGTGGGCAGGGGTTTATACATGGAGGCTAGAGGGTAGGAAGGAGATAAATATGTAGAGAGAAAGCAGAAGTAACAGTTTGTGTTGCATCTAAAACGAGCTAAAAACTAGTAGCCTTTTTCAAAGGCAGGCTTGCTTCCCTGCTCCTGCTACACAGTCATCTTCATTTGTTGCCTTTGTTTTCCATCAGATTTGTCAGCTAAATCCACCTGTCATGTCATGTGGCCACTAGATCAATCTGATAGAAGTGCAGGGAAGGCCAGGACCTGGGTGAGGGGAGCATTTTGATAACAGGTACCTGTTAGATCAGCTGTATATTGAACTTGTGCTCCTCATCACAGTGGACTGCTGAGCTGGATTGGTTGTTGGAGGCTACATCCATAGGGGTGGCACTGGGTGAACATGCAGCTCCTTGCGGATGAGGACAGGACAGTAAAAGTTTCATCTTCATTGAGAGGTTTCAGAGCTACAAAGCAAAACAAAAGCATGAAATCTAATAAAGAACAGAAACTTGGCTGTCATTTCAAGGTGACGTCTGACCTCCCATATAAGCTAGATCTCCAAAGGTGGTCACTACACTTTTGATTCTTGGTATTTTGTTTAGGACTATTCAGTTCGGAAAGTCCATGTAGCAGACATGCAGAAGTGAGGAAGACTTAGCCCGCTCAAGAGGTAGAGATACTGGAAATACTTTTGTGTTTTCCTGATTATTCCAAAACCTGAATAGTTGAGCATCTAGGAAAAGAGACTTTCCCTTCATATTCTGAAAGGATGAGGAGGACCAGCTGATTATAACAGAGTGAAAAGAGCTCTGTTTTTTTAGCATGTGTGGGTAGATCATAGCTCACAGCCACATGAGCTGATCTGTGGGCCTTTTCTAAATATGTTCTAACTGTCATGGAGAGTATTATTCCTTTGCACAACATGGGGTTCAAAGGAGCAAAACTGTAGCCTAAGGTCTCCAAGTCACTGCAAATACAAAGATATTACTCACAGCAAGGTGATCCAATGGAGTATTAAGGACTGTTTCAATATTTCTGCTTCCCTAGGTGTTATTGCCATTAGCTGCTGAGCCCAAATCCGAGAAACCTGTTTTGAAGGGAAGACAATGAGAGACAGGCAGTATCTGAAAGAGTGATTACCTTCTGTGAATGCTAATAAAAGTGTACCTTAAGATATTTCCCACAAGTAAGTATTTGAATGAAACATGACATTTGCTTCACCTCTGCTCAATCTCCTTTCAAATCTGAGTCCCATTATTATTTTAATAAAAGAATTTCCTGGCAGAAAGGAAAAAAAAAAAAGAAAGAATGAGATTTAAACAACTATTTTGCAGAAAGTAAATAGTGAACTTCTAGATATTCCTACTGAAAATGTGATACTGAGATGGATTAGCAGACCATACACAAACAGCAGTTATAGATATTTCATTGTCAAAATGTAAGGATAAGTTGCATGAAGTTCCGCAAAGGACTGTTCTAAGTCTGGTAGTATTCATTACGTTCATTAATGAGCTGGATGATGACACAAAGAGGATCATTATTAAATTTGCAGATAATTTCAAGCAGCAAGAGACTGCAAATATGTCAGAAGCCAGGATTAAAATTCAGTGATCTTGACAATTTGCAGATATGATCCGAAAAATGGGGGTAGCATTCAATATGAATAAGAGCTACATTTAGACAGGAATGAGGAACTGCAGAAACACAGGACAGCAAGGAACTGTTTTCACAGCAATTCTGTGGGAAAATATTTAGCAGGCATCCTAGACCACGAATTGAACAGGAGACAATAATACTGGGCTGGTACAAAAAAGTGGAAAGCCACCCTGGGCTGTCTGTGCAGGTGCAGAGTGCTCTGCTTGGCACCGGTGAGGCATCAGTGAGAGCAGTGTGTACACTTGTGGACACTAGAAAAATGGGGAGTAGCTGGAGTTGGTTCAGAGGACGGCAATAAGAATGGTGAAACATTGAAAAAACAAGCTGTAAGGAAAGAAAATTGTCTATTGTCTAAATCTGTCTAGCCAGATACAGAAAAATGGGTAAAAGTCTTAAAAAACGTTTAATTCTGCTCTAAAGAGAAGAGTGATAATCTGCTTTCTACATTCATGACAGAGAACAAGAAATAATGGGCTCCAATTTTAACAAGAGAGATTCATCTTCAATATTAGGATGAAACTTTTTACAGATAGTGTTTCACTAAACAGTAGAATAAATTTCCCAGAGTGTCTATCGCATCCCCAGTACTGAATATCTTTAAGGACTTGCCAGGAGTAACTTAGGCATAGCTGAGTCTTCCTTGAATAGTGGGAAAAGACTCAGTGATTTTCAGTCCCTTTCTGTGGTACAATTTGATAATAAGAAGCAGGAAACAAAAAAAAAAACCAACCAACAAAAAAAAAAACCCCAAACCACTAAGTAATTTACACATTTAGTTAAAATTAACTGTACTATTCTGAATATGCATCACTGAAATCAGCTTCTGGGAAATTTAGTCTTCAATCTCTGAGAATGTAAGCAGGAACAAGTTGAAAATTTCAGGCTTTATAACTTGTCAAAATTTGGGAAGGTTTTCACAGCACAGCATATCCTTGTCACCAAGGCCCATCTCCCTGATACATTTTTAACAATAGCCTCAAAACATGGGCATTATCAGTTATAAGAATATATTTAATATGCCCAAAAGCGTTTTTTTTATCAAGTCTCCATGGAGAAAGTTAAATTGTTTTTGCTAAAACATAAAAAGAAGATAGAAAATAATAAGCCAGCCTTGTGCCAGTCTATAAAATGAAACGTTTCAGCCCAAGCAGTTGAAGAATGGCAGAATTTCAACCATGCCTGCCATAGTTTTTTACCTGCAAGTGGATTTGAGGACTCACTGTTTCATTAGCTTTTATAATGCTCTTTGATGTCCTGACATAAAGTGTATTACATCTTTTAAAGATTTGTGGAGTTTTAAATGGTGATGCAGATCTGAAGCAGCTTCTTAGATTATTAGAGAAAAAACACAATTAAACCTGTGTTTTTTAAAAAGGACCTGATGCATTATTTTGAATTACTCATTGTGCAAGTGTGGTGTTCTCACATTCTAGTTTAACACAGCAGAACAGTTTGAAATATGTTTGAATGCGGCTGCATCAGTTTCTTTATTATCATAGCTTAGCAGGCTGAGTATTGAAGTAAGGAGTGCGGTTCAAGGAGAGAGCTGCTGGTGGAGTTCTTCTGGCTGGAGAGGTGGAAGACAAGATCAGAACTGAGGTCTGGGATCCACCTCATATTTCACACTGCTGAGATCTGCAAAACTGGCATCTGGATTCCTGGCTTTGTAGTCACAGGAGATTCACAAAGCTAGGGAAGGTTAACTGCAGTCCAGTGAGACAAACCTCCTTACGGTCTTCTTGTGCTCAGCAGAGAGAAAGAAAAGTTCTTTGTAGCACAATGCTGAGCATCTGAGGTTACTCTCCAGCTTTGAATCTCATGCTATATCCACCCACCATCTCCAGCAAGAGCCTAGAAAAATCAGGTTTCCTAGGCTAATATCTGGTTTTTGAGTACTTCTGCCTCCCACTCAGTTTAGTGGGTGCTGCACAATTGACCCCCACTCAGCCAGTTCTCCTCCATGTGCAGTACTTTCTCAGCAAAAGACAAGCTGGAACAATAACAGAAAAGTAATCAATTGAATTTGAAAGTGAGTTTTAGAGACATTTCTTATTCAAATTGTAGAAATATTTGACTCCTCAGGCTTTACTGCCGTTCATAGGAAAACAAAACAAAACAAAATTAAGTAACTGAGTATTCACCGAAAGCAAATGTCAAATGTTACACTCCCTTGCCAAAACCAGAAAATGCACTGTGATGTTTAGCTACATAAATTAGTCAAAGAGGGAGAAGTGGCACCGTGTGATTTAGATAAATCACCAACACCCTGCAATTTTTTTGTAACTATTAGAGAAAAGATTTTATATATAAAAATGTGTGTGTACACAACGTGAATATATATACATACACAAACATTCAGACATGCGTTTTGGTAATACTTGAACTGTGTTGGTAGGTACTATGCAAGTACAGAAAATAAACATTTTTTATTGTGATGTTTGCAGTTTCTTCCATATGTTAAAAACTTTTTCAAAAGCAGGATATGATCAATTCTGCTGTGATAAATGCGTAGTTTAATAAGACACAGACAAATAGTGACGAGAGAGGGATATAGCATACAAAAAGCATGATCAGGGCTATGAAAGACACATTCTGTATCTTGCTAGTTTTAAGGGTTTTTTTAAAACACATTTTGTGCCTTCCTCCACACTTCAGGCTCCTCATTCCCACTGCGCAGCAGCTCCCATCACAGCTTATGTAATTAATCACCATAAAACCTATTTCAAACAGAAAGAAGTCCTTTGCAGTATCACAGAGGAAAATAGCCAAGGATGTTGCCATTTATTCAAAGTAAGTATTCCTTGCTCACCTTTTCCAGTCTAACAGGGAAAGACTGAGTGGAGAAAGCCTGAATTCTACGGGAATTCACACACTTCTGCCACTTAGTGCCATAATCTTTCATAATATTTGGACACTCAACATGGCAAAAGTGGAGGCTCTACCTGGTCTGGGAAAACTTTACAAGTTCGGATCAGATGGATGGAGTCTGGGCAGAAGGCTATTCTTGACTAAAGGAGAAAAAAGAAGAAACATCGTTAGGTATCAAGGAACTGATCTCCTGGTGAACAGAAAGAAGTGGTGGAGAGATCTTAGCAGACTCCTAGATGCTGTAGAAGAACCTAAAATCCCCTCTAAAGACCAGCTTTTAGCACAGGAAAGAATGAGACTGTGCTGATCTCTTCATTCAGACAGCGCTCTGATTTCTTCACATGTGAGATTTCCAAGGCAGGAGAGAAAAGGATGCCTCTGCTACGCTTAAGCAAGAACCAGAATATTAAGGAATATGGTTTTATTGCTCTTGGTCCATTTTGGGACTCAAGGTAAGACAGTACGTGGCAAAGCTTCTTACACAAACCCCTGTTTAATACTTCCAGCAAACAATACCTTCTAGACTGTCCCAGGTGTATTTGCAAAGACTGTGAATTTTACTTTCCCACAATGTTCTTTATTGATAAAATTGAACAGAGGGACTGTTACTAATACTGTTCTGATATTTTTAGTTTTATACAAAAAAAAAATTTTCAATACCTTTGGTTTTGTGATTTCCCTATATTCAAGGCACAAGTTCCTCCATGCCTGAAATTCATCACCGTGATTTTTTTTCCCCTGATGGTAACAAGTCACTGAAAAGTTTGTCAGAAGTCACGCACAATTTAAGAAGCATTAGAGCTGACACAAATTTCATGTTTGTAAAGACAGCTGAAGTCCCTTTGCATGGAGGAATTCAGTGAAGCTCAACAAGGTTGGTGCACGCTGGCTCTGAATGCTTCCTATTAAGTTGTCTTGGTTCTTTTAGCCTGCACGATCCATGCAGACATAGAAGTATACATTCGGCTTGATGCTGTTTAACTCGTGGCTCAGAAACTGCCAGTATACATTACCTGCGTTCTTCAGCCTGGCACGTTCAATTTCTGCAAAACAGGTTAAGATGGATCAAAGGAAACCTCTTGTGGGCTGAAATCACCACGGGAGAATTCTCCCTGTAGAGAAAGCATTTTTTGCTCGTATAAACCTGGCAGATGTGGCAGCACCTCCTGTGCTGGCTTTCCCTTCACAGAAGGGTGTGCAGGAAGGACTCAGCCCTGCAAGGCTCTCCACACTTGACTCTCCAATGGTAACATTTCCTGAGAGTCTCTCAGATGGAGGTGGAAGGAAGAGCCATCTTTCTGCAGACCTAATGTGTTTTGAGGCTGCACGGCTAAAATCAACCATTTTTCTAATCGCTCCCTTTTTCTGCTGAATCCATAGGGAACATAGCATGTGCAATAGAGTATCAGGAGTTTGTAAAATATACTTCCATAAAGACGAGTTAGAAATCACGGAAGGGTACCACGAAACAGTAGCTGAGAATGCTGTGTGTAGCGCGCAGCAGAAGAGAGAGAAAACATCACTTGACTTGCCATTTATTGGTCGCAATGACAATATGTAGAATAATTTTTTCCTTCTGGCAGATGAGGTAAGGCAAGCAAAATTAACAGCACCCCACAACTTGCTGTCGCTAAATGATAGCACGAGTTTGTACTGCTTGTAAACTTCCAAATTTGCTAGTCAATCTAGCCACCAATTCCATACAGTTAATTGCATGTTTACAAAACAAAGGATCATTCTGTGAAAAGGCTGAGGAATTCAAGGCTGCTGCTACAGCCTCATACTCAAAAATGTACCACAGAATAAGAAAAGGGCTTTGAGATGATATTTTGAAAAAAAAAATATCTCCAATACGTGCCATAAAAGATGTGCTAAAACCTCTTTAAAACTACAAAGAAACTGTGTCATAATGATTGCCTGAAACAAAATAAGAGAGAAGAATTAATCCGCCAGCTAAGGTCTTATTTAGTTTGCTTTAACAAAGTCTGTAAAGCCTCTTGCTCTGTTGTTCTAATGATGTAGGCTGAGACGCGGGAGATAAGAAAAGCCAAGACACTGAAAGCTGTTGTAAAACTAGGTCACTGTTAAATTAAACATTTTATGAAAAATAGAACCTACCTTGAACAACTCTGAAAACCTCTTTGCTTTTTTCGTGCACTCAGCCAGAGAGAGGCACTTACTCCGCTTTCCTGCCTTCAAGGGAAAAAGCGCCAGTTTAGCGATGTCTCGGCACCCACCCCCGAGCCAGCAGCTCCATTTTTCTTGTAATTAACAACTATTGAATATTTATGAAGTAAGTGCTACAGGGTAGCACTTAGTCATCGGATCAACAACGCTGTTGGTTTGCAAACTGAAAGGAAAGCAGTGGACCTACCTCCAGCATCGCAACCACTGCAGCCGTACCGGCTTCTGCATTTTGGAGTTTTTTCTTCAAGTACCAGGAGAGGAGGATGCTACCGGCAGAAAGTTAGCCATATCTACTCCTCCTTTTTTTCAGACAATCACAGGGAAACATGCTGTGCTGTGACTCTCTTCACCATGTGAAGAAGCTCTTGAAATACCCTGGAGACTCCCACTGTTCAGCTGTGAGGAAGAGAGTCAGCGCAGGCCCTGTGAGCACACCTAACTGGTGTCACAGCCACTGTGTGCAGTGGCTGAAAGTTGTCCCTTTCCAGGCTGATAAAATGACCCCTTTACAGCAGTGAGGATAATACAACTTTGGGAGCATATTACTACGCGTGGGGGAAGTTTTCTACTGCTGCAGTATTCAGTAAAAGATAGGATAGTTTTATAAATGATGCGTTTTCATCATTGAAAAGTAAAACTGACCAAATATTTTCAGTGTAACTACTAGTGAAAATGAAAATATAGCTCAGCTTCTTTTGGTTTTAAAGATGATTTAATGATTACTGCCAGGTGATACTCTGTACCTGGTGAGGAACATGGTGGTCTCTTCTGGCTTTAAGATCTGACCATAAAGTACAGAAGAGAGGACAACAAAACTCTGTCCTCCTGGCCGGAAAACGTGTAGCAGTCCCTTGCCACTCATTCTTCCCCAGCACTCACTGAGCACTGCAAAGCGTTTCAGATGGAAGGTCTTTTCCTGCAAACATGTCTGTATGTGCTTAGCTCTGCATCAACTCAAGATGTCCCATTGATCTAGATGGAACTGGTCCTGCATCTCTAATCATACGCATCAAACCGCTGGACTCTCCCACTGGGGAAGAGGTTAAGCTGAGAAATGATCTCTGTGATGAACCACGTCTGACTGCATTGTTTTCAGCATAAAGATCAATGCAAATAAAAACCTTGCTTGGTTTCTTTTGATTTTAATTATGTGTCATTTATTTTTGTAGTTAATGCACAAAATATAAAAAATGTTGCTATGCCATTTTTCTTTATAGCAATTATTACTTCAAGGGACCAAAGAATAGTTGTTACTTGAGAGAACCCACTAGACAAAGATTCATGTACTTATAGTAGAAAATGTGGAAAAAGGACATGAAATATTATCTGAAACTGAAATACCATTTCAACTATTTTTATTTATCATTTGCCTTTCCTTTTATTTGTACTTTTTGGTTACAATTTCTTCTGTTCAGCACAGTTAAAAAAGCACAGCGGTCACTTTTACTTTAACATTTCCAGTTGGTTTTCTTTCTCAGCACCGTGTGCCGCCGTAGTACGGTAACAGTCAGCCTGGAAACACTGCCGGGAAGTACATTCATAATTTCTTTGAATTGCAGTGTTAATACACATGCGAAATATTTTCTATCAATCCTGTATTTAGAAAATGGCATTTTTATTAAACTTGCATTTTAGTCTGAGCTAACATGATAAATTTAAGCACTTAGACCTGTCAACTACTGCATGTACACTGCTTTGAGGCAGCTGGAAGAATAAAGACTGCATAGAACAGAGGTGAAACAGTTTTTCCCGAATGGACCTGATATAAGACACTGAAATACTTCATCCTTGATGCTACATGAAGTCATACCCCAGCATAACTGATTTGAAATGCTTTGTTGAGAAAATCTCCACAAAAAAAAAAATCCGTATTTCACAGGCAGCCACGCTCTCCTTCCTCCACTTGCCAGAAAGCTGTGCAAGTAACATGTACGTGCTTAAGTTCATGTGAAGAGAATGACAAGTACTCTAAATTCAAACTTGATATTGTCGTAGTTCAGCCTACCACCTTAGCCCCCCCCCCTCAGTAAACAAAACCACAACTGATACAAATGGAAATATTTTTAGATTCATTTTATTTCAGAAAAGTATCAAAAAATATCTTACGATGTTTCAGAAGTACAATGTCTTCGACCAAAAAAATCAGGGAAGGTCCACCAAGATCAGAAGGTTTTAACCTGCTGCAGAAGGTTTTAAATGCCCGCAGCTGAAATCCGAACCCAGTCAATTGAATCAACACTCTGTGAAGTCCAGCAATAGTCAACAAGGTCACACGAGGCGCAACTGCTGAATTTTGCCACTAAGATGCAGTTTTGAGTGTGACAAGGAAATAAATGCATCGTCTGTGGAGATGAGGGACCTTTCATAAGAAGTGAGCATGGGCAAACTGCACAGGCTGGAACCTACCATTTGCGAGACTAAGGAAGGAGCAGCCAAGAACAGTAAAGATGGAGACACAAACCCAGTAAAAATGGAAGTGAAGCAGAGTTGCACCAGAAATATTTTCTTTTTCTTCAGAACTTATCATTTGAATCATTGCAGCAGTTCCGTGTACCAGTCATCACCAGGAAGCCAATGTGCTGGGCGTGCCACAACCATGACATAACAGCGCATCCCTGCACAAGATGGCTTTTGGTGTCCATCAGTAGGCTTATAAGACATGAGCCAGGTTTTGGTAACATCCAAATGAAGCAAATCTCCAGGATGTGAGGCAAGGGCGGAACAGGGACACCGCACCAGGTGTATGGATTGGTAAAGCAGCCTTTCACCCTGTGGAACTGGCAGCCTCACTGTGAAGACTTTTGACTGCAAAAGTCTGATGTGTGGAAACCAAGACCTTGGAAACTCAGAAACGTTTGGCGCAGAGATGGGTGCCGAGTCCTGCTGCCAAGGGTCTGGCCCACTGCTTTACAACAAAGCTCTCGCAGACTTGAGGGCCAGTTTTGGGTGAGGTGGCTTAGCTTGCCTTCTGGAGGATGAGAAAAGGACTAAAAATCTTATCCCGTCCAATGGAGAAATTGGTGGAGAATATCCATAGGCAGTATCTGAGTTACTTCGCACATCTAATTAATGTATGGAAACTCATCCTAGCCACCTGCAGTGGCTTTTGCCATGTGACAAGTCTGGTTAGCAGAGGTGTCTGTCCCAGCAATTCGTTTGAGCTGTAGTGCCTGTTGTGATGGGTGATGGTGGGCCGAGTCCCAGGCTGCTTGCAGCCCCAGGCTTTAGCTGGCAAACCCCAGGTGTTCAGGGAGCAAGACCCAGAGACAAGGCTCGCATCCTTACAGATGGAAGAATTCTCCATGATGACGCGGTACAACACATAAATAAGAGTGGGAGAGGGGGGAGAGGCCTGTCCTCGCGCCCTAGCCTTCGTCCAGGGCCGAGCCAGGTCGCCCAGAAGCAGCCGAGGCGGCGGGAGTGGGGGCTGAAGTTTACCCGTGTCACCGACAAAGGGCGATAGGCTCAAAAACGGGGGGAAAGTGGCTTCCCCCAGTGCCGGGGCGGTGAGGGCTGCCCAGCAGCGGCCGGGGTGGTCGCCGCCCCTGCGGCCCCTCCCGGGCCACCGCCCCCTCACGCCCTCCCGGCGCGGAGTGAGTCGGGCGGCGGCAGCGAGGGGCTGGCCGAGGCGAGGAGGGGACTGTGCCGTGCCGTGCCGTGCCGTGCCGTGCCCGC
>WHYT01016311.1:2406-30482 GCA_009806455.1 Tetrax tetrax
GCGGGACCGTGGGGTGGGATGAGAGGGTGCCCCCCACCACCCCCGGGGTCGGGGTGGGGGGGAAGGGAGGGAGGAGGCGGCGGCACCGGCAGGGCCATCGTAAGGGTGCAGCCCTCGGGCTGAGCAGCGAGGGGTCCCTCAAGTCCCTTTTCCCACCAACCGAGGTGCCCGGGCTGGGCTGTGGGCCGGGCTCTGCTGCTGGGTGGAGGTCTGAGGGCACCTTTTTTGGTCATCCCAATTCACTGCTTCTTTACCAGCCCGCTTCCTCTAGGCTCTGGCAGTTCTAGAGCCAAGCTTGAATCAGCCTGCCACGCCCTCTTCCTTTAGCCTCTGTGAGCTCTTTGAGCTGACCCCCTAGCTGGCAAGGTTTATCTTAAACTTTAAAGGTGCTTGGAGTTCTAAATCCCAGCCCAAGTTAAATGTGATGTTTTCTCACGACTCTTAAATAATGCTTTTTCACCGGACAGTTTACCTAGGGTTGAGCTAATCAGTGTTCTTTAAATAAATAGAAACATAGGTGGAGGATTCAGATGAGGGCAGAGCCCATTTAGCTAGTTAATCCTGAAGATCTGTTCCTGTCTAAACTGGAATATCAAGTACTAAAGGCACAAATGATGCTTTTCTGTGGTCGAGCTGTCCATCACCTTTTGCTGGACCCTCAGTCCTGTAGTGTTTGTGCCTCTCCTAGCAAGCAGTTCCTGACCTGGGGAAACCTTGTCTTGCGTAGGGGAAGAAGCTGAGGTGCCCCAAAAATGAGAAAGTATACTGCATCTTCAGCAGGCAAATCTGCAGCCTGAGGACAGGCAATGTAGTGGTGAGCAGGCAGTTTGCCAAGTGCTACTGCTGAGAGCGGTACAAAGGTCTCATCAGCTTCGACAGCCAGCTGGGAAAATGGTGATGCTCTGGGAAGGGAGAGAGAAACAGAGCTGGGTCTGCTCATGTAACGCCAGGTTTGCTGCATGATAGGTTTGCTTTGGTGGTGTCAGTGTCTCTCTGGAAGAGCGAGATGTGAAGCAGGGATTCCTGGAGTCACTTGTCCTGATGGCAGCAACATCCTTGTGTAGGTGCTGTAAGGCTGCTCCAAGGAGCAGATGGAACAGGCAGGAGAACAGGCTCTCTTTGGAACCAGGAACATCTTGGGTGACAGTATGGTTGTGTACAGATTTAGCCTGGCCACAGACATGAAGTATTTCAGCCAGGTAAAGTTGCTGTGATGGCTGCGTGGAGCCAGGCAATGCGCTCCCATCTTGTGACACAGACCGTGAGCTGTAAGGGCTGCAGTATCCCACAGCATCTCTGTGACTGCGGGGACCCGTGCTGGTGGGAGCTGGTGGGGAAGGACTCAGAGCCGTAAGGCTGCCCCCCACCTTGCCTGCAAACGTAGGAACGAGAAGAGTGACCCACTGATAATTATTTAGGTTCAGTGTTGAAGCTGAGAACTGAGTGACTTCTGTCTTTACATTGTTTAAAAATATTGAATATCTTAAGGGAACATGAAGTCCATAACTGTTTAGAGCTTTATTTTTAAAAATTGAAAGCTCCTCTGTATTTTGTTCTGAGAATTAGCAGTTAGGTATGGGAATTTCCCAAAGGAGGAACTGCTCCAATGTGCTGCTAGCAAAACCAGATTTTTCGCTGAAATTGTTGCAAAATGCTGGGTGGTCTGTGCTTTTGTAGGTCTAACCCTGAAGCTGCCTGACAGTGGAGTTCCTCAGACAGTTTAGGTGCTTGTGTTGACTTTAATGCCATCAGGAGTTTCTCCTGTAAAAGGAGAATTGAGGGGTAAAGTCAAAATGGCTAAGAAATGAATGTCTCTTAAACACTGAAGTCAGCCAATGTTGTCTGGAAAAAAAATGCCTCTGCAGTGTCCTCTCTGTAGAGTTTCTTGAAGTGATACTTTTACCCTCTGGAAAGGAGGGGGGGGAAAAAAAACCCACCAAAAAACAACTAACTACAAGTTACTTGGTATTTTTTTCCCTCAAGGCTTAGCTAACAGACAGGACTGAGCTTTTCAAGCTGATGTTATGAAAAACTGGCAATATGATGCATATGTGCTGGAAGGGCCAACAAGTGGAAATAATCAAGGAGTTGTTACGAAGATAGTCTATCAATAATTTCTTGGTAGCCTTCAGTATATCTGCTCACCTGCGCTGTGTAAGGGATATTACCAGTAACTTTAATGACTCAAGTATCTGCCTGTGTCCTGAAGTTGATGTGTTAACACTTTCTGGATGTCGCTTGTTTTTCTAGGAAAACACATTCTTTAACTATCTGCATAATACTACTTCTGACTCTGTTGTGAAGGTAGTTGCCCACGACAGTGGAGGAAAGGATCAGATTAATTTGTTCTAATAATTTTTGAAAGTGACTTTATTCAGTATCGTGTCAAACATTATAGTGTTGCTGTCAGCTGTTTTCATGTGTTGTGAACTATGGACTAAATAATGATCTTGGCAAACATTTTTCTCATATGGATCTGTTATGGGCACACTTCACTTGCAAGCAGGGATTTCAAAGTTCATATCTTGTACTTGGTCTTATCTTAATGATAATAAACTCACTCGTGGTTTTGTGGGAAATGCTGACATCCGCTTTGTGGGCACAGGGCCTTTATCTGAAGCAGTGCAAGCTCAGCCTTCGAGCCTGTCCCCTGAGCTGAGCAAGCCTCGTAGGACAGCGCGTGGAGGGCTGCCAGGGCAGTGAACTTGCCGTGAGCATCTGGCAGTGACTTCAAGGCTGCAAGCAGCTGCCTGTTCTTGCTGACCTCAGTGGGACCCCTCTTGTGTTTCCAGGGCTTCCTAGGGTAATCTCCAGGCTATGGGAATGCCTATTAATGTGGATCACTCCATTGGGCCATGTATTCAACTCTCCTTAACTCTGAACTATGTGAAGTTCTTCCCTCTTCAGGACTTGGCAACCACCCTTGACAGGGCATCTTGAGCCTATTCCTTACTCTTGAATTGCCTTTAGGGTACCAACTGTGGGAGTGAATTAAAACAGGATTCATCTTCTGTGTGTGGTAGGGTGGTCTACCACCATTTTGGATGATATGTGGTGAGCAGTCATAGTAGGAAGGAATGTTTTATCTTATCAGTCCTCTTTGATATTTTTATTGTGGTTTTTTTTTTTTTTTTCCCCCCTGGGAGCATATGTGAGTAAAAGCATAGCTTGAAAAACAGAAGGCTATCAAGTGAAGTTTTTAATAATAACATTTTTGCACCATGAAAAGTCTCCCTTTAACAAACTTAAAACTTACTCATTCTGAACAATGCTGTGTTTGTTTCGTGATTTGTTTCAAGCTGAACTGTCCCATGTCTTCCAGTTATTTTAAAGAATGTTATTTAGTATTTAAAAGAATGTGTTATTTAGTAATTTCCATTAACTTGTGGTTTGTGTCTTTTTTTTTTTCTTCCCCCCCCCTCCACAGCAGCTAAGAGTAAGAGCACATCGGTAAGTATTGTTTTCCTTTACAAAAAGTTGCTATACTGACTGTCCTTGGGTTACATTGTTTGGGTAACTTCAGCAGTGCATTAAAAAAATCCTCTAAACACACTTTAAAAATGTAAAATAATGTTCTTGGCCAACACATGCAAAAAAGCCTGGTAGTTCATTAAATCTCAACTAAGCATTAGTGTGCTCACCACCCTGATAAAATGTCTGAAGAGCTTTTCCTGACTGGGCAGACATTGGTTGAGAGGAGAAGGGTCCCTGGATCCCATCCTTTGTGTGGCTGAGTTGTTATCTGCTGACTCTCCCTTAGGACCCTTTTACCTCTCGGTGTTATTGTTCTTCCTCTTGAATCTTTGACCTGTTAATGACACCTGTCTCAGCAACTCTGTGTCTTTGCTTTTCTTATCTCTCAAGGTTTTACTCTGCAGACTTTCCCCACAGGTTTCTCACAGCTTAGTGGCTTTCTCAGCAGCCAAAGTCAAAGCTGTTGACTTTCAGATTATCTCTTCAGTGGTGGATCCAGTGCTTTCTGGCCCAGAGGGACCACAACAGAAGATGTTTCAATAAATGTCTGTGTATGCACATATAAAAAGCACCAGAGGTTTAAGAGGACAGTATAGTGCAAACAGAACAGCAAATGTCATATATTATTGAGGTATAACTATATTCTCATCTTGCTTGTATCATCTTGGAAAAATAGAAGATCTATTACCTTTGGAAAGGCCATGTAGCTTTCTCCTGTGTGCCTCTGTTCATGCTCAGCCATGGCTGTCACATGCAAATCTCCACCAGCTTGGGGGCAGTTGGTGAAAACCCACCCATGGCTGCTGTACCAGCGTGTGAATGCAGTTCATCTCTGCCAGGCACATAAGTGCTGGTGGCTTAAAACAGAAACCCAGCCTTGGTGGAAGTTTGTTACCTCCTCCGAGCAGCGTGTAACACCACTTACACAATAAGCAGTTGGGCAGTGTGACAGCCTAGCGCTGGGGAGGTTTGATAACCACAAGAAGGACAAAAAGGTTTTACTGAGGTTTTGTGACTTTCTGGTGGGAATAGGTGCTGCCAGGATTGCCCTGTCCCTTTTTGCTCTGTAGGCAGGCCAGACAGGGAAGGATGTCTCCTGCTTCAGATGGGAACATCCTCTCCTCCTCAGCTAGGTTATACCCAATTATACTGGCAGAAACCACCTGCGCAGTCTGGATTCCTGTTTTAGAGCCTCACTCAAGAACTACTGAAATCAAAACCTTTTGGGTATATCTATGGGTGCTGAGCCAAATCTTCACAATGTGGTCCCCCATCCACCTCCTCTGGAGCATGAATGTTTGCGTGGCTTAGCGATGGACAGGGCTGGGTGGCATTCTGTATGAATTCCAGTCTACCAAAAGCTGGGTCAGTCATGTAGGGCTCCTGCTATCTTCAGCTGAGGGAAGCAGCACCCTCAGGTGAATTTTATCTAATTTTGGGATACATGTGGATGGTCTTCCTTTGGAGACACCTTTTTTTTTTTTTTGCCCATGGAGGATGCAATAAATCAAGAGTGACAAGTTTCTATTTAGGCCTTTAATTTCTGTTGCTCTGAAGCTAGGTGAGTCCCCCCGGCGCTCGCTTCTGCTGAAGTCAGATTCTTTCAGTGAAGCCTGCTTATCAAACCCTGGTAACGTGCACACTATATGCCTGCTTCAGCCGATAACAAAGATCAATGCTGTTCGGGCTGCTTGCCCAAGTCAGACTAGGTTGGCAATACTCTCGCCACTCTCCCTTTGTTGAGGTATAACTGTATATTCTTTTCTTGCTTGTATCATCTTTGTCTTGCAGTATTCACAAAAAGCTTATTGTAGCACACAAGTCATGAAGTGTTGCATTGTTCATTAAGGCTCTATCCAGAATCTTTGCTGGAGACATGGGCTCTCCGATTTACTCGTGTCAGGCAGGATTTTTCCATGTAAAGTTTATTTCCTTTTGATCTACAGAGTTAACTTTTTTGTTTCATGTGACATGGATTGGTTTGATTCCTAAACCCTCATAAAATTAAGACAGCCAATGCCATTTTTTCCCTTGTCCATGCTTAAGTTTCATAACTGTTTTACCTCTGGGATGTTCTGAGGCTTATTAAAAATCTGATTTTTGTAACTTGCAGAATCAAATCCATAAAAAAGGTAAAAAGGGAGGATTATGTTCAACTTGTGTTCCTAGTAACTTTAATAGAAATGATATCATGCATTTATCCACTAAGCAAAGTAGGTGATCAGAAATTAAACTTCCAGTTCTACTGATTATGCCAGATTTGTACCTGATGTGTACTTTTACCCTTTGTCACAATGGCAAGAGCCATGTCACAAGCTGTGTGATGGTGGTTGCAGAGATGCCTATTGCAGCAGGTGAAGGCTGAGTAAATCTGGCAGTTAATGCCATGCCGTTTTAGGTTAGGAGTAAAGTCTGTTCATTCAGCAAGTCTGAAGAAATGAAGGATTCTTCATCAAGCAGAGTATTTGTAAGGATAGAGAGGTTTCTGGAGATGCTTGTTTGAATAAAATGTTTAAATGTTTATCTGTCTCAACTGGAGGTATTTAAAAGTAGCCCTGGGCTTTTAAGTTTGATGTGCTGTGTGGGTTTGGTGTGATGATTTTTTTTCGTTGTTGTTGGCTTTGAATTTTGATTTTTTTTTTTTTTTTTAAAATATTGGCTTTTTGCATACTGCTGGATACCAGTCAAGATTGTTCTAACAGTGAGATGCTGAAGACTTCCAGTGTGCATAGCACAATGCTCGAAGGGCATTGCCAAAGATCTCCTGCAAAGGGCAGATGAGAAGTCTGTAGAGCTCTGGGGTCAAGAGAGTAAAGTGAGAATTAACTCTGAGCTCAAATAAACCAGCACTGTTCCACAGAAGCTTACACAGTACCTATGCACTTCCACGGAGTCTGTATTGAGCTTGCTCAAGCTGTAGGTTGCAGTGAGCGATGTTAGTCTGTGTTGCACAGCTCTGTCTGGACTCACGCTGTCTGTCTCTTGCCTCCAGCCAAGCTGCTTTGGCTACCCCTTGAGCATCTTCTTCATCGTCATCAATGAGTTCTGTGAGCGGTTCTCCTACTATGGCATGCGAGGTATGTCCCATGTCCTGTGTCTCCTCATGCTGACTAATACTTACCCAGCCCTGGCTTTAGTTTGTAAGCCGTTGTTTTGTTCTTCTTCCTACAGCGGTGCTTGTTTTATATTTCAAATATTTCCTGCAATGGGATGACAACTTGTCTACAGTCATCTACCACACGTTTGTTGCTCTATGCTACTTGATGCCAATCCTTGGAGCACTCATTGCGGACTCTTGGCTGGGAAAGTTTAAGTGAGTGCTTCTTCAGAGAACCAAACATTGTGAAAGCTCAGTGGTACTGAAACCATCTCCAACAGCTTCAGAGCTGTTGTTGGCTACTCCAGGATTGTTTGTCGCTTTTGTTTTTTCTCCCATGCACTGAAGCTTGAGGTTTTGATTGATTTAGCTCAGACCTGGAACTGCACTACAAGTTAACAGATGTTACAGTTCTGCTAATCAGTTAAGGGTAGTACTCTGCTTTCCAGGTATGCTGCATGTTTTTCCCTCATCTGGACAAAATGTGAGATAAATAAGGAAAGATATTCACCAAGCTGTGAAAACAAATAGATGCCAGAGAGTGTAATTATACTGGATTGAATCTTTACCTATTGCAGGTGACCAGTGAAGTAGCAAAATACTGTATTATCTGGTATTAATTGAGACTTAAAATATTTTAGAATTATTCTATGATTTCAATATTGACTTGACAGCTCAGTGGGAGGTTTTAATGAGTTGCATCTCTTCCTTTAAGTGATGAGCACTAGTCGCTCAGAAAAGTACTGCTAAATGAAATGCTTTAAAATGTAACCAAATTATTTCCAACAGCCTGATCTTGCTCTCATTTATGGAGGCTGTGATTTTAATAGTGCTTACTTTGCCAGAGAAAAAAGCACAATAAAGATTTTTATGGAGGGATATGAGTCAGGAACGTTAGCTGACTTCTCAAAGGTCTCCCAGAGATTAGAGATGAAGCTGGCTGTGCAGTTGGTCGGATAAAGGCTGCCCCATCTTCTTCTGCCCTGTTGACAGCCTGCCCAGGGCTGCAACCACTGCCGAGCGCGCTTTGTGGAGCCAGCCCAATCCGTGCAAGCTCATAGCAAGTAGCTTGATATATTCAGGCTGCAGCCTGAATATAGTAGTCACTTGTTTAGATGGTATGATTTATTTTTTTTTAAATCAATTTTGGCTTTTAGTTTTATCAAGATGAAGCTTTGAGACGTTGCGTGCCTTCTCTGGTACTTGTGCATCACAGCTGCAAGCTCCTGGCCAGCAGACCCTTAACTGGAGCTTGGTAGAGTGGCTCAGGGCTTAAAACTGGAACTTTAAGCTTGACAAGAAAAAAAACCATGCTTTTGGGGAAAAAAAAATAATTTGCTGGGTTTAATGTATAGGTGCCCTAAAGTACAACAAGATGCCATGAGGAGGGCTTAAACAAGAATTCATTAAAAAAAAATTTAATTACAAGAGGAAGAGGAGGTTACCCAAGCACTGTTAAGCACTCTTATAGGAGAGACTCAGACCTTACACAGTCCATGTGCTGTGTGCAATGTCTGCCAAGGAGCAGAGCAAGAATGCTGAGACCTGCTCACGTCTTATTAGATATGAAGTTCTTGGGGGGAAAAATAGTACAGAAATCACTTATTTTTTTTAAATTGAGTACCATCTATGCAGTGCCAATTACATAAAGTGTTGTCTTCACAGCATGCTTATGAGCCTCACAAATAAAATCCAGAAGTTTCTCTCCTGGTCAGCTCAGGTTTAACTTCAATTAGAGACTCTCCCAAGTTGTTAAGCAACTAAAGTAACTATAGGGAAGTACTCTTTAAAAAAAAAAAGTTATAGTTTATCTACTAAATAGCACTAAATAGCAGATTTACTGTTGCCACACTTCATATAGATTTTTACCCTGCTACAAGGAAGAGTATTTTTAAGTCAGAGAAACCTTCTTCTAAAGTGAGATGAGCTTGGTCAATGGTGTGAGGGATGCTGTAGAGGCAGACAGTATCAGCAGACCTGAAAGTGGATATTAAAAGGATGAGGCATCTACAGCATCTTTGCAGATGCCTATTCTCCTGTTTTCATCCCTCTGGTATCAGGGTGCTTCAAGCTTGCTGTGAGGATCTCTTGCCTTTGTCAGATTGTGGAGCCCCCAACATAAGAAGGACATGGACCAGTTAGAGAAGGTCCAGAGGAGGGCCACAAAGATGATCAGAGGGCTGGAGCACCTCTCCTATGAAGGCAGGCTGAGAGAGTTGGGGCTGTTCAGCCTGGGGAAGAGGAGGCTCTGGGGAGACCTCATAGCGGTCTTCCAATACCTCAGGGGGGCCTACAGGAAAGATGTGGGACAGGCTGTTCAGTAGGGCCTGTTGTGACAGGATGAGGGGTAATGGTTTCAAAATAGAGGGAGGTAGATCTAGATTGGATATTAGGAAAAAAATTTTTTACACTAAGGTTATAGAATTCTGGAACAGGTTGCCCAGAGAGGTGGTGGATGCTCCATCCCTGGAGGAGTTCAAGGCCAGGTTGGATGAGGCTCTGAGCAACCTGATCTAGTCAGGGATGTCCCTGCTTCTTGCAGGGGTGTTGGACTAGATGACCTTTGAAGGTCCCTTCCAACCCTAACCACTCTATAATTCTATGATTCGGATTGTTCTAGGTCCCTGAGCCTTGCCCTTCATTGTCATGGGCTGCTCTGGGTTTGGGACTGCTTCTCCTGCAAACTAGAGTTTTAAATAATTTCACATCATTGCATCCTATTTCTTCTGCTTTTCCTCCAAACTGGAGACCTGGGGCTGTGCCTGTTGAATGGAGCCCCAACCAAGGAAGCAGATGAATGTGGATTAAACTATACTCACATACTTAAGCACTGACAAAGTTAAATGGAGTATGTTCTTACAAGAAAAAGGAATGGTTACTAAAGGTATGATGATTCTGTAAAGGGCTGGTGATTCTGTAGTATTCCCTTCCTGGGCATCTCCTGGCAGAGGAAAGTCAGGATAGAAGTCTGCAGCATGTAGTCTTTAGTGCTGAGCTCACTCTGCTCTGAATTTAAAGATGTTGGTACACTTACAACTGAGAGAGTAGGATAATAACCTTGTTGTTCACAACAGTATTTTGGGGGAGTTTACATGTTTAAAGTAGTTTTTAAAATTTTTTAAATCTTGGTTTTGCTCCTTGCAGCTAAAACATAAAAGAAAATAGAGAATGCTTTAAACAATGTTAAAATCACTGTAAATTGCATACTTCGATGTTGTGGAGTAGTCCATTTGAACTTCACCGTATATGAAATATAACGGCATTCTTGAGTTAGTTATTAAAAAGGCAATCACTGAAGATATTTAAATATCTCCTGTGAGCTGGTAATATCTATATAATCTGTTTGTCCTCTTGCCTTGCTTAATTAAACAAGGCTAGCTAAAATAATATTTTTTTTTTAAAAAAAAACAAACCAACGATAGAAATGTTGTGACAGAGGTATGTGGACAGTAGCTTATGATAAGTTGAGTCCACAACTTGTCATTTCTGTTAATTATGCTTCTTTACTAAGCATCTTTGAAATGAGCAGAAGTTTGCATTATCTAGATATGTGTGTGTATGAAATTGTGTTAAGGTATCTAAATTTATCTCCCCTCTTTATAACAGGACCATTGTCTCCCTGTCCGTTGTCTATACAATTGGGCAGGCAGTCATGTCTGTGAGCTCCATAAATGACCTGACGGATCACAACCGGGATGGCTTACCTGATAATGTATCAGTGCACATGTGAGTTGCCTTGTATGGGGTTTTTTTCCAGTTGATGAAGGGTGGGACAACTTATGCCTTCAATTTATGCTACTTGAATTTTAGCTGTCTTGCAATCAGTCTCACGTAAGAAAACAAAGTTTTGTTTTGTTTTTTTCATTTTTTTCTCTGTTCCACTTTGTTCCAGTGCTCTGTCCATGATTGGTTTGATCCTCATAGCACTTGGTACTGGTGGGATCAAACCTTGTGTGTCAGCGTTTGGTGGAGACCAGTTTGAAGAGGATCAGGTAAAAATGTCTTTCAGATTTTTTCAATTGTATGGATACTCTTACTAATGTTTTACTATTATAATACTCTACATATTTAGATGTGTGTTACTGTAGTGCTTCCTGAGTACCTGAAGGAGGAGCTAGATAGCTATTTGTCTCAAACTGTGCAAACAGAGCTGCTGATTGTTCAACCTAGGCTGATGAACGTGGTTCTGGCTAAGCCTTTCTAAACATATTTTTGTTTTTACTGTAGGAAAAACAAAGAAGTAGATTCTTCTCTATCTTTTATTTGTCCATTAATGCTGGAAGTCTCATATCTACTATAATCACCCCAATTCTCAGAGGTAAGGCCACACAATTGTTTATAAAATACTAAAACATCAGTAAAGGATGAGTGTTGGATTGCAGTCCAGTTAGGTTTATATGGATGGTCTGTTCTTTGACACCCTGTTATCTGGCAAATAGTCTTCATTTTCATGTGTCATCCAACTTCTCGCAGGTGAGGTACTGTCAAAACCAAGCCAGTCTGAGATCTGAATTGCCTTTAGGATCATAATTACTAGATCTGAAGAGACGTGCTGAAGCCATCCACTTGTATGCCTAATGCAGGTTTTAATTCCATGGAGGTACACATGTGACACCTCTTCCAATACTTTTAAAACCATCACACAAGAAAGAGTTGTACTGTTTGCTGGGAAGTGTGGAGAGAGCACTCTACTCTAGAAGTGGAGACTACTCTAAAGTATGCCCATGCAAAGTACAAAAGCATCTATGCATGTAGGAACACATTTATCCATGTGACAAAGTAAATCATGTGTTTCATATCGTTAAAGGAGAAAGATATTTTCTCTTCTACTTAAAATGAATAATGTGATCCTAAACAGAAAGCAAATAATTCACTGATCCATATGCGTATGAATTTTTTGTGGCAAGTTTATGCAGATGGTGCTGTATGGATGCACTTGGCAGGAATTTGAGGAAGGCTGTTTTTCTCAAAAGAAAAAAAAACAGTATGAGAGTTCTGGAATAACCCAAAAGCACTGGGCCAAAATTCTGGCCTTTGGATTTCTTGACTGGAACAGGCTGTGTAGAAGAACTTTAGATATTTACTTAATACAAATTCGATCCTTTCCCAAAATGGAAGGAGATATGCATAAGGCACATCATGCAGTTGATTTCCATGATGAAAACCAGACAAATTCAGCTGAGAGAGTGAGGCCACTGTGTCCCGTAAATGTTTAACCAAAAGGCTAAAGCAACTAAATCAAGACATGAATCAGCTGCAAGCTAATAGTTTTTTTCAAATCAAACTCTCTAATTCTTCTGTTAGAAGTATGGTGAAAAAGGTAATAATTTTTAGTCTTACTTCTCCATCTCAGTAGCTATGTCCAAACACTGAGTATCGTTTCAGGGTGTACGCATGAAGTTTATAAAATCAAATCACTGACTACTGCTGGAGAGGGTCTGGGGAGCGTGTGGTGTTTGAGAATTTTTTCAACAAGCTACACTTAATTACATTTTTGTTTATTAAGTTGTCCCAAAACTTTTGTAATCTAGTTCCTTTTTCACCAAGAATGTGCATTTGATCATTGTAGTAGGATTCTTCACTCCTCAGTGTAAAACTAAATGCAAATCTCCTATGAGAAGAGGCTGAGAGCTGTGACTGTGCAGCCTGGAGAGGGGAAGGCTCAGGGAGATCTCATCAGTGTGTGTAAATACCTGAAGGGAGAGTGCTAAGAAGAGGGAGCCAGGCTCTGCTTGGTGGTGCCCAGTGACAGGACCAGAGGCAATGGGCACAACCTGAAACACGGGAGGTTCCCTCTGAACATCAGGAAATGATTTTTGCTATGAGGTGACCGAGCACTGGCACAGGTTGCCCAGGGAGGCTGTGGAGTCACCCTCCTCGGAGACACAGCGCTGGACAACTGGATCTGGGTAGCCCTGCTTGAGCAGAGAGGTTGGACCAGATGACACCCAGAGGTCCCTTCTAACCTGAACCTTTCTGTGATTTCTGTGATACATAATTTCCCTTTTTGATAATGAAAGATAAGTTGGATACTGATCATCCACTCTTTTAATAGTGTCAGCAGAGACTTTTATTTTTTGGTTTTTTTTTCCCCTGGAGTTAACAATGAATGTAAAGAACAGAAGCTTTATGTAAAATACTAGCAGTGCTGACTGGGACTTCTATCTAATGTTACTTTGTACTTCAGCTCAAGAGTGTGGCATTCATAGCAAACAGCGATGTTACCCGCTGGCATTTGGAGTTCCTGCTGCCCTCATGGCTGTTTCCTTGGGTAAGTGGAACTGTTTCCATCTTGCTGCTTCAGTAAAACATGATTACATGATAAACAAACTCCGAATAATGAGAAAGTGGTAGAAATCTCCAAGTATTTATCTCTACCACTACCTGATAGTTTCTGCAGTTTGCAACTTTTAAACTTTTTTCCTGGAGAGTCGAGGAGATCAACCTGAAGTGCTCACTTTTAAGAGGCTGGTTTACCAGGAGACACTGGTGGGGCTGGGGAGAGGCACAAATATACCCCTGAATTCTGTACAGCGGACAGTGGCTGTGGGTGATTGCCTGTGTCCTGCCCTGCACATGGGAGGGTGAGGCTGGGGAATGTGCTTGGGCGTGGGAGCTGAAGACACCTCGGCAAGTCCTGCAATTCAGGCAGAGCCTTACGTGTCCCTGCGCGACATGAGCTGCAGCCTCCTGGACTTCTGAAAAGGAGCTCATAAAGCTGTCTTAATCTGGTACAACAAGGTGAGAGCCACGGTCCTAAGTTCTCCTTGTTTTGACCATCCCTCAATTAAGCAAATGTCCCACTGAAGACTTAGGCTAAGAGTTTCCAGATTTAGTCCTTTGTCTTAAATAGAAGTAATCTGCTGGTATTAATTTTATTTATTTTACTGTATGATAACATGCTAATAGGCAACTTCACTGCTCCTCAGGAGGTTTATTCCCACCCTGATGTCAGTCCTTGACTGTTACAGTTTCCATACCAAATTATTTGCTGCTATTCTCAATTAATCCTGAGTTCCTTTCGGTTTCTGTTTGCATATTGTAGTTGTGTTCGTAGCTGGAAGCGGAATGTACAGAAAAGTTCAACCTCAAGGAAATATAATGATTCAAGTTGCTAAATGCATTGGAGTAAGTACTGCTTGCATTGCCAAAATCCTTGGCAGCAATTTTTAAAACTGTTTGGTAAACTTGCCTAGATCAGAAATCTGTCATAATATGAGGAAAGCTTCTGAGGTTTTTGACTTCTTTCCTTACAGAAGGCTTCTTCCTGACACCTCCAGATTTAGATTGCCTCTTTATTTATCTGTATCTCAATTTATATGTGAATTTATTCACAAAGGAAACTAAAATGTCAGTGATATGTAAAACCTTCTGGGAATCATTCCTTCCTCATTTGTGCACCTTTATGCAGTCACACAGTAAGAGACAAACATGCCTTGACACGAGTCGAGCAGAGCTACTAGTATATCTTATCAGCAAAAATGTATTGCTTATGAAAAGAATGTTATTTACAATGCATAGGTATATTGATCCCCACTGTGTTAGGGAGGTCAGATGGGTTACATATCAGTGAAGCCTGCAAGTAAGGGAGCTAAATCTGCATTAATAGCACAGCATGTCCCAATTTTGCAGTACCTCAACTTTGAGATCAGGGGATTTTTTTCATTTATGGGCTTCTTGATTCTCCATGCAGATCTGCCAGCTCATTATAGCCCTGAGCATTGCTGGTCTTGTAAGCACTGTGAAAATAAAATCTCTATAGGTGACTTTGGCCATTGCTTAGAGTGCTGCCCCTAAGGTCCTGCTCAGCCTTGCATGTTATTCCATGCAGAAAGTCTTAGGAGTTCTTCAGGACTGTATTTGAATATATTCAGTGTCAAGGTATGAGGAATATCTAAAAGATGCAGCTTCTTATAGTGAAATGTACTCTTACAGCCATTCAGCTCTGAAAAATCTGTGCATATGACATTCTCCTATTTGTTGTTGTACATAAGTTAGTCTGAAGTAGACAGGTCTTCAAGTTCCTAATAGCAGCCCACATTGAAAGAGACTACTATAGCTGTTGGGTTCACCCAATCCCAGGTGCACATTCCACTGGATATGTAGTATAAGGCCCAATATTCCTTTAGGTGCCTAGAGCAGTCAACAGAAGTCACCCATCTTTAGCACCCTCTGAAGCAGGAGTGTCATCTTTAATGACAAAACATCTTATACCATTACAAATATTTGTAATGCCACTGAAGAAAACTCTATTTCTCCTCAGTTTGCAGTCAAAAACCGGTTTCAGCATCGCAGCAAGGAGTTCCCCAAGAGAGAGCACTGGCTAGACTGGGCAAGTGAGAAGTATGACGTAAGTACTGTGCTGTGCTGTGACATTTCCTGTCCCTCAGCTTCTCTTCTGTCTGCTCTGATCCATTTCCTCAAGCACTTGGTAAACAGTTTCAAGCATCTCTACCATTTAAAAATAATTGTCTGGCCAAATCTCAGCGCCCCCCTGGGATTGCAGGTTACCACCCCGACTCCTGTGGGACAAAGCAGATCTGTGTATGAGTCAATACTCTGCGATCATAGGTTGCCCAGAGAAACTGAAGAAAATACTGTTTCCCTTGTTGAACAAATACAAGCACCTTTTAGTAAAATAGCAAGCATTATCCCTATCAACTTTTTATTTTTCTCAGTAAACCGGCTTCAGAACCAACTTCAAACAAAAATATGCTGGTTTAATAACTGCAGAAGGGAAAAATAGGTATGGTGTTGACTCTCATGTTTAATGCCTAGGGCCATAACACTTGTGTCAGGATCAAACTGCAGAATTATGCTGAAGAATTTCAGCTTAAGTGGATAAACACTACATCCCCCCAGCCTCAATACAAGATCCTTCCCATGACTCTGAAAGCCTTGTATCCCATAGTCCCCAGCCGTGTCCCTTGCCTCCTGTCCATCCTGTCCCGTTGTCAACAGCAGCACAAACCTTAGCCCATCTCCTTTATTTTCCTTTTGCCTATATGCATTTTTCATGTGTGAAGTGCATTCCTCAGTCACCCATTGTTCAAATGCATCCTTCCCAGAAAAGTAAAGCAGTGGTAAGTATTGGATCTCATGCTGCTGTCAGTATACATGCCAAGAGGCACACATTTCTCAGATATCAATGTCACCTTTAACCAGCAGCCCTTCCCACATCCGTAAGACAGACCTTGTGCTTTTTAACAGAAATCAGTGAAGTACCCACAATGTTGAAAGTTCAGGATGTGAGTAAACATTGCATGATGTGTAAACCTGTTGCTGTGCTGTGAATAGCAATCTAACAGTCTTTTTTTTATTAATTCTTCTTGTGTAATCCTCCTTTGCTGCAGAAACGACTGATTGCTCAGACTAAGATGGTGTTGAAGGTGCTTTTCCTTTACATTCCTCTCCCCATGTTCTGGGCGCTCTTTGACCAGCAGGTAAAGTAGAAATTGTTTGGCTTGGCAATTATAGCTGTACCATGTCATTCTATCTACTCTAAGGTCACCAGACAATAAAAGGTGTTTATGGGAGGCTAGAAAATAATTTTCTGCCAACTCTTCAACCTGGTTCTAATGCAAAGGGGTGGTTATTCTGAGTCACGTTAGCATGGGATGTTCTGTAGACAGGGGGAATTCAGTTGATCTGGATGTACCCAGGACTGATTCAGTGATTGAGGCCTCTCCAAATCTTGTATCTGCCAGGACTTGGAGGATGCAATAGTAATTGAAAGCTTTCTTAGTTCGAACTTTTCTTCCACTTTCAGTTGTGAGATGCAATGTAGAGTCCTAGTGTAAACGTTTTGGAGAGTCAGGGCTGAAACGAGCTGGATAACTGTTGCTTCATCACTCAAACCTCACACCTTCAAGCATAAGCATAAGCCTGTAATTGCCTTTCACTTGGTGGACTGAGTGCTCAGAACTCACAAAAGCAGACTTTCATAGTTAAGTGTAGAAATATGAATTTAGGAGAGATCTGAGAGAACCAGAGGCTGAAATTTTTGTCCAAGGCAGTGTGTAGGAAGCTTGGTGCAGACTGCCTGGATCGTGCTGCTTTGCTCTAGTACCAGTGAGCTGTAACTGTCAGTGTGACCTGTTACAAATAGGCAACCCTGCTGTGAAATTCAGAACGAAATACTCATTGCATGAATAATAATTATCACAGCTCACAGTGGTACATCACGAGTGGTCAAAGGTTCTCACCACAGACGCAGTGATGCGTGTTCCTGTCCCACCCTGGGCATGGGCTGAAAGTCAGTCTGCTTGGCGCAGCTCTAGATAGGTTTTTTTTTTTTTTTGGGCAGAGGTCTCAAGACAGGTCCAGCCCTGGCTTGGCTGCTTGCTGCTGGGCTGTGTGAAGGAAGGACAGCCATATCAGTGGTGTGGGGCACTTGGGCTCAGGCAGATGGTATAAAGGTGCTCGGGTGGCTTCCACACACACCCCACGGCACTGCTATGCGCAGGATGTCCCTGCCATCTCTCCAGCTAATCTCTGCGTCACAAAATTAGTAAATGGAGTTAAATGGGCCATGAGGATTACTTTGTTCAAATGTTTACATTGCAGGTAAGAATACTCCCATAGCAAGCTGTTTTTTTATTATATTGCATGTCCTGCCCAACACTTGATGTATAAAAACGGTTCAAGAGGAACTCTGGAAGATTGATTTACTGTAGCGTTTAACTTTCTCCTCTTTTGTTAAGGGGTCAAGATGGACACTCCAAGCCACAACAATGGATGGAGATTTTGTAGGTTACTTTTTATTGCTTTTTTTCTTAATTAACATTTACTTTTTATTTGTTGTCATAATATTAAAACCTATTTCTCTTTTCTTCACCAGGGAGCTTTTCCGATTCAGCCAGACCAAATGCAGGTACAGTAATCCTCTGTCTGACAACTCTAAGTACTTCCCAACAATTTTATTTTTATATTTTATATATATATTTCATAGAATCATTTAGGTTGGAAAAGACCTTTAAGATCATCAAGTCCAACCATTAACCTAGCACCGCCAAGTCCGCCACCAAGCCATGTCTTTAAGTGCCATGTCTGCACATCTTTTACGTACCTCCAGGGATGGTGACTCTACCACCTCACTCAGCAGCCTGTTCCGATACTTGACAACCCTTTTGGTGAAGAAATTTTTCCTAGTATCCAATCTAAACTTCCTCTGGTGCAACTTGAGGTTGTTTCCTTTCATGCTATCACTAGTTACTTTGGAGAAGAGACCAACACCTGCCTCCCTACAACCTCCTTTCAGGTAGTTGTAGAGAGCAATAAGGTCTTCAGTCTCCTTTTCTCTAGGCTAAACAACCCCAGTTCCCTCAGCTGCTCCCCATAGGATGTGTTCTCCAGATCCTTCACCAGCTTTGTTTGTCCTTCTATGGACACACTGTAGCACCTCAATGTCTTTCTCCTAGTGAGGAGCCCAAAACTGAACACAGTATTCAAGGTGCAACCTCACTAGTGCCAAGTATAGGGGGACAATCACTTCTCTAGTCTTGCTGACCACATCATTTCTGATATTAGCCAGGATGCTGTTGGCCTTTTTGACCACCTGGGCACACTGCAAGCTGATATTCAGCCAGCTGTTGACCAACACCCCCAGGTCCTTTTCTACCAGGCAGCTTTCTAGCTGCTTTTCCCCAAGCCTGTAATGTTGCATGGGGCTGTTGTGACCCAAGTACAGGACCCAGCACTTGGCCTTGTTGAACCTCATATAACTGGCCATGGCCCCCCGATCCAGCCAATCCAGATCCCTCTGCAGAGCCATCCTATCCTCAAGCAGATCAACACTCCTGCCCAACTTGGTGTCATCTGCAAGCTTACTGAGGGAGCACTCAATCCCCTCATCCTATTGATAAAGCTATTAAACAGAACTGGCCTTGACACTGAGCCCTGGGCAACACCGCTTGTCACCAGCTGCCAACTGGAGTTAACTCCGTTCACCACAATCTTTGGGCCTGACCATCCAGCCAGTGTTTTACCCAGTGGAGAGTACACATGCCCAAGCGATGAGTAGCCAGTTCCTTGAGGAGAATGCTGTTGGAAATGGTGTCAAAGGCTTTACTAAAATACAGGTAGACAGTATCTGCATCCTTTCCCTCATCCACTAAGTCACCTTGTCATAGAAGGAGATCAGGTTGGTCAAGCAGGACCTGCCTTTCAGAAACTCATGCTAACTGGGCCTGATCACCTGGGTGTCCTGTATGTGCCATGTGATGGCACTCAAGGTGACCTGCTCCATGACCTTCTCTGGCACTGAGGTCAGACTGACAGGCCTGTAGTTTCCTGGATCCTCCTTCCAGCCCTTCTTGTAGGTGGGCATAACATTTGCTAACCTCCAGTCAACAGGGACCTTCCCAGTGAGCCAGAACTGCTGGTAAATGATGGAAAGTGGCTTGGTGAGCACTTCGCCAGCTCCCTCAGTACCCTTGGGTGGGTCCCATCCAGCCCCATAGACTTGTGTGTGTTTAAGTGATGTAGCAGGTTGCTAACCATTTCCCCTTGGATTATGGGGATTTGATTGTGCTCCCTGTCTCTCAGCTCAGGGGGCTAGGTACCTGGAGAACAACTGATCTTAATTGCTTTTAATTTTAAAAAAAAAAAACCTTTGAAAAACACTTAATTTTTTTCCCTTCTTATGTTCATATTCAACAGACTGTGAATCCCATCCTGATTATTGTAATGGTCCCAGTTGTAGATGCTGTGATTTATCCTTTAATCAAGAAATGCAAGATCAATTTTACGTAAGTTGATGTACTTACCTGACTTCAACAGAAGGTCATTTTAGTGGGTTCTTTAAACTGCTCTTTCAGTCCTAATGTAACAAGAGCAAGTGTTCAGCTAATGAGAAAATAGTGTATTTAAAGTTGAGTTAATATTTTAAACAAATGAAAATAATAATAAAAAAAAAACCTAAGACTCTGCAAGTGCTATGTACAGGCACCACAGATTAGAAGAAGAGAATCTAATAGCAAAGTAACAATATTTTCCAGTTATGGGAAAAATCCCTTGACTGCAGGAGAGATGATATTTACTGTTTTCCACTTCCCCGTGTTTATGCCCTCTCCCTCCCAAAGTATAGGAAGTAGAAGCACAACATACATCCTTAGCATGTGTCCTCTTTGGGGCTTAACTACCTGAGACAAGATGCTTCCTTTTCAGTCCCAATGAGAAGTCTGGCTCACTGGATACTTCTAGGTGTAGTTTCAGAGGGCATTGCTCATTGTTTTCAATGTTGGTAACGAAGTGGCTAGCACTTACAACTTGGAAGGGCAGAAGAGACTATAGTTCTTAAAACAGTTCTTGTAGGGGCTAAGAGGCAATGCTGGTTTTCCATCTAGTTATGAAAAATTTGGGGCGTGCACTGTGCTGGAAACACTGTCATTAATTTGTTGACACTCTATGTACTGACAAATGAGACCATAAATAAAACATCTACCTTAAATTTACCCTTACAGCTTAACTGAATGCCAGTAGCTGTCTCCTAATTCAATGCATTTCTCTGACACTTTCTATTCAATATTGGTTTGATTTAAACAAAGCAATATAGACACAAGTTGTTATCTTTTTTTTTTAAAGGTATAACTTCTTGTCTTTCTGCTTTTTTTTAAGTAAATGACCATTCTGGATTGGGGTTTTTTTGGGGGTTGTTTTTTTTTTTTTTCCCTCCTGCAGATCAGACTTTTCCAGAAATCTGAAAATTATGTTCTGCCAATGTTTGAGCTCAGCAGAATCAGAGCAACAGGTTATTACGATTCAGCAGGGAAGATATCTTTCCCAATAGTGTAATTATTAATTGAGGCACCCAGCTTAGCAGAACACTTTCTGTAACAAATCAGCCCTTCCGATGGTGCTAATGTGCTAGTCATGGCTGTTTGAGTTTCCCATTATGGAAGGAAAACAACTAACAGCTGAAACTTGGAATTTAGTCTTTGTCTAAACTCATGTATGTGTTTTGTTGCTGTACTAGGCCCCTGAGGAGGATTACTGTCGGTATGTTCCTTGCATCTTTGGCTTTTGTCGCTGCTGCCCTTGTACAAGTGCAAATAGACGTAAGTTCAGTCACATGCAAGTATTTACTATTAATATTTAGTCGTTAATACAGAACAAGGTGTGTTTAAGGTGAAAATGAGCCAAGACTCCTAAGTTTGGAACAAAGCATATGAGAGGGAAAACATTAAATGTACATTGCAATAGTGTGATCAGCATAATAAATTCAACTAGTTATGAACACCATCCTGCAAAACATCTCATCTGCCATTAACATAAATCACCATTAAAGACAACTTCGGGTCTTTTCAGCTTTTAGTCCCTGTTTAAACTAGAGATGGGCTTGGCTTGCCAGAGGGCTGCTTTGTATCTCCAATCTCTTCTGATATTAGACTGGAGGGGAAGTATGACAGTCTGGGAAGCATTGTCACAGCATGAGCAAAGATGATACCTGTTTAAGGCAGGATTCATCACACCTAACTTTCCTTGCCCTGAAGGGAGGTGTCGTGCCTCAACTAGATATAGGTTTCCCCTGTAGCTGGAGAGTTTCTGACACCTCTGGGAGGTAATCCATTGCATTCCAAGATCTGAATTGCCATCCAGAGGTGCCTTCCTGTCTCCATGCACTGTCTAGGTGAGATCTAATTCTTAAGGAGCTTTAGTTAGGAATGAGGAATTATCTCTGTAAGATGTGGGTCTGGCAGTGAAACAACCTTTATAGTCAACTCTGCCTCTCCAAGGTGAAAGTAAAGGGTCTGGCCTTCAGCTGGTATAAAGACATCCAAGCTGCCTCCTTGAATGCCCTGTTCAGAGGCTGGAGCTGTGCACATAAACACCTACGGGTGTTGAGCAGAAGCTTAATCAAAACTGGTAATTTCCCAGACTGTCCCACAAGAATCTCCTGCAGAAAGGTAAAGATGGACCTGTTTTTGTTGTGTCACGTAACTATAGAGATTGGAGTGGACAAAAGTATGGGAACAGAGAAAAGGTCAAGGCAGAACTGAAATGCATAAAACTGCTGC
This sequence comes from Tetrax tetrax, assembly GCA_009806455.1. Taxonomy (NCBI): domain Eukaryota; kingdom Metazoa; phylum Chordata; class Aves; order Otidiformes; family Otididae; genus Tetrax; species Tetrax tetrax. The sequence continues at coordinate 23,995 of WHYT01016311.1, forward strand.
AGCTCTTGATGCTTTGCATGAGCAGAAGCTATTTACTGTTAGATCTGACGGAAGTGGAATCAGCAGAAGTTCAGTTTCTCAGGGCTGTCACACTGAGTAGTGCCCACACATCCTTCTGCCCAGTTCAGCAGCACCAGTGCTGGGGGAAAACATGTCAGAATATGGTACAAAGAAACTCAGGAACACAGGCAGCCATAGGATGCAGGAAAAGTCCATTCCTTGAACTGCAGAGTAGCCTTGGTAGCAGCATCAGGCTGCAGGACATGATCAAAGAGGAACCACATGTGGCCATGGAGGTGTTGTGGATGAGAGACTTCTTTCCTGAGGGAGCAGTAAGGCAGCTTGTGAGACTAGTAACAAGACCTGTTGTTAAAGTTGCATCCCTCTGACAATCACAGATTGTCAGACAAATGCTGGTCTTCATCATGAGATAATTATGATCACAAGAATTGTAGTGCTTTTTCCATGTGACTGAGGATAGACCACTGATTCTGCTTTTTTTTCTGTCCTACAGAAAACTCTTCCAGTTTTCCCCACAGCTGGGCAATCCCAAATCAAAATAATAAATCTAGGTACTGATGGTGCAACAGTTCAGTTTGAACCTCAACTTCAGAATGTGACTGTAACATCTATGGCATCGGTAAGTAAGGGGAGATGGGGAATAACAAGTTAAAAAAAAATGGAGTTAGTAAGTGAAACTTGTTCTTAAATAATGGTTCGAAATTGATTATTTTCTAGGGTTTTTTTCTTATATTAAAGCCTTTTTTGGTATTGTTGAATTAATTGTTACTGAAAACACAGTGAATGAAGAAATGGTAACTATTTCAATATCCTAAGTAGTACTAGTTTGGTCTGGGAAGAGGATTTGTTTGTTTTGTTTTTAAAAAAAAAAACTGTAAGAACTTGCAGTTGAAAATAGAAAATTCCACTCTTGCTAAAAAGGTGCCATTTCTTAACAGTGAGAACACCCATTCTTAAAAATAAATAAATAAATTAGCTCTAGTAAGTCATTGCTCTTACTGAGAGTGATCACTTGAACAGGGAACTTTTTCTGTGGCTACATCACATATATTAAGCTTCAGACTTTGCTGTTAAAGAACCTCTTCAGGTCCTACTACAGCACAACTTTGATAGCCCTATTGACAGAAAAACTGTGGTGGAACTGATAGATACTTTTTAAATAATAGATGTTAGGAAGTGTCTTTGATAGTCTACAGTCCTGTCTCCACATAAGAGGAGAAACCCCGTTCCATCCTCCTCCAAACTTGCCTCGCATGGGAACTGAGCTGTGAGGAGAAGATAAGATCCAAACTGTATGCTGATGTGGATTTCATATAACTATGGTACACACCTGAAAATGCAGGGTGTAAAATGCTCCTCTCCCTACTGTAGGTATCTTATAATCCAGATGTTTTGGATTATAAAATGCTTTTTATAATCCTATAAAACAAAAAATTTACTTTAGTACTACATTAACATGTTTATTAATATTTTAAGTATTTTATGTTGATGAAATATATTTAGAATACTACATCTCCTGGTAGTATCACTCCTATTACCACTGAAACTGTAAAGATGTAGCTTGCATTTGCATCTCTTAGGAAGTGTTGCCATTTGGAAAATGCTGCATCTTATGCTAGTGCTGTCTCTGTAGCTAAACAGAATTTTACTTGGTGAAGGTGGTGGTAAGCCTGATTTATCTGGAGCAAGAAATACACAGGAAAACATAACAGCTATTCCATAATGCTTGTGGGAAGCTCATGTTATTTTGAAGCCTGTGTAACTAAATAAGTTAATAAAAAATAATGATCAAATTAAATTGGTGCTTGGTGTAGAAAACTTAACAAAAATGAAAGTTAGGAGATGCTCATGATCTCTAGCACTTCAGAAGTAACAACCTTGTAAACTTCTGACTCCTTGAGTCCATAACACCCACTTAAAGTTGTAGACAAATATGCAGTTGCATGGGAATTCATAGAGTTCATTTGTTGTTGTAGACGAGCTACGTGACACTTGAGACTTCTCAGTTGCAATTGTTAAAAATAACCTCTGGAAATAAAACTATAACTGAAGTTATCCAGTTGCCAGGGGGAGACCGTCACACTCTTGAAATTAAAAATACTGCGACTGGCATTTTTTCTGCATTGGTAAGTCTTCTTAATTCCCAAGATATGTGTTAATGCCTTGGCAACTATCTGCGTGGTGTGCGTGAAAACCTGAGAGGACAAGCTCTGGGTAGCTTTTTGTTTTGTCATGTTTTATGTTTCTCCCCCTCTGCTGTACCAGGGCAGAATGTTTTTTAAAAAACAAAAGTAAAAAATTGCCAACTTGGTATTTAACTTGACAATTACTCTTTCACCAAGACTTAAGTGTCTGGTCATACAGTGTTTTCTGGTAGACATGTATCTTAGTAGGAACCTGAAAGGAAGGGTCTGGAGTCTAGCTCTGAAGCCTCTGATAATTCACTGCTATGTAATAGTGCCATTTAAGCTGTTCACTGATGCCAACAAAGTATCCTGATAATGGTCTCTTCCACCAGCTGTTTGACAATGTCACGTCAAAACCAGAAGAAGGAAATAATCTCATCAGGTAGAGTTTCTTTTGCTCCTAAACTTTGGCAGTAGAGTGACTGTCTCTTCAATCTGCCTCTTGGGGGTGCTCCTCTTGCTTAACAGAGCTTTCTATGCTATAGGAAATCTCTGCTGGACCCCTCTCTGTGTTTAAAGGGTGAAGGAACTTCCAAGGCACGATTCATCTAAGCTATCCTGCATATCTACTTTGGGTATAATTTAGCTAAAATTGGAAGTGCATGTTTCACTTCATTGCCTAGGCTTTTTTTTTTTGTAGACAACCAGCACACATTGCATGTCTATACCTCCTTTTTAATCTTGTGTAAGAAGTATCCTACTGCTTCTGTAGGTTTTTGGTTTTGTTTGGTTGGTTGGCTTGAGGTTTTTTGGTTTTGTTGTTGTTTTTTCTTTTTTCTATGTCTTCCACTTGCAGATGCATTTGTTACTGGCCATAGTGAAGGCTTGCTTTTGACGTTCTCCTAAGCAGGCAGCAGGCTGATGTGGTTCTAACTTGCTTTTTGCATTAGCCACATTTTAAGAGACTTAAGAGTTCTTTCAGAAATATTAACTGACAAAAATGAAAGGGGAAGATTTGATGCTTGTTGTGTTGCCAGTATATAATTAAAAGTAAAACGTGTAGTCTTTTACTTATGCATATTTTGTGTAGTACTTTATCACTCTTGCATTTTAAAGGTTCATAAACAATTTGCCTGATACTGCCAATGTCACTATGGGTGGCACTTCTTTTGGAACACTGACGTCCCTTTCTGCCACTGATTATAGCCTCTTTTCAGGAGGAAGGTAAGCACTTGCCTTTATCTAAATCTAAGGAAAGACATACTTATCCTTGTGAAAATGACATAGAACTCTTTTATTTTACATAATACACACAATTGTCTATACCCATGGTCTAAACTGCATTTTTTTTTCTCCTTCAGAAAAGATAATATTACAGTTATTAGCAATTCAGTGGCTTGTTCAGTTACTTCAAAGTCACTTGGATTTGGCAGTGCCTATACAATTGTAATTAATGAGGTGAGTTGCCAGTGCTGTTAAATGGACAAGACAGAATTCCTTTTCATGACGCTATTTTCTTTAAATAAAAAAAACCAAAACAACCAAACAACAAACCACTTGTAAAATTATCTCTTGCCCTTCATTGTACATATGATAGAATTCTTATATGTCAAACAGAACTTAAAACCATTGTTAACTACAAAAATAATGATGGGTATGATAATGATATAATGCAAGAATTCATGTTCATCATAAAAGGCCTTAAATTGTTAGCCTTGTTAGACACTAAGGACTTGCATGAAGTCTGCTGTAAAATAACTACTACTTTATAACTAGGTATGCAGTGCTTCATATAAAATATGTCTGTCTTACCCCAGAAGTTTGTATACAGAGATGATACAGAACTGCTTAGAGTGCCTTTAGTGTACAGACTTTTTATCACTGTTCCTAATGTGCTATTTTAATTTCCAGTGTTCTGGAAACCTTCTTGATGTAACATATTCTGAAGATATCCCACCCAACACAGTTCATATGGCTTGGCAGATCCCTCAGTATTTTATTCTTACATGTGCAGAAGTAGTCTTCTCTGTCACTGGGCTGGAGTTTTCATACTCACAGGTAGGTTTTGCCCTTCAGAGCTCACACTGTGTTAATAGTCCTGAGTGGAGTCCTTACCCTGGTACAAATTAAGCTCTGTGATTTATTGTTTTTAAGTGGTGGTTCTGTATTGCTGCTTTGTTTGAACAATGATGTCTTTTAGAGCTCCCAGTAAGACTATAGGCTGGCATAAGTTGGCCTTGTTTCACTAGCGTTCAGTGTTTTCCATAAAGCTGTGCTGAATTCTATAATTTGAAGACTTGACCACCATTCTCAAATCTCCTTCTCACATGTGACTTCACATTGAAAATAAGTGGAACTGTACTGCTGCTGTAAAACCGACATGGAGAGTCCTCAGATATAAAATGAACAAGTACTGACACCTTATCCCCACACCCATACAGTCTTTAGCAGCAGTTTAATTATACACTCTTAATTCCTTTGTCTTCCAACCCCAGTTTGTATTATTAGCTGTGTGTATTTCTTCCCTTAATTCTGAGTTGATAAACTGCAGCGATGGGAACGTTGTGAGATGTGGCTTGCTGGACTGTGGTGCACTGAATTTTTCTTCAACGTATACCACGTGCGACTGAGTCAGATGTAAAATGTGCCTGTTAGTTACTCAGTGTGTACAAAATTAAAGGTGTTATAGTCAGTACTAGTAATCTCTTGCTCCTCAAAGCCTTCCCCAGGCCTGTTTTACTTCTCTGGCCATTTTTCATTTAAAAACAAAACAAAAAACACACACACACAAAAAAACAAGCCAAGAAATTCCTCTCCTTCCTCCAGAGAATCAGTGCTTCTTATAATGTAAAGAATGCAGTAAACATCAGGAAAAAAGTGATAGCAGCGTTTGACTAAAACTTAAGTGCCTTTACTTCTGTAGGCCCCATCTAATATGAAGGCAGTGCTGCAGGCAGGCTGGCTGCTAACGGTGGCTGTCGGTAACATAATTGTCCTTATCGTGGCTGGAGCGTCCAAACTCAGCGAGCAGGTAAGCACACAAGCCATTGGCCTGCTTTTCTATGACACTATGAGGAAAGCAGCTCTAATACGGGGAGGGGGAATCATGGCTGATAATTCTCAACCACAACTTTTGAGCATCGGCATTATGGTGGATTTGCCTTTATAATAGGAATGTAGGAGGTTGGTGTTAGCTTACAAGAGTGTACCAGTCCGTTGTAGAACTAGTTCTTGACTGAATCTCATAAGAGTAAGTAACGGAGTCATGAATCTTTATAAGACATCTGAATTAAAACTACTTTTGAAAGCTGTGACAACAGGGCAGTAAACTGTCTTCTGGAGCCACTTCTAAAGTTTCTGTTGGTCTTTTTCACCAGCACTTTGGGAAACAATGTGTGTGCACATGTACATACACAAATTAAATATCTCTAACAAACACTTCTTCAACAAAGGTTTCTACCTCCCCTCTGTTGTTTGTAATTCCTAACTCATAGTCTGTCAGACTCCTTCTTTTGCAAGCAGCAGTTTCTAGTATCTCTAATAAATTGCTTCTTATGCTGTGGAAAAGTTGTGAACATCTTGGCTGAAATTCTAGACTAATGGGATTAAAACAAAACAAAATTCTGTTCACTGCTAATGAACATTCAGCTGCATACCTCAGCCTTGCCATGTCCCTCCTTCTTGCTCCATTGGTTTCAAACCTCACTCCTTGGGGCATGAAAGCTGTCTTTCTCCTGGTGAAGAGCACTTGGACAAGACTTTCTCAGACTACTTGTGACACTTAAAGAATCAAAAGGGATATCTGAGAGAAGGGAGAGCCTGCTTTTGAAACAGGTCTGGCAGTCCTGGTTTCAGCTAAGTTAACCAGAAAGAGCATGAAACAGAGCTGTTGAGGCTTTTCAGGTGGAGATAACATTTTTAAACCAAAGTTCCTGGTCTTGCTCTCTGCCCAGATCTGTGGTCAGTAGAAACTTTACTGCTGACCTAAGTGGAAGCAGGATCACGCCCAGCCTTATTTAAAAATTAGATTACCTGACCAAAGGGAGGGGCTGAGTTTCCTCTTGAGGCTTTCACTTCATTCCCATACCTCCAGGAAGAGGATGTTGTGAAACTTTCCAGCATTCACAGAACTCTTGTCTCTTCCTTGAAGACAACTGCTGGAAAGGCCTCAATTCTGGGCTGCTTTAATATGTATTATATACATCTAATACTTAGTCCTTTAAGTTATATGGTACTTGTTGTACATGCTCCATTTCACACTCTGAATGAACTTCATTCCTTGCAAACAGGTGTAATTCTTTTGAGGAACAAATATTGATGGATAAACTATACTTTTTCCTT
>WHYT01016311.1:36512-57207 GCA_009806455.1 Tetrax tetrax
CTCTGATCTTGAAGAACACTAAAGAACGAGAATAAAGCCGACTGCGCTGCAGCACCCAATGCTCCTACTCTAAAAAAGGATAAAATCACTGGGTACAGCTTCATGTTGCCCTTAATCCAATCTAACTGCAGGATTGAAACCCCGGGCACAAAACTGCCGTAAAAAGCAAAGCCACAAGCAGGTGTGGGAGATTTTTGTAACTGAGCAAAATGTCAGTCAGACAAAGCAAAATTGGGTTCTGCAGGCACAGCAGGCTCATCCCCAAAGAAAACAGCACCAAGATGTTTTCAGCTTGTATATCAAGTGTACACAGAAGCAGGTTTTTGAGCTATCCCACAAAATTTAGGGTCAAACTCAGATATGCTTAGGGAAGAGCTTTGGGCACGGGGCCGTTAATGTCCTTGGGAGGCAAGAAAGAACCTCCATAACCTGTGGGGCTGCTGATGCTGCTGCTGCAAGTGCTGATAGGACTCCGAGTGGGGTCTGGGGTCTTAGAATCATAGAATGGTTAGAGTTGGAAAGGACCTTCAAAGGTCATCTAGTCCAACCCCTCTGCAAGAAGCAGGGACTTCTCCAACCGGATCAGGTTGCTCAGAGACAGGTCTTCTAAGCAGAAAGGATTTGCAGTGAGTTTTGAGTTGCATGGGAGAGCTTTGGGAGGCAGGACTGCTAGAAGGAGAGATTTGAATCACCCTGGTGTCACATGCTGAATTAGTTTGGGATGGGCTGGTGTGGGAGAGTTTGAGACGCCGGATGCCAAAGCTTTTGGGATGGGAGGAGTTAGGAGAGTCACTGGGTAGCAACTCCTGAGGCACTTCTAACCAGATCTTCAGGTCGTGGCCAAGGACCTATGTGCAAGGACAGCGGCACCCTGATCCCTCTTCCCAGAGCTGCTCCTCCCTGCTCTGTCCTCCACTATGTCTGCCCCATGGAAAGCAGAGGAAACTTCAGCTCAGGATCATGGTAGGGGAGGTGTGGTTTCCACACCTCGGATTAAGTTAATATGACACAATGGCAGTGCTAGAGAAGGAGGTGGTCGCTGGGAGGGGCGGTCTTTGAGCACTTAAAACTCCTAATGATGCCACACCCTCATCCTCACATGGACTTCTTGGAAGCCTGGAATTTAATTTTAAAGGTGAACTGAAATGCTTTAAAAATAATCTCTACAGAAGTTGGTTAAACACCCAAATCATTAAATACAAACACTTTACATGTATAAAAATTGCAGGTACACATACTTTGAAAGTGTTTTTTTCTTTATTTAACAGCTGGACTATGAATACATGGTAAAACCTTGAGATCTAATAAAGACTTGGTTAGAAATTTTTATGTTACTTCCATAAACGCCAGCATAGAGCTGCATTCTAATGCAAGCCAAACTTGCTCTTTGAGAAAACTGCTCATGCAAATAGGTCAGTTGTTGTAATGTTGGCCTCTATACAAGTGAGAAAAGAAGATAAGCAAGATGTGCCATGGGCTGAGGAGCCTACGTACTACCTAGAAACAGAAGAAATAAAAAATGCAGTGAAGTTGATGAGAATTTTCCACTTATATCAGTATGCTTTGCCTCAGTGCGCATAACTACCACAGCTTTTCCATATCTGATACAGGTGGGTGGCACGTTGGCACTGGAGAGCTTCTCAAGAGAACCATATAATCGTAGAAAAATAGTACAGTTTGAGTTGGAAGGGACCTTTAAAGGTCATCCAGTCCAAGCCGCCTGCAAGGAGCAGGGACATCTCCAACCAGATCAGGTTGCTCAGAGACTCATCCAACCTGGCCCTGAACTCCTCCAGGGATGGGGCATCCACCACCTCTCTGGGCAACCTGTTCCAGTGCTTCACTATCCTCATTGTAAAGAACTTCTTCCTTATGTCGAGTCTAGATCTATGCTCTTTGAGTTTGAAACCATGACCCCTTGTCCTATTGCTACAGGCCCTGCTAAAAAGTTTGTCCCTATCTTTCCTGTAGGCCCCCTTTAAGTACTGGAAGGCTGCTATCAGGTCTCCCCGAAGCCTCCTCTTCTCCAGGCCGAACAGCCCCAACTCTCTCAGCCTGTCCTCATAGGAGAGGTGCTCCAGCCCTCTGATCATCTTTGTGGCCCTCCCCTGGACTCGCTTCAACTGGGCCGTGTCTTTCCTGTGCTGAGGGCTCCAGAACTGGACGCAGTACTCCAGGTGGGGTCTCACAGGAGCAGAGTAGAGGGGGAGAATAACCTCCCTTGATCTGCTGGCCACACTTTTGATGCAGCCCAGGATGCAGCTGGCATTCTGGGCTGTGTGCACACATTGTCGGTTCACATTTAGCTTTTTGTCCCCTCAAGTCATTCTCATCAGGGCTATTCTCAATCCCTTCATACCGCAGCCTGTATTGATACTGGGGGTTGACCTGACCTATGTGCAGGACCTTGCACTTGGTCTTATTGAATCTCATGAGGTTCACATGGGCCTACCTCTCAGGCCTGTCAAGGCCCCTCTGGATGGCATCCCTCCCCTCCAGCCAGTCATCACAGCTTGGTGCTGTTGGCAAACTTGCTGAGGGTGCCAATATCGACCCTCAGGAACACCACTCATCACTGGTCTCCACTTAGACATTGAGCCAAGAAGGGAGAGGAAGGCCAAAATTTCCTTTCCTTTCCTCCGGAAGGAAACCGGTGTCCTGGTTACCTGGGACATGGAGAAGGCTGAGGTACTCAATGACTTTTTTGCCTCAGTCTTCACTGATAAGGGCTCTTGTCTCACCACCCAAGCTGTGGAAGGCACAAGCAGGGACTGCGAGGATGAAGAATCACCCACTGTACTCGAAGAGCAGGTTTGGGAACATCTGAGGAACTTGTAGGTGCACAAGTCCATGGGACCTGATGAGATCCATCTGCGGGAACTGGTGGATGAAGTTGCCAAGCCACTGGCCATTGTATTTGAGAAGTCGTGGCGGTCTGGTGAGGTCCCCGATGACTGGAAGAGAGGGAACATAACCCCCGTTTTTAAAAAGGGGAACAAGGAGGACCTGAGCAACTACAGGCTGGTCAGCCTCACCTCTGTGCCTGGCAACGTCATGGAGCAGGTTCTCTTGGAAACCATGCTAAGGCATATGGAGAGCAAGGAGGTGGTTGGTGACAGCCAACATGGCTTCACCAAGGGCAGATTGTGCCTGACCAATTTGGTGGCCTTCTATGAGGGGTTAACAGCATCAGTGGACAAGGGACGAGCAACGGATATCATCCACCTGGACTTGTGCAAAGCTTTTGACACTGTCCCGCATGACATCCTTCTCTCTAAACTAGAGAGGCATGGGTTCGATGGATGGACCACTCGATGGATAAGGAGTTGGCTGGATGGCCGCACTCTGAGAGTGGTGGTCAACGGCTCGATGTCCAAGTGGAGACCGCTCATGAGTGGCGTCCCTCAGGGGTCCGTGTTGGGCCTGGCCCTGTTCAACATCTTTGTCAGCTACATGGACAGTGGGATAGAGTGCACCCTCAGCAAGTTCGCCGATGACACCAAGCTATGTGGTGCCATCGACACGCTGGAAGGGAGGGATGCCATCCAGAGGGACCTGGACAGTCTGGAGAGGTGGGCCCGTGCCAACCTCATGAAGTTCAACCAGGCCAAGTGCAAGGTCCTGCACCTGGGTCGTGGTAATCCCAGGCACAGATACAGGCTGGGTGGAGAATGGATTGAGAGCAGCCCTGAGGAGAAGGACTTGGGAGTGCTGGTGGACGAGAGGCTCAACATGAGCCGGCAATGCGCTCTTGCAGCCCAGAAGGCCAACCGCATCCTGGGCTGCATCAAGACGAGCATGGCCAGCAGGTTGAGGGATGTGATTCTGCCCCTCTACTCTGCCCTGGTGAGACCCCACCTGGAGTACTGCGTCCAGTTCTGGAGCCCTCAGCACAGGAAAGACACGGCCCAGTTGAAGCGAGTCCAGGGGAGGGCCACAAAGATGATCAGAGGGCTGGAGCACCTCTCCTATGAGAACAGGCTGAGAGAGTTGGGGCTGTTCAGCCTGGAGAAGAGGAGGCTTCGGGGAGACCTGATAGCAGCCTTCCAGTACTTCAAGGGGGCCTACAGGAAAGACGGGGAGAGGCTGTTCAGTAGGGCCTGTTGTGATAGGACAAGGGGTAATGGTTTTAAAATAGAGGGACGCAGATTTAGATTGGATATTAGGAAAAAATTTTGTACACTGAGGGTGGTGGAACACTGGATCAGGTTGCCCAGAGAGGTGGTGGATGCTCCATCCCTGGAAATGTTCAAGGCCAGGTTGGACGGGGCTCTGAGCAACCTGACCTGGTTGGAGAAGTCCCTGCTCCTTGCAGGGGTGTTGGACTAGATGACCTTTGAAGGTACCTTCCAACCCAAACCATTCTATGATTCTATGATTTGCACTGAGGGAATTTGGGAGGAATGTGCAGTTGCGCCAGGATATATTCTAGGTTCAAGAAGCTGAATGAGCAGAACTGAGCATAGATGTATACAACAATCTCCGTATCAGAAATCAGTCAGACTTCTGATCAGCAGAGTCAATACAGGAAATTCTTGGCAGCAGATTCAGGAGCTAATCTGTGTATATGTCACTTAAGCCTCATCAGAACATAAATGTAGATTTATGGTCTCCTTCAGTTCCCTCTGACCCTTTCTGCAAGCAGCTATGGTGCCGAGGCAAATCCCTCTGCCATCAGGAGACAGTGGGATGGGAAGTCTGTGCAGCTCTGCCACTCCATTGCAGTGTTAATATCAGGGTACAACCTGTACCTCCCTTACTTCTGAGCAGGGAAGAACAGTGGTGCTGACGTGGAGCTGTAAAATCTATTCTTCTTTGCAACTGAAGCACCAGGTACCCACTATCGCAGCTGGAAGAGGAGATATGCTCAGTCCAAAACCCCCAAGAAGCCTGCTCTCTTGAAAAAGACGGGAGAAGAACCAAGCTGGTAACTGTAGAAGCCGAAGGAATGCGAGGCTTTGGGATCTAGCCAAAGGTCTGGTGCAAGTGGGAGGCTGCAGCAGATTTTTGTGAATGAAAGGAGGTCTACAGGAGGAGGTAGAAGATTGCTAGAGAATGTCAGAGCACTGTGAGCACTGCAGGAACTTACTGGGGAACTACTTTTAGAAGCCTGTGGGATGGGAACGATGGGGAAGGTGGGAGGGCACATGCACAGGACCTGCATTTTTGTGGGGGCACAGTTATTACAGGCTGTAACTGTCCCACGCCCATACTTAGTGGGGATGGTGGTAGGTTCAAATGTTGCAAAACAGCTTACAAGCTTCAGTTTATTTACTAATAGAAACCATCCCAAAATAACAAACTCATAGTTTTGGGGATATTTGTGATTGCTGGCTTTTCACTCCTAGATCTTAAATTCTGGGGTTGGGAAGGCTGCAGGCTGGTGTTCTTAAGCATTGATGGCTCTAGTTACGTAGCAAAGAGGTTCAGTATCGGTCACGGCAGCAAAGTCATCCCTCCACTATTTGCTTCTGTACCTGCTCTGCTCCAGATACGCAGCTCTAGGCTTAAACCATGGGTGGGAGCATTCATTGCTGCAAACTGAGAATGTGGATTTTGCGGTGTCCAAGAGCTGGAGTCACCATCCCACTCCATACAGGACATTCTGGATGGAGTTTCACCTTCTACCTCATCTGAGCTAACTGTGGGCTACCAGTGAACGGGATGCGCTGGCCTCGCTGCCTGCCTCCCACACACGCGGCGTCCCTGCTGCGTGACACCCAGAGACTGCTGCCACGGGAGACTAATCCAGCAGGATGTGGATGCGTTTCCCGTGGGATCGGTGAACTGATCCAAATCACCACGTGGGCATGTGATTGCTAATGCCAGGACGGGAAGCAGGGCTGGGAGAAAGGAAGAGCAGGATCAGCACTTCAGCGGCAGACCGCAGTTAAATTGGATTAAGCGCAACATGAAGCTGTACCCTAAAAAACCCCACCACATTGCAACGATTTTCATTTGTTACCAGCACCCTAGACTGACAACTGAAACTTGCAGGAATCCACATATTTTTGCGTTCAGCGGATGAAACGATAAGCTTCTGTCAAGACAAGATTTTCCAGGTAGCTTCTGGTATATAATGAGATTAACGAAAGGCTAAAATGTGACAATTTTTGAATGAAAACTGTGACATAATGCAGTCAAACAGAAGACCACCACTTATCAGTTATCAATGAAATATAGTGCAACTTTTTCTGCCGGGACAACGATAGCCTGCAAGCAAACATTTTAGGTCTGTGATGACACGGACTGTCTAGGGACACAGTTAGAGGTTAGAGCAGCTCATCACGATTACAAGGTCACCCTTAATGGATCCATTTAGTCTGGATATTTTGCTAGTCTGCTGTGTACAGAGACATTAATCTGAGATAAGAACTGATGTCTCCATTATGAAATGTGAAATGTGAGAAGAAGATAGAGAAGGTATGTTTTCTTCTGTTCGCTGATGTTTGGTTTGTGTGACAAGAGGGTAAGAGAAAGGTTTATAAAAAGCAAGATTTAATGAAATGATGCTCTTTGGGGACAGAGGCACAGCGCAGTATAATCAATCTCATGTTTCTTAATGAGCTCTAGGTCCCCATCTAATTTTAATTGTCTGCCTGGAATACTAAAATACTTTCAGGCACTTATATTCTGCTCATTATTAATAAAGGGCATACAACACTTGAGACGTTTCTTCCATTTCCTGCCTCATCCTGGCTTCTCTGTTATGATTCTCAGTATGATGAGAAAGTGAATTTTCTCTTGTTAATAAGAATCTCAAAAACCTGCAATTTTCTATGAACGACATGAAGTACATCACTGCAGGAAGCAAAATGTAGACAGAACAGGATGCTTTATACAAACATAGCAAAATATCGGATTTTGGGGGGGGGGCATAATTTAGTAGCCTTTTTTTTTCCCCCTTCAGCATTTCCGAGACCCAAAGCAGAATGTCATTGTTCGAACTTCAAACTCTGCTTCTGTAACAGACAAAACAATTTTCTGACAAGATCCTTGTTGAACCAGAACTTAAATGCATAGCTGAGTCTAGCTGTAGAAGGCAAACTGTGTGCTTTTGAAGCTACGGAAGCTTCCTCTGCTGGCATAAACACATGGCTCAGGGTTACCGGTGGCATGTCGAGAAGAAGAAAGGCTCCAGCATGAGATTTGCACAAGGGACCCCCTTTTGGTGGAGAAAACAGAAAACCCCAGTGTTTTGTAGGGGTATGATCCCCAGAGAGGTTGAAAGCATGCTAGAAACAAATCTTGTGGAGCACAAACAATTAAAGACAAGGAAAATGTCAGTCCTGGACAACGCAAGGGTATTTTTGTTATTTACAGGGAAATGTGTTTTTCTCCCTCAGTACAGTAGAATAATGTCAGACTATGGGTGTTGTAAATACCCTTAGCAAGGCCTTACAGAAAAGAGGCTTTTTGGGCAAACTTTATAAATATGAAATAGCTAAATCAGTGGATGAAAACCCACAGATATAATTATAGTCCTTTCTGCACACTGAGTCATCCTGACTATGGGTTCTCATTTCAGAACAATGCTCAGTCCTTTCTGTTCGATTTTTAAAGAGCTCTGCTCAAGCATGGACTTATTCTTCCACGGATAAGCCAAGGAACTGGACATGGGTAGCAATTATTGTTTTTTTTAAAAATATATTTAGTGCTAAAAAATGTTTCCAAAGAACTGCTGGAGGGTGTAAATTCCTCTATCTCAAAGGCAGTTTTGGTTCAGGACCTTATAAGCAGCCTCATGCCATAAAGAGTTAGGCAGACCATATAAAATCGTGATTGCAAAATTATTGATGGAGAGTGTGGAAGAACTGGTGAGTCATTTATGACGTACAAGAAGAAAGATACGGAGGGCAGCCTGGGGAATAAGCCTTTTATACACCTTGTGCAGCTGTAGGGGAAGGATGAGGAGGAGCCTGAGATAGGGACTCAGTTACCCGGTCAGACTCCCAGGAGGGCCAAGGCTGCTCAGAACTATTGCTGGTTGACCTCCATGTGCTGTTCCAGCAGAAGGGGATCCTCTGGGCCCGTGGGGTTCCTTCTTTCTGCTTATTGTGCTTATTTCTCTTGCCAGGCTCTAGTACCCTCTGCCAAGCAGCAGCAGGGTGAGCCCGGAGCCAAGGGTGACAGTGGGGCAGGACTCCGACCCACCCGGCACAGACCCACGGCATGCAGAAGCAGAGCAGGTTTGAGGGCGGTCACCTGGGTCTGCTGAGACTCCAGATTGCCAGCCTGCAGCGACGAGGCAGGGCTGAGGGCCCCAGCACAGCTTAACACAGCCCCTTCCCACCTGGCTCTTGCCCAGCAGGCTCCTGCAGGGTTTCAGGGAAGCCTGTCAGCCCAGCTCTCCAGAGGATGAAGGGCTGCAGAGCCTCGGAGTGCACCCGAGCCCTGGGCACCAGCATGGGGACAATTCAGAACAGGTAATCTGTGCATGCCCCAAGGCTTTCTTAGCCCTATTTATTGGAAAGGATTAGGATTTTTCTTCGGATCTCGACAAATATTTTGGGGGAGGAAGTGGAGAGATCTTGGAATACAAATGAATAAACCAGCCTTAGTTCAACCCGTGTTAGAACTATGTACTCTTCAATGAAGCTCCCTTCAGTCATGATTAACTGTCCTTCCTGGCTGAGGAAATCCCACTGTGCGCTAACGACAAGTATGAAATATGAGCCAACTGCCATTTCCACCTCTGCACAGCTCACTAAAGACCATATACCCGCTTACAAGTTCTAGTGCAGTGCTCCCTACCCAACCCTCCATCATTCAACAAAACCCCTTCAGCCACATCCCATTTCACTGAGCGCAAAGTAAACACAAATAAAAATCTTCTGTGTCAGACACACAGCATTTCTACTCAATTCAGAAATGGATGCACAGTTTTATTTCTGAGCTGTAGGTAAATAAACCTTTAGCATGCAAGTATATATTATTTAAACTTTTTAAAAAGTTTATAAATGATAATGTGCCAATTCTGCTATGACATCAATTCAATCCTGTTCTCATCTAAATCAACAGAGCAGATTCTGATAAATATAATATAAAACCACATGAAAAGGGATGGGACCCATCTGGCTACATAGGTAGGCTATGTGATTATTTCACTATTCAGGCACTGTATGTGAAGCTTAAAGTCTAACTTTCTTTGATTTTCATTACTCCTTAGCAGGCTCTCCAGAGTCCTCTTACTTTTTTCTCTTATCATAGAACCATAGAATCATGGAATTGTTTGGGTTGGAAGGGACCTTCAAAGATCATCTAGTCCGATGCCCCTGCAAGGAGCAGGGACATCTCCAACCAGATCAGGTTGCTCAGAGCCCCATCCAACCTGGCCTTGAATGTTTCCAGGGATGGGGCATCCACCACCTCTCTGGGAAACCTGTTCCAGTTCCAGTTCCAGTTCCACCACCTTCATTGTAAAAAATTCTAGTACTCTAATTTATCAAAACTTAATACTCTTTTTTAATGTGTCTTAATAAAGACTATAGATTGACATTGGGAAGCTAGGAGCAAGTTACTTCTAACATGTTGTTTTTGTATGAACAATTCTACCACAAATTTGTCAATTTTTTAAACAAAAAAAAATTTTTTTTTTTTGCTCCCCCCACTACATCTCATGGCAGTGAGCTCCATCATTTGTGTTATTACCTTCCTTTCTCTACTTTAAAGTTTCTGTCTGATAGCTCTTGCTATGAGAAAAAGTGTACAGTCACTCCCTAGTCATCTTCTCCAGGCCATTCATGAGGTTATAGAACTCTGCTACTCTCATGAAAAGTCTCTTTCCTAAGCTGAGGAGTCATAATGTATTTAATTTCTTCATCTACAGAGATTTTTCTGAATCTTTGATCACAGTTTTTTTCTCTTTCTGGTATCTTTTTCCATGCTACAATATCATTTTGGAAATGAAAGGTACAGTCTATAGGAGCAGCACGCATTTATGGTGAGACATAACAATTCTTATTCTTTCTTCCTTTCCTAACAACTCCTAAGATAGTTTTATCTTTTGACTGTTTTGAAGTCAGTGACAGCCAAGATTTCCTTCTTGATTGATAAGAACTCCAGTAGGTAAAGTTCAACTCTTTCCCCATATACTTCCCCCCGTATACTTCTCAACGCTGAACTCCCATCTGCTGGTATGTCACTCAGCAGTCATTCACTCTGAGATTCTTCTGCAACTCCTTGTGCTTCATTTTCATTTTTAACCTCATGATACTTGGCAATGTGAGATTATTTTGTCATTTCTCTTTATTTTTTTTTCTAGGTCATTCCTGGATATGCTGAGCAAGATTGATCCCAGATGGATTCCTGTGACAGTCTACTGGTAACACCCTCCACTGTGAAAATACTTTTGTTTTCTCTTTCCTCTCTATCATCAGTTATAGACCCATGTGAGGATCTCCCCTTTTATCCCCAGGATAAATTCTAGGGATAAAATTCTTTAAGGCTTATTTGTGAAGAGCCTTGTTAAAGCTGCTTTGCATTATATGATACAGGCAGGTGTCATACATTTAAAAAGGAAGTATTCAAAATGGAGCCTTACTGACAAACTATTGAGAATTTACTTTTCAGTACATAGCCCACCAGGCTATTACAGAGTAATTTAAAAAAAGTATAAGACTAGGAACCTAATATATGTAGTTCAGAAAAGAAATGACACATTTTTATACAGGTTGTTAAAACACTACTAAGAAACTGATCAGTCAAGAAAGTGTAGAAAGAGGGAAGCAGAAAGACAAAAGATAGTGGTGGATAAAGATGATAAGGAAGTGGAAAAAAAAATGCAGTAACAAGCCAGGCAGTGAACAGTATGGTACTGTGATTTGGTTAATTCTTCTACATCTTTCAGGCCAAAGAGAGCAGGATACTCCTGCTGCCATACAAGATGGACAAACTCCACCCTACCTGCATGGGACTCTCCAGAATCCTGTAGCATAATCCTATTACTGAAAGCAATATTGTCAGGCATTCAGCTCCCTCATTCTTCTCTCTTCCCCAGGTAAATTTGTGCCTGCTACTTATTCACCACTACAGTTCTCATGCGCTTTTGTAGACATATTTGTAGACAAATGTCCCAGCTGTTACAATCTGTAGTGTATTATTTATTCCAAGATCATAGAGTGGTTTGGGTTAGGTTATTTATTTATGGTATATGACAAACTCTAAAAGAGAGAAGTTTCTGGTGCATGTTTCTTCTTAGAAAACATCAATGGTCTTACATTGCTCATTTGAGAAGTTACAATCTTGGTCAGCAAGGAAAATGTTTTTTGTTCACATGTAGTTTATAAACAGAAGTTCACTGACATTACAATGATGTAATTATATTTTTCTTTTGTAACTTTTTTCTCATATAACCAGCAAAGCAGAAAATCTCTGCATATTCAAAGTATTGTTTTAAATTGAAAGCAAACCAGGTATTGAGAAGTCTACATATAAAATAAATGGAATCTCTGCATGCTGGAAACATCTGGCTTCAACAAGGAACCATCTTAATGATAAGAGTGGTTTATTTTTGAAGTCTCTGTCATGTACTGAGATGGCAGGCTACCATACCATGTAATCATTCTATTTTTAATAAAGATTTCTGCACGAGTAGCTTTTCTTGGGAGTATAATACACAAAACCATTTTTTCTCAGAAATGGTTGAGAAAAGGACAGGAAAATTCGCAAGGCTTCTGTCATTTAGTTCATGGGGACGGAGCTGAATTTAGACTGAAAGATCAGCACTTACAAAACTAACAGCAAACACGTTCATTAATTTAAGATTACATTAAAAACTATTTTGGTTAAAATGTGTTCAAGTCCGAGGTAGAAATTGGAAGTGCATCAGAACATAAGATACAGTATAAAATACAGAAGCTGACAGAAATTAGACATTCTGATACATTGCTCTGTCTTCAGTACAACTCAACTTGAACTGGTATTTGGTTTATGACAGAGTTTTGAATTTCCCCCTTTGTTTTTCCTGCATTTAACAAGTAAATCTGCTCACAGAGCTTATTCCACTGGCTCAAACAATCATTTTGCAGGCACAGTCTCTTGTTGAACATGCAATGCAGCACTGTGAAACCCTGAGATGAAATAAATCCATGATCTTTACTTCATGACGGCATACAAGCAAGAGTAAGACCTTGCAGTCGCCCTGGGCTAGGAGCTTACATGGGCAAAGTCACTTCAGAGCAGCTAGCACAGGGGAACATTTTTGTGCTTATGCACCTTGAGTTAGAGAATCTACAAACTAAATGTGGAAAGGGAAGCAGCAAGACAAAACATAAACAACTAGCAAATCAAGTACACGTTCCTTATGAAAATTATTAAATTCCTAAAGAATCTACCAATGGACAAGAAAGAATAGCTTTATGCCTTTCATAATACAAAAGATAAAACAGTTTTATACCCTTTTTATTTTCACTCTGCATGGAATGTGCAACTGCAGAAAAAGTAAAGCAGCTGATAAAATCTGTATCATAACGACTATATAGAAAAGAGCAAAAATAAAGCTATACAGGCAATGCTAAACCTGACATTTTCTCAATGAGGATTTTTAATATTATGTGAGGTAGCGAAAGCTCCATGGTATTAATGGGATAAAGGAAAATGTTCACTTCTAGACTTTCTCCCTAGCAAGCTAAAAAAATTTACTGGAAACAGTGGAGCAGCCATGGAGATACTAAAGCTCTACTTTCTTTTTTTTTTTTAAAAAAAAAAAGAAGATTGCAAAAATGTTTTAGGAAACAATCAAAATAGAAAGTTTTCATACTGATTCTTGTGACTGTTATTTAATTTGACTTTTGACTGCGGTAAAGCTCAAATGAAAGCTTTTACATTTCTTAGAAAATTACATACCAGTGAACAGTAGAAACATTTCCATGTTTCATGAAGTTTAATAAAAACCCCATAATTTAAACCCCATTCCAACATTAAGGAAACTAGCAACTTCTTCATGAACAACTAACAAAAGAATTCCAATAGGTCCATTTTCTACACAATTTCTATCCATCATACATCTTTACTCAAGAGCTGGTATATTTAGGCTAATTTCTCAGGGAAACAGTTGGGACTGTGTGCGTACACATACGTGCCTGATTGCCTGTTAGCTAATTTCATTAGAGTTTGACTGAGACGAATCTTGGAGACACTAATGTTTCCACAAGTTTCAGGAAAACAAGATTGTGTAGCATTAGCTCAGCCCATATTAGACAACAAAGAATATTATAACTATAGGAAAAACTTCAGCAGGAGTTCTAACCACATACCAATAAGAATATTTTATATTTTAAAGTGTTTCCTGCAGTTAAGGGATTTGTACAGACTCTCTAGTGAATTACCTACTTAAAAGTAATTTACGCTGTGGTGGATGCTCACCTCTTTCTTTAACTCCATTGACAGGACAGTCAGGGATCTGACAGACAGGACTGTCCTGTGGATCCCTGACCCGCTGGCCGACAAGTTTCAATAATTTTAATGCTCATGAAACTACCTAGTGTTTTGTGGGGTGAAAAAAAAATGAGATTCTTAGGGCTTTCCATAGTGCATTGGCAATTGTGTGACGGAGCTCTTGAATCTCAGCAGGTCCAGGGTGGAAAAAAAATCGGCCTCCTGACCCACTCTTCTTCCACTTTGGAAGTATTGTAAAAACACGACTGCCGTTTCGGTTTACTGCTTTTGCAACTTCTGACAGGAAGTCAAGTGCTTCCTGAAACCATATACCTCAGTGGAGCGATAGCATTACCGTGACCTTTCTTACGGCGTCCAAGTGAAGCGGAGGCAGGAAAAGGACATACCAGAAAATGTCTAGGGTTTCTGCCATCTTCATCCACCGCCTCACCCCGCTTTCCTTATTTTAAGCCAGCAGCCTCCCGGCCCGAGGACTCGCCTCGCTTCACCTGTTCCACCTCACCGGCAAGCCGCCCTTCACCCGGGCTGCCTCCACCGAAAAGGCGAAGGACTAAAACCCAACCACACCCGTAAGGCCGCGGCCCCGCTTGCCGGCCACCCCGCCGCCTTCCCGTCCGCAGAACGATGCAAGCCCGCCGCCCGGCAGCCGGTACCGCCAGACGTGCTCAGGCCCGGGCCGACGGGTCTCCGTACCCCGCGGTAGGTACGGCCGGGGCGGCGCTTTGGGGGGGGGGGCTTTTCGGCTCCCCTCGCCCTTTTCCCCGCCGGACGTTAACCGGTAGCGGCGGCGGCGGCGCGCGTGCAGGTAGCCGGGTAGGAGCGAAGGGGGGAGGCGCGGCGGGCGCGCGCGTGTGCGCGCTCCCGTTGCCTGCCTGCCTCCCCCCCCCCCGCCGCTCCCGGTTTGTCATCGCATCGCCGCCAGGGCCCCGCGCGCCACCGCACCAGTAACGGCCGCCCTGCGCGCGCGGCCGGGAGAGGAGGAGGAGGAGGAGGAGGAAGAACAAGAGGAAGAAGAGGAGGAGGGATGAGAGATGAGAGATGAGGAGGCCGCCGCCGCCGTTCTTCCATCCGTGACGGGGGCCCGAAGAGCCCGAGTTTAGGACGGCCCCTTTCCCACCGCCGGCGCGCAGGGGGAAGGACGAGCAGGAGGAGGGCGACGAGGACGCTGTGTTGTGTGTGACACAGAGAGTGTAGAGATGAGCTAAGCCCTGTGTCCCCCCCCGGAGCCGCCCGAGGAGACCTGGCTCTCTCCCCGTCGCGTCCCCGCCGCCATGGCGCACACCCCCGTGCAGACGGGCCTGCCGGGGATGCAGGTGAGGACCCAAGGGCGGGCACGGACACGCAACCCCGCCGGCTTGGGGAGCGAGCGGAGATGGGGGGGAAACGGTGTGAAGGGGGCCGGTGCGCGTCGGTAAGGGAGTTCCCTGGGGTGGAGGGACAGAGCGAGGGGAGAAAACGCCTCTTGCCTCCGGCTGGGCCCGGGGGCTGGGCGGTGGGGGGAAGGAGCGGGATCTCGTAACCCCCGGGAACGAAGCGTGCTGTCAGCACCCCGCGTAGCCCCTCCGCCTAGCGAAGCCTCTCTCCTTCCTCAGTAGCCTCTGTTTTGCTGCAGGTGAGCGGAGGGGTGCATGGTTTACCTCCCCCTCCCCACCGTCCAGTAGTTCTCCTCAGTGTTTTAAATCATGAAGCGAAGCGTGTCCCGGTGGGCGATTTTCGGCCTCCTTTATTTTGCCGTGGTTAGGGGAAGCGTACATAAAAACTGGGCCTGGAAATGTTGACCTTCAGCGCATGCTGCAGTGCCCATCTCTGTGGTGCTGGCTAGTGGGAGTGCTGTGTGAGGTGGGTGGTCAGGGATTGCGTTTGGCTCCTGTGTTTGGCTCTAAGGGTTGATTAGCTGCTGTTGTTACACGTTGGAATTTGCTGGTTCTGTATTGTAACTATTTTTTGAAGTAACTGGTGTGGTTTTCTGGTGACTGAGTTGGCTTCCCCCCCACCTCTGTTTTTCTTAGTCCAAATGCAAACTACTACCAGAAAAACGTTGACGTCGTCAGTATCCATGTGTTGTTATTCTAATGTTTCCCACATCTTATTAGAAACTTCCCTGCCCTAACTTCCAAAAGAAAAACTTAAACTCTACGTGCCGTTCATATCTCCTGGATGGAAAGTTTTTGTGTTTCATCTGGTTTAAATATTGATTTACTCTGGTTAGTTTTTCCATGAGTCAGGATTCTAAGTCATGAATCTTCTTTCTTTGCATAACTTGAGGATTTGAATTTAAAATGTTACATGCTTAGGCACAACTCGGATTATACGCTCAGGCGTACAACAGGATGCCAAATAGAGTACGTAGGCCCTCACTCTGAACTGATTAATTTCTTGCTCTGTAGGTCCTTTTGCTGAGTGTTCAAGTTCACCTTCCAAATATGAACAGTTTGCTGATTGCCAGAGACAGAGACGTAAGGGTTTCATGCTTTGTCTGGGGCTGGATTAATGTTGCATTTTTTTATCCTTTTAAAACATGTTAAAACCAAAATGGCTATCTACTTACTTTGAAACAGAATCTGTAATATTTTAGAATTAAAAGTCAGGTTTGTAGCTGCTCAGAAGTGAGAGAATGAATAACATTCCAGCAATATGGTTGTACTGCTTATGTGTGTCACTGCATGATCTCTCTGCATTTTTTATTGACTTGATTTGTTATTTAGTTTGTAATACTGATAGCTGTGTTAAATGGGTAGATATTCAGGGTTTTTCTTAGTCCATGTAATTTGGGAGTTTACTTCAAATCTCTTTTTATTCAGGACAGTGTTATTTTTCTAACTTTTTTTTTATTGTATTATTGTCAGAGTTTCTAAAGTGTGAACTTTCACAGTGAAAAAAAAAAAAATCAAAACCAAAAACCGAACACCAAAGACCTGCTGATAGGTAGAGGCATAAAGTCTGTCAGGAGGGTGAATACTACTTGCTAATTATCTGCACCTAGTTCAAGATGCCTATATCCATTTCCATTCTGTCAGAGTGTGTAGAAATTTTGTAGTGGTCTGTTTTCAGTACATGGTTCTCTTTGATTTTACTTGCAGATAAATGTTCAAAGAGAAAGGTACACACAATGTGTAACATCTACTTAAATAAGACAAAGGTTATGGTTCAGGACTTTTTATTATGTAGAAGAGAGAGGAATGGAGCTTAGTTCTCTGGGTTATAATTAAATTGCTTAAATCACGGGACTGTCTTCCCTTTTCTGTAGCGTGATCCCTCCTCCCCACCTACCAGCTTCTGCAACAAACGGTGTAAGCAGTGTCAGTGACAAGTTATGCAGCTTTCTCCTACATTCTTTGCTGTACTTAGACAAGAGACCAGTCAGTATCGTAGCATGAACAGGACTAACTTCTTGACCTCCAAAAAATCAGAGGACATGCAGGGGACAACACTTTATTAATGCTGTTTGGTGTGAGCAGAATAGTGTGTAAATAGAGCAGAGAAATGAAGGATTAATGTATTTCTCTCTGAACAACATGTCTGATAGATGTTTGAAGAGTGATGCATAAAAAGTGAGTGGGTAGAGAGTGAGCCAAAGGAATGAAAAACTGTGGAGGAAATGTAGGATGGTGCTGGAAGGTTGTCAAAACCTGAGATTTGCTGTCTGCTGCAAAGTGGGCATGTTGTAACCTGAATAAAAACAGAGTTGGGTTTTGACCTAAATTCCTGTGCATGCAAATAAGCTTGGACTCAAAGTTTATGCTCTCCTTGGTTTAAGGGCTCTGTGTAGATAAGCGTTTGAGTGTGTGGTGTGAAGGTGCATCATGACTAAACCGAGCGTATGCTGTCTTCCTTCTTTGTTCTTTATAGAAGTGGCCTAGGGAGAATGCTTGTTTGTCTGTAAAGGTTGAGATTTTTGCAAGGCTGGCTCAAAATAAGTGTGTATGACCGTGATTTTCAGAATGGCCTGCATTTCAAGGCGGTGGTAAGCTTCTATAGCTTCTTTATGGAAGCTGAATTTTAAATAATAAAGTACTGTGGTAAGGGTGCTTGGTGAACCCTACTGCATTTTGAAGCGTGTTAGGAGTGTGTTGGACGAAAGAGCTCAGGAAATGTAGGCTGGCAGAGAAAACCTTAAGGGATGAAGCTGCAGAACACAGTACTGCAAGCTGTTGGATATGTGGCAGCAGCCAGTTTTAAGGTAATCTTTACCAACAAAATGCTAAAGTGACTAGTGATTAAATGTCTTTCTCCTCTCTTTCCCTACATAAAAAGTTTTGGAGTTAAGCTGCATCTAGTTGCTGGTATTTTTCTTTGTTCCTGAAGTTGGAGAACCAGAAAAGCAGTTTTTTTACCCTAACTTTTTGTTTTAACACTAATTTTACCCCAAAAACCCTAATTTTTTTTTTCTGTCTGTGAAATAACTGTGTAGATCAAATTTTATTAACCTGCTTTAAAATGAGCCTTATATTAGGGTAATAATAATAAGTGCTTTAAACTCCTCCCGAGGAAAGATAAATGGCGCTGTCAGCTTCAGATCACAGAGAAGTGAGAAAAGCCCACAAGTAGTTTGACTTTGGGGAGTTATCTGTGTTCAGGCAGTACAGTGCCACAGTTGGAATGGATCTACGTATGACTTCTAGTTGTAATTCTAGGTGCTTCCATAGTAAAGGTAATTAAAAAGTTTCAGGTGGGTAAGAGTTCGAAATACACTTTCGTGACATAATGAACACTGATACTGCAGAGTGTCTGATTAGAAATAATTATTGTCACCTCCTTTTTCTTGTTTCAGTCTTCTAAAAGGTGAAAAAACATCCAAAAAACCCAGCCCCTAGATGCCCTGAAGTTTGTTTTTTTTTTTTCATCCCCAGAAAAATAATCTGAGAAGACTTATTTGTACTTTCAGGTGTGCCTGTATATCAGCTTCATAAAATTCCTAAGGTGCTTTTAAAATTCCATCATCTTTAAGCCAAAGCCTCTCATGTGTGGTAAAATCCTTTCTTTATCTTTCTCTCTTTCAGTTTTCTGGTGACAATAACTGTTCATGCAGCAAGTTATTTTTATTCATTCTTCACTGTTATTTTCAGTACAAGAGCTACAGACTCTTCATCCAAAATGTAAATAAGCATTGACATTCACACCATCTTGGTTCAAGAAATGTTAAAAGTTTAACTAAATTTAAGTGGGCAGATGAACAGAAAAGAAAAGTTGTCAAGTGTAAAGGCACCATTTCTGACTCAGAAAGTGTCTGAACTGTCAGTTTGCTGGGGACTGGAAGAGTGTTTCAGGAAATATTGTTATTTACTTTGTCTGTTCTTGCACTGTTTCCAAGATACTAACTTTTGACTCTTGTAGGAGAAGTGTTCTGGCCTAGAGGATCCTTTGTTCCGATCCAGCATGGCTGTTCTTTTGTCCTTACACACTATGTGTATTACTGTCTTCCCTATTCTAACTCACCCTCCTTTTATAATAAGCTCTTGTAACTACTTCATGTGTGAGCCCTGTTTTTTGTAATTATAAAACATTAGGTTGCTAAATCAAACACACTGGAAAGGCAACATAGTCTCTGCTGCCTTCTGTTTGCAGCTTCTGTGCAGAAGATTAATTTTCCCCAATTTATTTTTTTGAAAGTTTGTGCTCACTGTTACTGTTCAATTTATAGTTTGGTAAATGCTTTGCAATAACTTACAGCACTTAATTATTTGACAGGTCCTTGGACCATTATGGTCATAGGTAATGTGTTTTAAAATATCCTGGTAAAATATTCCTTTGTGAGAGGGACACCCGCGGCCATCCCCCCAGCCGGAACCGGCTGGGATGGGCACAGAGGTGGAAGGAGAGGGGTGTCTGGGGCAGGAGCAAGGCTTTGAGGCACAAAGGCAGGCAGGGAACAGCAAAGGGCCCATAACACCTCAGGCCATCTGGGAAGAGAAGCAGCATATATATTGG
Organism: Tetrax tetrax; assembly: GCA_009806455.1. NCBI lineage: Eukaryota > Metazoa > Chordata > Aves > Otidiformes > Otididae > Tetrax > Tetrax tetrax. The sequence goes on from WHYT01016311.1 coordinate 55,839, forward strand.
CTCGTGATTTGAAGGATGGACTTGACCATGGACACTATTGCACAAGTTATCTGTGAATGTGAAATGTACTGCGATGAAGCAAGCCAAGCGGTTAAAGCCTGGGCAGCCTATTCCACTGCTGGACTACCCTTACAGTAAGAAAGGTTGGGCTTTTTTCTTTGTTTTTTTTTTCTTTGGGTTTTTTTTTGTTTTTTTTTGTTTTGTTTTGTTTCGTGGTTTTTTTTTTTTTTTTACTTGAAATATCTGAATGTCTTCAGATGATCATAATTTAGGCTCAGTCATTATAGCAAATTAAAGTTGGACTGATTAATTGGAAATTGATTTGGTGAAATTAAAAGTATACAAAACAAGATTTTGGAAGATGATTATTTCAAAAGAGCAGCCATAGATAAAGTAGAGATCAGCAAGTAAAATCAGTTGCCTAGAGAAGCTTGAGAATTTGAATATGGAGATGGCTTGTAATTCTTGTAAGTTGAAGAGAATAATAGCTTTTCAACCCCTTTATAAAATAACTGGATGAATAACTCTTCATAAAAGGAGGTTAGAAATAAGAACTGGGATGAGATGCAGAGAAAGGCTGTATCTTAGATCAGAATGGTTATGGATAAAGTTAGAAGTGCATATTTGATCTAACTAGTTTGAATTTCAGTAACATTTTCTGTTGAGCTATAGGGGTAGTTAGTGCAGATGAGAATTAGAGTCATAAAGATAAATGCATTGTAAGACATGTATAGCCCTGGCTCTCTTTACAGAGGTGATGGCAGAGGTGATGTCAGAGTGGATGATACTGCTGGTTTCTCCAGGATTGTTCTTGACAGTTTGTGACCTTGGCATAAAAAAAGTAAATGCATGCTGAAAAAACTTACTGATGGCACAAAATTTAAAGACATCCGTTATACTTGAGACGCCATTACTGAAGAACTACATGACCTTGAGGATTTGAATTACAGAATAAAAAAGCACAAAGTGCAAGGTGTCATAAGTATGAATTATTGCAAAACCTTTGCAATAGCTTGGGAGCTCTTGAGTTGGAAATGCAGAGGATTAGGAAGAAGTGAGTGGGTTTAGTTGGTGACAGCTGAGTTTGAGCCATGAAGCCAATTTGAACAAATAAACTCGTATCGGACTAAGTTTATTCTGTAGAAGTGGGCAACAGTGATGCTGAGTACTGAGAAGAGTTCATTTTAAGTGCAGTATAATTTTCTGTCTGATTAAGATAATGAATCCAGTGTGGAACAATTACAGAGAGGTTACTTGAATTATTTGGCGAACGGTGGCTCTGCTTTTGGTCAAAAGTAAAGTACTTTTTTTCTGCATGGCTAAAAAAGCTGAAGACTGGAACAGGATGGTGGTGATTACTGTTCAAAAA
>WHYT01016311.1:69156-83102 GCA_009806455.1 Tetrax tetrax
GTGAGTGGGTTTAGTTGGTGACAGCTGAGTTTGAGCCATGAAGCCAATTTGAACAAATAAACTCGTATCGGACTAAGTTTATTCTGTAGAAGTGGGCAACAGTGATGCTGAGTACTGAGAAGAGTTCATTTTAAGTGCAGTATAATTTTCTGTCTGATTAAGATAATGAATCCAGTGTGGAACAATTACAGAGAGGTTACTTGAATTATTTGGCGAACGGTGGCTCTGCTTTTGGTCAAAAGTAAAGTACTTTTTTTCTGCATGGCTAAAAAAGCTGAAGACTGGAACAGGATGGTGGTGATTACTGTTCAAAAATGTGAGAAACCATTTAAAACAAAAACCAAAGTAATTTAAGTGCTTATGGAAATTTGAAGTTCTATAATCATTAGAACTAAATGTTCCAGAATTAGTTTATTTGCCACAGTTTATTCTGTGACACACTTTGAAGAAAATGTTTTAGAGATCTATCCTTATCAAACAAGGTGATTATCCTTTTGCTGTTCTGTGGTTTCTAGCTGTGCTCAGTTACATGAAGGCTCCTTTTTCTGTTCCCTTTATTTTAATATTAATAGGAAAAAGCTATATGCTAGTGAAAGCTTGCCAAACAGCAAAGTTAGTAAAACTGTAGTGACAGAATCTATGGAAGACACTTTCTCTATTCAGGCATATGGAGACAATGTTTATAAAGCTGTTTGTTTATTTTGGCTCTATTGGAAGTATTTACAAAAACAAACAAAAATAACTTCGGTGAGAATCCCTTCCAGATGAGATCTTGGAAAAATGAACGGTAACAGGCCACTCAAGCACTTTCAAATGCAAGCAGTTCATTATGTATCTGGAGGCCTGATCTCTCCATTTTTGAAGTAGAGCAGGTCATTAAAGAAAGACAACTGGTAGTTTTTGAAAAACACGGGTTGCCAGTATTTTAAGGCTCTCACTTCAAACACCTGGTCTTCTGTGAAGAAAATTTAGACCTTCATGCAGAGCAAGAGAGCTTTTTTTTTTGTGCATAGTTTGTTTTGGGTTTGTTTTTTTTAAATGACTACTACCTACAAAATGAACTCTTGTAAAAGAGTTCTGATTTGAGAAGGAAAAGGATTTTTTAATAATTAGTAATTTTACAATGAATTTGGAGAAGGAATTGTTATTATTAATAACTTTAATTATATTCATTCCAGCTATTATTGAACAATTAGCATTTCAAAAGGCTACAAAGTTTCGATTGTAGAAAGTCAAACAGGAATGATTCTTCCCTGCTTCTCGGGACTCCAGGAACAGTTACCTTCCTTGGTTTTCTGGAATTATTAACACAAAATTATTGAGAAAAATGTTATTTTGCAGTTGTTTTATAAAACTGTCAGCCTAATACCAGAATCCAAAGAGCCTGACACTGTAAAGATGAAGCTGTGAGAGTTCTGCAAGTCTGAAGATTGTGGTATCATGAAGTAATGGACTTTAATATACAATAGTAATAGGTGTTTGAGGGGCTGAGGGGAAAAGGGACAGTAGGGAATGAATATGTAAAGCCAGGAGATCTCAAAGAGCTGCTGGCAGGTAGCCCTTGTATTTTTCTCCTTTTGAACAACTGCGGTACACTGTGACTTTGAGTAGTGCTGTGTTTTCAGTCTCCGGAGTTGAAACATGGAATTTTTTAGGCAGCTCTGACTGAGATTGGTTTGTGACTTACCTGAATGCCTTTGTAATGATGTAATGCTTAGATTCCTGTGGCTAGTGAATGGAACTAGAAGGCTTGTTTGGATAGATTAGGTTTGTTATAGAGAGCTGTGCACATAATCTCAAATTCAAAATGGTATATATGAAAGCGTAGACAGATAATTGTCTTCCACAGGGGAAAATATCTCATGCATGTGTTAAGGTCATTTTTATTCATAAAGAATTCTCAAAGAAGGCTGTTTTTAACATTGACAAAAGAGCATTCTGTGGGGCATGAGAAGAACCGCTGTAGTATGATTTGGTGCCAGTTTTGTCATCTCTTATACATTATGTCCCTGGAAGTGTTGGTAGAGGTCAACGTGTAGCTAGAGGATAACTACACTTGCTGGAAAATGTGAAGTACCCTGTCTGGTTTCTAAGTGGGAGATAGATTAGAATATTATGTATGTAGTATTTAATAGTATGTAATTCTCTTTACACTGAAGTTAGAGGAGGAACAAGTTTCTTTTGGTGAAAGGGACTTGGATCTCTTGCTTGGTTTCTTTTAATAGCAAAAGGGTGATAAAAACCCATGTCCTTCTGTTTGTTTCCTGAAACACACTTTGGTTAGCAAGATGGATCAGTAAGATGCAAATCAGGGGGAAGTACTGGAGCTGTTGAAGTCTTGCAGTATACTTAGAAGAGTGTTTTTTCTTAGGACTGATCTCGCCGGTGTTCTATTCCTGGGACGATTATCTGATAACTGTGATGTCTTGTAGCTTACTTTGAAGTATTAGAAGTAGTAGTGTACTCACGATTTGCGCCACGTGATGATGGAATCCAACTGCTCCACAAACACACTGCCTGAAGAGTTGAGTGGGTTTATCTTTGGCTTCAGTCAGTCACAGCTGCCTGATCCTCAGAACACCTAATTCAGCTGGGAAATTTGGATACCCCTAGACAAACTAAAATGTCTTCTAGACTATCTTCCTCTCAGGGCTGCATGGGTTAATTATGTAACCTTTGAGATGTGAGAGCAGAAATAGACAGAAGTATAGGTGGAAGATGCTGTCTAAGCTGAATTTAATTGCTAAAGAGAAAATTTTGGCTCAGTGCTTGTTAGTGGTAACTTAGACATTTTCATTCCACTCTTAATACTTCTACAAAGTTTGGATAAGTAGTATAAACTATGTGGTTTTATGCTTATTGACTGAGAGAAGAAGAAAAAGAGAAGTAAATCCTGCTCCAGAAAACCTTGGGGTTAGGGATAAGGAGGCGGCATGATAGTTCATCGAGGTGATCCGTAGTAGGAAAAAATTGAAGAGGATTGCTTGCCGCATGAAACAAAAGGAAAGTGTGGTCTGTGCACTGAAGAGCTGGAACAAAATCATTTAGAGGATGAGATATGTGAAAAATTCAGGAGAGTACAACTCTGGATTCTGGGAAGAAAGAAATTTCAAGAAAAAAGGGTAGACAAATGGTTTACTTTTATTTGTAGTGGTATTTGATCTCTTTTCATTTTAATAGAAACCAAATCTTTGTAAAGATCTTTCATTTTTGGTGTCTAGGTGCAGTTTATTGTCAGAGAAAAAGAAGTTGAGGTAGCAGGATTCTGATGCCAGATAGGATAAAACCCTGTCACAAGGACGGTGTTAAATTTGCACTTTATATACAAGGAAGCATAAATGTTGCAGTGTATGTATATAAGGGATGTACGAAGAACATGTCTATTATGGAGATAGAAAAGGAATAACTGGATAAATAGGAATGTGTAGAGCTTTGAAGTGTTTGCCTTTAAAAATATCACGCTTCATTTTAATCTTATAAATATTGAGTAACTGTTCTCTTATTTTTAACAGACTCTGAAGGCAGATCCAGAAGAACTTTTTACAAAACTGGAGAAAATTGGTAAGGGCTCTTTTGGAGAAGTTTTTAAAGGAATTGACAATCAGACTCAGAAGGTCGTTGCTATAAAAATTATTGACCTAGAAGAAGCAGAAGATGAAATAGAAGACATCCAACAAGAAATCACAGTGCTGAGTCAGTGTGACAGTCCATACGTAACTAAATACTATGGATCCTATTTAAAGGTAAGATACTCACAGATGGTGATTTGATTTTATAAGTTATTCTTTTCCAAGTTATCCAATCGTGCCTCTTTTCATTGGCAAGGTTTCAGTTAGACCTCAGTTGAAAACTATATTTTTGTCCTTTCAATTCTAAAGAAAGAATTAGTTACTATATTTTGTGAAGTATGTGACAGAACTTAATAGAAAAAAAAAATGCATGTCTTTTGCTATTTTTATACAAAAAGAAAATAATTTGAACAACATCAGTTTGTTAAGCTCTAAGTAATACACTTAAACTCTCTTAATATTAGGAGAATGTAACTCTAACTGTTGTTTAAATTTAGAAAATATAACTTAAGTCTGCCGTTGAACTGTCAAAACATTAAAACAATGTAATATCAGATGTCTTATGAAGCTTCAGAGTTTATGTTGGGGCTTGATTAGTGGTAGAGCTTAGGCTGCTTTTCAAAGGAGACTAAACTTAGCCTTTGTCTGAGTGATTTAAAAATTAAGATTTAAAAGTTAATTTATTTGCACATTAGAAAAGAGCACATTAGCCATAAGTGAAGCTAATGGGAGGGGCTTCCATTAACTATCTTCTGAATCTGTTTCCCTTCCTTCCCTCTGCCATATTTATTGATTTCAGGGTTCAGTTTTAAGTGTGCCAGATAGACATATGTTTGTTTCTTTGGCTGTGTTGTTTTTTGGTTGTGGGGTGTTTTTTTTTTTTTGTTTGTTTGGTTCATTTATTACCTCTATAAGATAATGAAAATATCTGGAAGCTTTTGGTACTGTTTCTTTGGTCAGACTTTGTCCCTGTCTGGATAGCTCTTTTTTTTTTTTTTTTTTTTTTTTTTTTTTTATGACAGTGAGCTAGCAATCATGATAACAGATTGTTCTCTTGACAGAGTTTGAAGTTACAAGTAGGCAGAAAATACTTTAAAAGTAATTTTCAGTCTACTTTTGCTTTCTGAAAGCATTCTATTTATCAGCAAAGACATGACGGTTCTGAAAATGGGATCCCATTTTATCCTCTGGATATCTGAGATTGCCAGTTAGTTTCCAAGGAAAAAAGGACTTTTTCTGAATCCAGGAGATGCGTTACTGAAAGGACAGACAGATTTTACTTTCTTCCATGTGCTCTGAACCAGTTTGGACGTCTTATCCCTGAAGGCTCTGTGAGTGGTTTCGGACCTGATAACCTGTTGCCAGTACTGAACTTGTAAGCTGAGTACAGTTCAGATCTCAGAGGCATCAGGAGACACATAATTGAGCACAGTAAATCGGATAAATTTTCCATTTTGACTTTTATTATTACTTTCAAAATGTCTCAGTCCAGGTTTAGTAGTTAAGTGAAATATGTCGAAAAGGTGAAAGTGGTATTTCTCTCCTGGACCATCTGCTTGCTTCAAATCTGCTCATTTTAGAGGAGGAACAGTAAGATCTTATAGAGGATAAGTGAAATAGAATACAAGAAAAGTAGTTAGAAGTTTGATGAGAATGCCACTTAATAGTTTTTAAAATGTGTAATAGCAATGTGGCTGAAAAAGAGAAACTAGTGTCCAAATTTGAACTGAGTGAATGTCACCATTTTGTGAAGATAGTATGGCAACTGTTGCCTTTCCTAATTGAAGGAGAGAGGAGACTGTAGGGCTCAGTAGCCTGAATGGGTTTGGCTGGATGTGTCATTAGTGATATTTATGCCTATTGTTCTGAGGAGGACCTTCTGAAAATACTTCTACCCTCTGCATCACTTCTGTCAAGTACAGTAGCCTGTGAATATACCAGCTTGTGTCAATTTTCTAAGATACTGCACTAACAGTGGCTATTTATGACTTGATTACTTTTGGAGGAAAGTACAGCTCTTTCTACAGCTAGTAGAATGTACAGCTAGTCATGTGTATTCATTACTTCAGTTTTTTTGGGAATGTATGTTGTTTTGGAAGACACTTGGTACTACAGAACTTTTGGTCTTCAATACAAAAACCTCATTTCTTTATGCTGTTAAAAATTATGATGTGGTGGTTATTAGGTAATGCTGAACTGACAGAATCTTTGCAAAGAAACAACTTTGCAGTTCTATAAGCTTTCGAAAATAAGGGTCAGGTCTTGTTATTGAATAGTAATAACATGTCATGAAGTGTGTGTGTATATATATACACACACACATTTAAAAAGGACCATATTAATGTTTAAATGAATTGGTTAATATTTTGGATAAGAATCTAGATTTATTTGGTATGGACCTCTGTGGTATTTGCAAGCTGGGACTGCCATATGTAGTTCTAGGGGTCTGACCATCTTTTAATTCTATTTCTGACAACGTGAGAATCTGTCACCAGGAATGTTCAACACATTAGTTTTTCCGTGTCTTGAGTGATTAGGAGGCATTATTTCTCCCGTGATTGGACAGTTTAGCTCTAATGACAAGAAAGATACTCAAGTTTTCTCACACAATGAACTTCAAAGAAGTAAGCAACTGGGAAAATGGTAGGATCTTAGGTTGTGTTGCCAGCCACTGCAGCGATTATTATTCTCTGAAGCCTGTGCGGTGTGATGTGTGTTGACCATGTGTCTGTTGGATCTTGGATAGAAGGAGGTACTGCTTATAGAGAGCTCTTAAATTGTTTTTTTTTCTCTAAATTATTTTTGGCAAACAAATAGCAATTCCAGTAATAATTTCGGTCTCTTTTTTTTTTTTTTTTTTCCTTCTCAGCTCTGCGTCAGACCTTGTTTGCCTAGGTTTCTTGCATATCCTTTTGTGAGCTGAAGAGGTGTCTTATTATGTAATAATGTTTTTCCTAAGTACTTCCATGTCACTTGTTAAGTAGGAATAAGTATCTTTTATGAGAACTTTTTGGTATTTATTTTGTTATAACAAGTTTCAAGATGCTGAAAAAGGAAAATTTCTGTCCCATTTGGGACATTATGGACCCGATGATTAATATTTCATGTTCCTTTCTAGAAAAAGTTTATGTAATTGCATAACATCTGTTCTGACATTCTTTAAAATATTTGACAGATTTTAATAGGTGTTCTCTGTTTTCAACAAAGGTGGTTGATGGACGTTGCCATGAAGACTTCTATATTTTTAAAGATTTTTTTAGGTAGCCAGAATGTTTCAGGTTGTGTAGTGGTTTTGGTTGTGGTTTTTTGTTTGTTTGTTTGTTTTTATTTTTATTATTTTTTTTTAAATCTGAATCATCTGTCTTTGAGAAATCCTTGTATTGTTCTTCATTCTCTGTTATTCCACACGCACTTCAATTAAACTACATGATTATACATGGCAGTGTGTTACAGGACCTGTTGCCTGAAATTTTAAAAGGCTTATATAGTACTGTTATACTTGCCTGAGGACTCTTACTGTCTTCAGATCATGTTTGTGAGAACAGCTTGTCAAGCTCTTGGTATCTTCTGCAAGGTATACATGGAAGTAAAACTTGAAATTAATATTGTCATTTAATGAGTTAATTGTAGTGACTTTGAGAAATTTACATTTAAAAAAAAATTTTAGCTGCTTTTTAAAGTAGGGTGATATACTCAAATGCGTTGTTAAATTTTCTCACTCAATTTTTTTTTTTTTATATCTCCTAACTTCATCTTTTTAGAAATGTGTTTGCTTTATAGCAATTTTTTTCATATCCAAAGACTAAGCCATATCTGTTTGTTTGAGGTATCACTGGTTTAACACGGTGAATCGTAAATAAAAAGCATCTTACTGCTTGCATACAGCAAGTCTTCCATTTCCTCGTTCTTTGTCTGTTGTTGGAGGGTTGTGTATAATTGCCGTGGTCAGAGTTCATTCAAACAGAGCAATAAGCTGTAGTGAAGTGGGTACCAATTTACGTTGTCATTCTGAATATAAATTGATTTGCAGAACATCTTTTTGTCAGAAACCCTGAAGTCTTATATAAAACAGAAGTGCAAATACTCCTTTCTAAAGCCATGTTTTTAAGTATGAAGTCTTCATGTTCCCATTCTGTTGGGACAAATGGCTTTTGTCTACTGTAGGAGATGGTAAGTAACTAGAATGTTGCTCTTGAAGCATATTGCAGGGACATGATTTATATGGGTGCGTATATCTAGAGTGATTGCTGTTCCTTATCTACTGTGATGTGTTAAAAACCTGTATCAGTGTTCCTTAATGAAATAGACTTAACAAAATAGGTAGTGACTCCATTATCTCTCTGCTCTGTGAACCATATCTATCCTTGCTGTCTTCCAAATGAAAGCTTCATCTGTTCCATCTGTGATCTGATTAAATACTTCATGGATAGAAGAGTTACAGTTCTGTTTAGATCCTCATGAAGTTCACTCAGGAAGATTCTCTGAGTCTCTTTACTTCTGTGATAGGACCCCTCATCCTATCACAACAGGCCCTGCTAAAGAGTTTCTTCCCGTCTTTCCTGTCGGCCCCCTTGAGGTACTGGAAGACCGCTATAAGGTCTCCCCAGAACCTTCTCTTCTCCAGGCTCAACTGCCTCAGCTCTCTCAGCCTGTCCTCATAGGAGAGGTGCTCCAGCCCTCTGATCATCTTTGTGGCCCTCTTCTGGATGTGCCTCAACAAGTCTACGTCCTTGGCTTCAGAGCTGAATGCGGTGCTCCAGGTGGGGTCTCACGAGAGTGGAGTAGAGGGGGAGAATCACCCCCCTTGACCCGCTGGCCGTGCTTCTACATATTAATTTAATGTGATCACTAGGTAGTTTCAACATCCAACATAACTAGATACAAGTGGTATTGACCTGGTATTGAGCTAGTCTTGTATTATGTGTTTTAAAAAATATTACTGTCTCTAAGGTCATGTTTCTTCATCCTTCAGATGTATTTTTCTAACAGAGTTTTTAGCTTTTGAGAAATCCTCTTTTGAACTGTTTAAGCTTCTTGACTCAATAAGAATCAGACTTATGGTTTATTTCCCCCGTTCTTTTACCCAGACAACTTCCCATTCTGTAAAAGTATTTTAAGAATTCTTAAAAAAAAAAAAAAAGTTTATGAGAAGAGCTGATGCTGGTAAGGTTCATAAAGGATAGCTGCTGATAACTTTCATTTTAGTTTTTATACCTGTGTGGGTTTTTATTTCATGTCTAGGTTATACTATACCTACTGCTGTAAGTCAAGCAGATGTTTATATAGACTGCAAGAAAACAGAAGATAACTTCTGGTTAAATTTTATGAATGACACAGTATACCCTCATGGAAAAAAAACATGCCGCTTCTATGAAGTTTGATTAAGTGAGCTCTGTAGAGCAACAAGTTCACGCAAATGAAGTCTAGAAATAAAGATTTATTTTTGAAAAGCAGTGATTCTGAAAGTAATGTATGGTTTATTTTAGGTAATCAGGTGAACATGAGGTTGGTAAGTAATGCTGTGGCTGAGCCAAAATAAATCTTGTATTGGCTAGGGCTTTGGTGTACATGGCATCAGTGAGGCCATTCTTGGAATTAGATGACTAGTTCACAGAGTGGCTGAAATACTGTAATGCATTCAGTACAGAGCTTCAGGAACAGTTTGATGTTTGGAAAGCCTGTATTCCAGAAAAAGACTGGAGTTCAGGCTTGACTTTGTTTATCCAAGGTAAGGTTTGGAAGTGACTCGATATGTATATATATGGAAGCTTTTCCATGTTTAAGTGCTGATAGTTCAGTGCTTTCTAATCTGTTAAGCCAAATGATGTGATTGCTGAGTGGTCAGGCTAAAGTAAACTTAATCTGATAATCACATATGCTTTTTTAAAGGGAAGATAGCTTAAATATTGGAAAAGTTTTTATATGAGATGGATTTTATGTCACTTGCAGGTATTTTTTAAATCAGATTTTGCTGAATTTAAGGAAGGCTTAGCTTGCTTGCCTTAGGAAACTCAATGACATTAACATGGCTATATTGAATATTCTTGCCATGCAATCTAGGTAATGTAACTTTGAACGTGGGTGTTTATATATGACTTCAGTAAGTTTTAAGTCCATGTAACTTTGCTTTACAGCTTTAACTGGTTTCCCTAAGCATTTATGAGCTTCTCTGAACTGATATGACCTTAAATGCATGCTGTGGGTCGGCCAGAAGTTAATGAACTTGGTGCATTCTATCCTCATTTGATATAGCAGACAGCCTGTGGCAGGTTACATCGTGCTTGTCAGGATGGGAGAGCAGAGTGGAGATTTTCCCGCTTAATGTTAGGACTGTAGAATCCACTCTAGCAAGGACTGCTACCTCAGCCCAGGGACAAGTGACACATGTCAGTAGTTTCTTGATGCTCCATTGTTTGTGTTGTGTGCCCAGCCCTGCAGCAGCATCTAGGGCACTTCCAGAGTTGATTTCTGCAAACTACAGTCGCTGAACTTTGGATGGAGGTTAGGCATGCTTAAATAGAAAAAAAAAAAAGCTGTAACTATCTCTAATTTTGCCTGCTGCAATTGCAGCCATGTTGTCAGTATTGCATTTTGTGCGGGATTGAAACAATGGAGTACCTTCTCTGTTCTCTTGACCAAAGCCAGATGGCATTGCCTTATCCTGTAGAACTTCCTGCAACTGAAATGAGGAGACTGGGATTGCAAATACTCTGTTATTGCAACAACGTAGGAACAAAATGAGGCACGGGTTCCTGTGAGGCAGTCCCTGTTCTGGTATGCTTACTTTCCTTCTGAGGCCCTTGGTAACCCTCGCTGTTCTCACCAGGCACACTATAGCCTCCAGCAGAGCTGGACAGGTGTTGCCTTCGTTTGTCCATAGCACATGTGAAACCAACATCTGGCTGGGCAGCCCTGAAAGAGGTAGCGAGTTTCTGTAATGGTTCTGCTTGGCTTTCAGATCGAGTCCGTCTGCTAATTTAGAGAACAAGTAAAGACTGCCCATTGATACAGCCCCTAATGGCCATAAATAAGACAAAGGCAAAAGGATGTGAATGGACAAATGAATTCTGTTTATCTCTAGCACAAGTGGTTTTGCTGTGAGGCTCTGTTTTCATATTTGAAATAATTTGGTTCCTTCTCATTTAGAAGATGTTTACCTTGCAACTCTGAACCTTTGTTGCCTCTAGTCTTTACTACTTGTGTCCTTCAACTTTAGCAGTCCAAAGGATTACTGCTACTTTCTGGAATCTGCATCATATTGTCCTGTTTTTCTGAATCTATGGATTCTACCTAGTAAACAATGATTTCTTCAAGAATTTTCCTGTTTATCAGTGTAATCAGTTTTGCACTATTACTCTTTAATGGCTAAATGATTCTTACTCTACAAGTATACTAAGATTGGGAATCATCACCTGGAAATCTCAAAAAAAGCTGAGAGTTCGTAATACTATATTTTGTATTACGTTTAGGTACTTAACTGTGTCATGGTATTCTGATCTTGTTTTAAATAAAAAAATTAGAAAGCTTAGTGTAAAATATAATTTCTTGGTAGTAGTATGTTTGTGTTGTGCCTGTTGTGTTGGCCTTAAAAATTGCCTCTGTACTGCTCTGGTTGCTGGCTTCTGTATGATACGAAATACTCTGCATAATTTCATGTCTCAGTACGTGCCTTAAGGCAGTTCTGACAGGTAGCTGCTACTGAGATGAGCAGCAACAATACCTTGTTCGCCATCCTGCTTTCGTGTTTCTGCTATTTTACTTGTATTGAAGCTGTTGACTGCAGAATGACTGGATTCACTGAGGAAACAAGTTTCCCCAATGCCTTGTCCTGCCCCTTCAAAAAATATCCTGGCTCTTGAAAAGGGCAAACCCCAAACCCTTACAAATTAGCCAGTTCAGACCTCTGGCTTCAAAATTGGGAGGTGGTGAGAGAGACGAGGACAGTAACAACTTCCTTCTAGATTCATGAAGCCTTCATGAGCCTTGTATTTAGTTTGGCCGTACAGATCAGGATTGCTTTCTAACAGTATGTAATATTGTTTATGTCAAAAGTCCCTCTGTATCTTCTGTGTGAGCTGCAATGCTTGTGCTGCGGGCCTGTGAAATATCTGAAAAGGGAGTATTAATATGGCATCTAGATGCAAGTTGGTTTGTTTGTGGGTATTTTTTTTTTTTTTTTTTTTTTTTTTTTTTTTTCCCCCTAAGAATGGAGGAGATTGTACACTGATGATTCAGATTGTTTATGAAACATCTTTGATCAGCCAACAGTAATGCTGAAAGAAAAGTCTATGTGTGTATGTATTAGTGCCCAGCTTTAGGCTGAGGAGTTTCATGGGCTGATTTCCCATTTTGTTGTCCAAATAGCCTTCCACAAGGCTTTTCAGCTAGAATGTGACCAATGGCACTGTCAAGGGGCTGCTAGTCTACTGATTCAAAAGTCTACTGTTCACAAAGTTCTTGTGAACCTCTGAAACATTTTCTTTGAAACAAGTTTCTATTGAAAACTTCTGTATTTACATACCCGACACAATCTTGTGCTCTTACATAGTTACTATGTTTGTGTCATACATTTAATTTGAACATTAGGTAGGTTAACTTTCTTTTGCTTCACTATGCATCAGCATTTATTCAGTTTTTTGAGCTGAGTGAATTCTTCAAGGTCTTTGTATTGTCTGTATGGAAATAGTTGTATACAAGCAGAAAAGTAACATTCTTTACACATATAAGGCAATATTATTTTACAACATGTTACAGAGCATGTTAATAAGCATATTAAAATGGTTGAATGTAAAACTTCCAGAAATTCTTGTTTGGGAAAAAGTTGGTTAGACTTATTGAACTTCAAAAGGAAAGTTCCAGAGTGAATAGGTTTATGGACTGTATTAGTTCTAAAACATCACAATGCTTGTATTCAGGAGTCAGTGTTTTCAACCAAGTTCTTAGAGTTATTTCCATGTAGTTTTTTCCTTATGCTACCAAATTTGTAAGCTGTTGCATAACAGTTGCGGAAAAAAAAATAATCATTTGGAGGTACTGAAGCTTTCTCTCTCTCTTTCTTCAACAGCAGTTGAAACAGCGGTTTGTAAGAAGGAAAGGAAAACATAGGGGAGCAGGGCAGAATGGAAATGATGGGTTTGAATATAAGGTGTTTTAATGGTAGTTAGAAATCAGGGGAAGAGTTGTAAAGAGAAAAAGTGGAAAATAATAAGGGAGGAAAAAGTATGTGTTTTGCAGAGATTGGAGTGATGAGTGTGGCAGAAGCCTTAGTTGAGGATCCTGGGTGATTCTAGGGCTGATACCTACAACTTCATTAGTAGTAAGAATTTTGAAGAAGGAGTGGCCTATGAATATTCTGTAAAAGAAGCAGTGGAATTTAATAGCAATGTGGATGCAAAAGGTGAAGGGGAAAGAGGAGTAAAAATTTACAGGCTGCAGAGCAGGGGTGCAAAAGATCTTGGAAGCTGGATATACAAGAGGTGAAAAAAGGATGAAACTGATGAGTGGATTGATATTTGTGCAAATAAGTAAATTTGAATTGTACCTATCATTTTGAATTTAATTTGATGCATGGAATAAACAGGAACAGGTGTAAGCATTAGAGCAGTTGTTTTTTGGACAATGGAAGTAAAGCAGTTCTTGTGCCTCATATTCTCTGTTGGAAATTGGTTTCTGGTCTAGAGAGGGACATAAAGCCCCTGAGTGTTACCAATGTGAAATAGGTTTAAGATACGTGCTGGTAGGGTGGCATTTTGTTGAAGAAAAATTACTGATCTCAATATGCATTGGATACAAGGTTCATTTGTTAGTTCTGGTCTTGTTGAAATGCAATGTGTCCGGACAGATGAATTCAGTAAACTAATGCTGATTTGTTTCCAATTTCCCATGTTGGGACTTTGTACAGTTTATTAATAACTGTTTGATCTATTTATCGGTAAAATCCAGTTCCATATGGAGCTTTGATTCGGGGTTACGTTTTTGTTTCTTGCCTTCCCTGTGACTGTTTGTAAGAGGTGAATAGACAAAATGTTGGGGTTGTCATAGAATCGTGTAAGTCACTCATTAATCTTTGTGTGCCTCTTGAAACAGACCTCCAGGGGAAAGGTCTGCCACAGATTGCAGTTAGTTTTTTCCCCAGAAGGTAAGGACTGAATAGGTGTGGTTATGAAGTAGTTGTTAGCCTGGTGGAGAGAGAAGGGGGATGAGTCTTGTCAGCTCCACTAGGTAATAAAAAATGTAACGGTTAAATGGATAATGATTGTAAGGGAAGGCATTTTTCACTCTCTCACTGCTGTTTTTTGAAGAGTGAAGAAGAAAAATGACTATGGACAGATGGGAAGAGGAGTATGGACTTGCATGCACTTATATTCCGAAGAGGCA
>WHYT01016312.1:0-24960 GCA_009806455.1 Tetrax tetrax
GCATCAAGAGGAGCGTGGCCAGCAGGTTGAGGGAGGTGATTCTGCCCCTCTACTCTGCCCTGGTGAGACCCCACCTGGAGTACTGCGTCCAGTTCTGGAGTCCCCAACATAAGAAGGACATGGACCTGTTGGAGAGGGTCCAGAGGAGGGCCACAAAGATGATCAGAGGGCTGGAGCACGTTTCCTATGAGGACAGGCTGAGAGAGTTGGGGCTGTTCAGCCTGGAGAAGAGGAGGCTCCAGGGAGACCTGATAGCGGCCTTCCAGTACCTCAAGGGGGCCTACAAGGAAGATGGGGAGAGGCTGTTCAGTAGGGCCTGTTGTGACAGAATGAGGGGTAATGGTTTTAAAATAGAGGGAGGTAGATTTAGATTGGATATTAGGAAAAAATTTTTCACAATGAGAGTTGTAGAACACTGGTCCAGGTTGCCCAGAGAGGTGGTGGATGCCCCATCCCTGGAAACATTCAAGGCCAGGTTGGACGGGGCTCTGAGAACCTGATCTGGTTGGAGATGTCCCTGCTTCTTGCAGAGGGGTTGGACAAGATGACCTTTGAAGGTCCCTTCCAACTCTAACCATTCTATGATTCTAAGTTTCTGACACAAAATGCATTGCAGGTTATTAGCTTGACATAAATTAGAAAAAAAAAGAAGTGGGGAGAAAGTTTTTTAAAATAAAAGTTTTGTTTTCTACTAGATAACTTTTGGAACTTTTTTAGATGTCTCCTTTTTAACAAAGTAAAACAAATCACTGCTTTCCTACAATGAAATTAATGCAAAGTATTACAATTTTTTTCTTTCTCCCTGAAGTGACTGACTTCATTGCTATTACCCCATGCATCTCTGGTAATACAAAAATGCCCTTCTTTGTGGATTTTTTAATGAGTAATGCTTTCTTCTGATTTACCCACTCTTGGATTTCACAAGGGTTTTTAAGGCCTTAGTAACTCGAAGTCAACTGTAGTTTGTGTTTTCTGCTGTAGATCTTATGAGTAATTAATTGGTAGCTTATTGTTTGCCACAACATAAAGTGAAAACAATACAGAGTTTTTAAATGTTAGCTAGTGTGATAAATTATGATGTGAAAGGGAGTGTACTTGTAAAAATTCATCATTGTTACAGTAACAACCCATTTCACAAGAATCTCTGAGCCTTGAGTGCATTGATTGATTCAGCGCGAAAGCTTCTATTCCTTTGCAGTGTAGATGGTGTGAAATGTCGTGTGCTGGAGGCACCATATCGGCCTGTGAGTGCACAAATACAATATCAAGACAAATACAACGTACAGTGGACCTATGTTGTTAGCCTGTGTTTCCATGGTACGTTCTGTTTGAAAAGATTTGTGGCACAGCTGTAGAAGTTTTCTAGAGGCCCAGGTGATAGCCTGGGCTTCTGCTTCTCTTTCCTCGGGAGTTTTCAAAAAGAGAGTGTATCTTTTGTGGATCTTCAAAGTATTGAAGAGAAATTGAGAAAGTGACAAATAAGCTTCATACAAATGTAGTACAGCCTTGCATACATGAAAATGAAAAATTGGTAAGATCTGAAAAGTGTTTCACAGAGGGAAACGGAAAACATCACTGACCTTGAGGAATGGGTATCCTGAATTTGAAGAGCATATAAAAATGGATTAGGACCGTTGATATTTGGAAAGAAGTTTGGCATATTCTGCCATGGCTTTCAAGGCAAGGATCTCGTTGTGATTATTTTCATCTTATCGGTGATGCGGTGAGTGCTTCACTTCAAAATCACTGTAAATTCCTGACCCCACAGTTACAGGAAAGCAAGGTGCAGAGTATGTTGTTCACAGAGATGCTGATTTCCCAGTTGTTTGAGGGTATTGGTTTGGGTAGTGACTGAGGTACTGGCACGCTGCCATAACCATTCTTGCCAAAGGGCCGGCAGCTGGGCAAGGAGTCTGTACTTGGCTGACCAGACTGTTCCTACCTCTAAGTTCACTGTAACAAACTGTTGTTTGTTGGTTTATTCATTTATTTTCTTCCTTCCTTGTGTCGTTTTCCCATGCACCTAAACCCTCTCCCTGGGGGAAGCGACGACTCTTCCTTGGGCCCTGTGTCGGCTCCTGCGGAAGCAGGGCCCCTTGCTTTGGGAAGTGTCCAGCTGGACTTTGCCTCATGCCTCTCTCACCCGCATCGTGTCTTGATCCCTCTCTGTCTTTGCATGTAACCATTCTTAATATGGTTTGTTGGTTTTTTTTTTTTTTTCGTTCCGCTGAAATATTATGGCTCTTCCCAATGCAATGAACATCCTTGTTATCTTAGAGTCCTCCCTGAAAACACTCATCTTTTGCTGTGTTTTCCATTATTATTTCTCCTCACAAAAGTTCTTTTTGGCCTTACCTGTACAATAAAAGTCAATGCTGACAGAACGGATGAGTTTTAGGCAAAGGTGACACGCCTTACCCATCCTGTTTATACCAGGAAGAGCTCCAGTATAGATGCAGTAATGCCAGCACAAAAGTGCTTTACTGTTTTACCGTTTGGGTAATGGGTGTAAAATACATCAATCAAAGACCCGCTGTGTCCCAATCGCCTTTATATTCATATGTTTTTAGCACAGAGACAGCTACCATAATTCTGGGCTTGCTACGTCTTGTTTGGAAAATTGATCAGAAGATATTTGATTTCCCTGCCGCAGAACGCTGTGTTCTCCTATCGACTTTCCTTTCTCTGAAACCCATTGCTGGTGGGCTTTTGTCTTTGTGCCGTAATTTCGCGGGATTCAGCCCCCATTTGTTACAAGTGGATTTATGAGTTAGCACTGCCTTGCTTTTCATTGTTACAGAGCTTTACAAAAGCTGCAGTTTCTTTGTAATTGCTAATTAATTATGTTTTTCAAAATCATCGTGGAGTGTTTTTCAGCCCCTGTGGCTTCCAGCCTTAGTGTTGAATGCAGCCTATTTCAGATGGACAAAAAAAAAACTCTTCTGTTTTTATTGTTGGCAGAGGGGAAAGTGTCAAACGCTTCCCTCCGTGACGTGTTATGCTCGATAGATTCCAGCATTTGCGTCAAGCTGAGAGGTATGATTTTCCTTCCGTACCTAATCCTAAAAGCAGGCGTGTGAGTGCTGTAGCAGCATGTTCCCTCTGAAGCTGCATTTCATCAGTAGTTAAGCTAAGTGTTTGCCTATGTCTGCACTGATGTACAAGGCACTCAGACTGTTACTTCATGTGTAGAAGTATTTATTGTTTGAAATCTCTCTTTTTTTTTTTTTTTTTTTAACCATTCCTCCAGCACAGCTCATTTCCTTGATCCAGAGTTTTGCTGCTGCTGCAGGATGTTATCATTTAGCCCGTGTCAGCCCTGGCTCTAACGTCCAAGAGTAATGGAGCAGAAAGCCTTCCCTCTTCACGGAAACGGCTGAGGCCATGGTCCAGAGGTTGCAGCTTGAGACTCAAAATGCGACTTTTATTAATCTATACCACTGGAAGCTCACTGAGCTGCTTAATTCCCTCACACACTTGCTGAGGGGGTTGCCCTCAGACCTTTCCAATTTCTTTATTCTTACCTGTGACCTGTAGTGAGTGTCTTGTAGGCCGTTTCCATTACACACCTGCGTACCTGCGCTGCCTCTGCGCGGGGGCTTTGCCTTCTCCAGAACCTCTGCAGGGGCTGAAATACGGTTTGTGGTGCAGGACAGCGGGCAAAACGTTGCTTTCAAAGGAAACCAAACTGGCTGTTTTTCACGTGTAGCTTTGTTTAATCATTTCATGAAGCTAGCCTAGAACATGCAGTGTGCATTCCAAGCAAACAAGGGGAATATTTCGGGGAAAAGACTGGCAGAATTTTCTCACAGAAGGTTTCTGCTGTAGATGCCTTATTTACACCTGCTGAAATGGTTTCATAAAATTATTTATAAATTTATGAGCGTTTTAGCCATCTCCTTTTCCACTGGTTATGTCACTGAATTTTCCCAGCACTCACCTGGGTCTCACTTTGCACAGTTGCTGTCTGCACAGTGAGATTAATCCTGTCTTGGGATCTGCAGAGGAGTGTTTAAATTTATAATTCAAACGGATACAGCTGCTGTGGCAGAAACTGTGAAGAGGTTCATGAATTTCTAATTAGAAGGGATTCATTCAATGAATATAATTTCCTAAACTGACTAAGTTGTGGTGTGGAGCACAGACGAAGCTTAATGTTTAGGTAATTAAAACATGTGCATTCCCCCCTGGAATGTGTGAGCCCTACCGTATAGATGCCTAGGTTTCCTTTTGGATGCTCTTGTCCACCATGCCAGGGTATCTCCGGAGCAGAACAGCAACACCTTCGGGTAGGCAGAGATCTCCCTTATCTGTTATACTACATGCAGAGCAACTGAACTGAGGTTACCACAGGAGGAAAAGTCCCTCATGAATTCAAAACCTGCCATTCCAGTCAGGAAATGCGTTTCCAGCTTCTTCCCTATGTATTTTGTGCTTTGTGCTTTCTTCCCGTATGTGTTTTTCAGGCTTAGCTCATAAATGGTTGTAAAACTGTTTTCAAGATTTTTTTACAGGGAAGGTAGTATATAAAACCAAAATCACAATATTTAGAAGTCTGTAATAATTTGAAAATAAAGTGTATCCAAATGCTCACATAAATCACACAAAGTAAGCAGAAATGCTACCTATGAAGGAAGCTGCTTTTCTTGAGCCCCGAGGCAAACAACTTAAGGCTCGAAGCATATGCCACAAATCCTGCTTGTTAAGCTCACAGCTCACGTCTTCTTTCAAAATGAGAGATTTGTAAAAAGCACTTTGCCAATTTGGACTTCTGCACCAGAGCTCCCAAGCCTTACCGATTCAGCTCTGCAGTGCCTGCCATGAAGAAGGCTTGGTGATACCAGGCAGCACCTGGGAAGTGTGGACCTTCCCTTCTTCTAACTGCTGGGTCACAGCTTCTGCCAGGAACTTGGGGTCTCATCCTGCACCATCCTCTTGATAGCATTGGCTTTGGAAAGAAGGAGGAAATAGGACTGCTAAGAGTATAGCTTTAAAGCTGGGAGAACAAAATGTTTCTGCGAGTTGAGATTGTTTTAAATTGGCCGTAGGTGACTCGATGGGGGAATCTCTAGATTAAATTCAGTGAGCTTTGCTCTACGGGATATTAGCATGACTAGATTTTTAACAGCTTCCTCTGGCTTTATCATCAGTATTTGAGATTCTGTGCTGCATTAACCTTGGACCTTGAGGGGAGCAGGACAAGCTGGTGCTAAGCCACCATTTGCCACACGTATATTCCCTGGGGGCTGCATACCATTTATGAATAACTCATTTTCTCCAGCATCTTCTGATTGTAGTTGCTGTGATTTAACAGTGTGTTGGATGTGGGCAATATGCACCGATGGTGTCGGGGTACAGAACAAGCGACTCAGGCAGAGCCCCTTAAATCCAGAAACCGTACAAGTAAATCAGATGCTTTTGGGAAACACTGATTTAATCACATCTGCACTTGATTGAGTACTTCCTCAAGTCATTGGGTTTCTTGAACCGACACCGCTGTGGGTGTGGGTGGCGTGAATGTCTGGTGCACCTCAGATAAGCTTTGTGGGCGCACGTGGAGGGCAGTTAGCTAGGGCAGCAGACTGCCAGGACAGAAAATGTCTGTTGCGCTGATGCCTGCTTTCTCTAGACCGGAGTCCTGGAAATGCAGGCTAGGGATGTCTGTTACAGCAGTGGCTGTTTCTGTAAACCCCAGCTCTCCTCTATTTAAATGTTAAGATTTGGTTCAGAAAGGTGAAAGTTGTACTTTCATGAAACTAATCTTTGAAAATATTTTTTGAAAGGATGTTATAGCATGCTTGAGAGCATGCCAATGCTACAACATTTGCTCAACCTTCTAGAATTAGCCCTTCATATAAAAAAGGCCCTGATCGTTCTGGATTAAAGACAACACAACCTGCGGATTTTAATGTGAGGTTTAGTGGATTTTAGTCTAAATAAATAGAATTGCTCAAGACTGATAAAAGTTCTGTGGTCTGTGTTATAGATCTACGCCAGAAGTTCAGTCAAGAGTAGTATTTTTCTAAGTATTTTCCTTTCGTTTCTTGTCTAACAGCAATAGGAAAAATATCATTCTGCTGGAAGGGCAAGTAGGTATCAATTACAACAGTACAGGACTATCAGGTGTTTTGCATTCCAGCATTGCAAAGTAGGAGCTTTAGAGGAGGGAGAGAAGACTTGTCCTTGCTTCTGTTCCCCACAGTCATCTTGATCCTATAAAACTGCTCCTGTTCTAACAGGGTGGGCTTGACAGGGAGAAGAAAGAAAGCAAATACAGTCAGCTTTTTTAGGATTTAGTTACATGGGATGCAGCTGGCTATTCAGCTGTATAGTTTTAGACCGAAAGTAGTAACTTTCCATATAATTGGAATCTCAGGCTACAACTTCACTAGCAACTGCTCAAGCAGAAGACTTCTTTAAAGCCTTGGGAACCCAGATAGCACCTTGTAAGTGCTAGTTTACAAAAACAGTCATATTGAAAAAAAAAAAAAATTAAAAGCACTTGCAGCAAGGAACTTTTTAAGGCAACAGATAAAGCATCAGAAAGTTGGGATCTAAAGGCACGTTGGAGACACAGTGGATTCTCTTGACTGGTTACATGAAACTTTAAGATGGGATAGCTCATAAAATGCTCCCCTTTTTTTTTTTTTTTTTTTTTTCATCCATACAGCAGGGTATGGACAAACAAGGCCCTCATAAATGGAAAGTGTTTGGAGCATGGGACTTGTCTTTCCCTCTCTCCTTGCGAACTGCTAGGCGGGGGTGGGAGAGTGCCCAAGGAGGATTCAGAGTGACGTGCCTGCAGTCTCTTCTAGATGCAAAACTTTTTTCAGATTCCATTTTGACAGAGCTAATGGAGAAAGAGAAGGGTGCCTGGTGCCAAAGAGCTCGTTTAACTTTCCTAATCTGTGAACTTCTGTGGAATTTCTTTGGGCTCAGTCCAGCTTCTGCTTGACTAGAGGAGTCCTGTTGGATATGTCAGTAAGCGAACGTGGTCACCTTTTCATCCTAACTTCCACTCAAGGACTTCAGTTCCCTTTTCACGCTATAAAATCAGCAAAAGCAGATATGCCGACCGTGCATGGTCAGGCAAAATCCCCCAGTTGGGCAATAACCCTGTGTCAGCCCTGTTTACTAGCGGGCATGTGGCCGTGAGCTGTCCTGCGCCCTCCTGGCCACCTTGGCCAGCAGCGGAAGTCGACTCTGTCATATGATGAAGGAGTAGGCTCCTGCCCGGTCTGGGCGGGCTAATCCCACACCACTTCATGGCCGTCACTGGTAATTTCCTGTTCAGTATTAAAAGGCTGCGTTTCCAGAAAATCGTGTCTGCCTTTCTTTTTTTTTTTGTGGTAAATCTTAAAAAATGTTTTGTCACCCTTTCTGTAGACAAAGGGCATAGGAAATACAATTTCACAGAGATAAGAGATTTACATGTAGACTGAGGCATGCGTGAACAAAAAGACCTCCAGTATTGAGAAATAAATCCATGTCCTTTTTGAATTTTTTTTGAGCTTTGTGATTGCTTACTCAGCTATGATGGCCTTTCGGTTACAGGACTCACTTTGCAATAACTTCACTGGGGCTAGGGCTGGCTGAGAATAAAACAGCCATAAGTAGGCTCCCCCATGGTTTCACATGCAGATCGACCAGCAAAGTGCAGTTCTCAGTACTGACAGGTAGAATTTCTTCCTCCGTTCTAATTGGAATTTTCCCACTGACTTCAACTAGACTCGTTGTGAATAGCAGATGCCTTTTAGGCAGCTGGTTTGCAATCTTCAATTAGATACCACTGGTGGGACTCACCTCGTCTAATTTGAGGCAGCTGAAACCCGTCGGGCAAGTTGTTCTCTGCGAGTTCCTGTCTCTCTCCATCCACTCCAAAGGGAGCCCGGATGACCGGTCCTGGAGTAGATGGTTATATCCCAGGTGTTTGGAAGAAGGTGGTTTGAATTCCATCCTGTTGACAAATTTCTGTGCAACAAACAAGCCTTGCTGAAATGTATTGGAATTCTGTCAGTGTTTTTAGCTCTTTGAATGCCAGATTTTCCCTGTTTATTCTTCCTGTAGGTAAATTTTGGGAAATTGCACTTGGACTTTTCTAACAAATTCTGTGATCATCTAGTGAAAATAACATATTCCTCTTTCTGTTATGTTTTGAACTACTTTGATCTGGCAATTTTACTTTAATTCCCCAGTGATAAAGATGGAATTAGGTGTTTTACTGAGTATT
Organism: Tetrax tetrax; assembly: GCA_009806455.1. Lineage (NCBI taxonomy): Eukaryota > Metazoa > Chordata > Aves > Otidiformes > Otididae > Tetrax > Tetrax tetrax. Next base: position 8,231 of record WHYT01016312.1, read on the forward strand.
TCAGAATATATCCTGAAAGTGGTTCCTTCTGGAGAGGTTAATTATTTCCTATTTGACTGGTTTTGAGGTAGTCCCAGGTTCTGTTACCTTATTCTTTTTCTCTTTTTCTCCCCTTCAGATTTCTTCATTCTAGTGTTTGGATATTTCATTAACCTGGTATCTGTTTTATTTTAGGAGAAACCTGATGCCAACCCCACATCCCTACAGCTGCGATCCCAGATTGAGGTAAGCACTTCGATTTTTGATAATCCATTTTTGTTTGTTTGTTCTTTAATTTTATATTCTGTGTAAACTGGGCAAAGGCTGCTCTCGTGTCTACTCTCACTGCTATGTGTCTTCTCTTGCAGGAGTCGCTTGGTCTCAGCAGCACCGCGTCAACACCTGACACTGAAAGAAAGTAAGTGAAGGTACAGGAGGTGAGAAAGGAGGGAGGGTGAATTTAGTGTGTTTTCTTTTTCCTTGGAGTAAATTAATTTTAGATTGTATTGGTGTTTCAGTATTTCAGATCCAGCTGCTATTAATGAAACCTGTTTTGGAAACCACTCCTTCTCTTGTTCTCTTTTGGCTTTTTATTATTTTGGTTTTTAGAGCAAGGGAGGGGTCTCTTTTCTCCCCTCCGTGAGCACTTGGAGTGTGCATGCACCAATACAACTGGTAGTTGTTTTTGAGGAACACCCCTGATTTCACATTCTCTGCAAATTAAACCTACTTAAAAAATAACTTTCTGTGGCTAGACCAAAATGCAGCCAAAAAGAGATAGGCGAGGGGAAGGGAGAGTTACAAACTTAAATCACTTTCCTTTTCCTGTGCAATCCTGGATTTGTAACTGTGCTTTTGAAGAAGGTGCCAAGGGAGTGAAGTATTTAAAACCAAGTTAAAAGGGGCTTTAATTTTAGCAGTCCTTAATAAAAACCTCTCTGTGAGGACTGAGCGGGTTTCTGTTTACCGTCACCTCCTGCTGCAATGTGTGTGCTTGTTTTCTGCGCCTCCTTCCTTTGATTCCAAGATCTTGGAGCCCTACTGCTGAGGATAACGTGCAACACTGCGTGAAGACGACTGAGGCTGTATTTCCAATTGCCTGCACTTTGTGAGGTTGTGCCAGCTGGACTGCTTCAGAGGGAGTACAGGAATTCAGTTGTGATGGGACACGCTTTCGTCAAGGTTTACAGTCCCGCATTTGAATATCTCCTAGTGAGTCAACACTGGACGGGAGTAGGAAGGTTGTAAGAAATTGGTGCCCTTGCTTTTGCCGGTTCAGTAGAAGGAGTGTCAGTCCCAGGGGGAGCTGTGGTGGAGGCAGGGTCTGGGACTTGCCTGAGCACCGGCAGTGTAGAAGGCGGTTGCATGGTAGGGAACAGCTGCTTAGGGGCTTCCTGTGGGATTGTCTAGTTCATGCTAAAGATCTTGGAAAGTGATAAATTGTCTTTTAGAGGTGCCTTGTCTCTCTTCATCACTCGGAGAGAAAGCAGTGATGGTAGATACTCGTTTTCAAAAGAGCTGAAGAGTGATAAGGTGAATTTTAGCTTGGACACCATCACTGCCTCCATGTTACATGCTGTTAACAGAGAAAACCTAGAAGGCTTAATGTTTAAAAGTGATGCTTCAGATACTGAAACATGAAAAGTTTTCTTCAAGGATACCTCCCTGTTTAACGTTATAATGAAACTAGAAGTGCCAAGTTGATGGGATCATGAGAACTGTAATCTAGGAAGTAAGCTCCAAGGTTACCCTATAATCATAATACTTTTTTCTCAGCCTCAAAGCACTTTCCCCATGGGTAAATATCATCATCCCACTTCAGGTAATAATGAGATAAAGATCTCGCAGGAGGACAGCACACAACTGGGAATAAACATCTCTTACAAGTTCTAGCCAGCTTCCTAAAATGTATCTCTATGTAGGTGTTGTACCACAAATAACTGAGTGAGAAGAGAGTATCTACAAAAACATCTTCTGAGTGGCTTTGTTCTGAGAGCCTGGGAAATTAACTTCGTTATCTTAGTTCAGATGGAAGTGACCGGTGATTTTGTGGACCTTTCAGGAATGGAATTGTCCTGTTTGAGGATTTATCTGTCAGCTGAAGGGCCTATGTGATTAACCTGATCAGATACATGAAACTGGTGCAGGGCAGGTTGTGTTAAATATTTGCGCTGTAAGAAATAAGGGAAATGTGCTGCATGCTAATTGGGCAAAGTGTTGAAAATAATAAATGATATCTGCTCAATACCATACAAATTATTCAAAGCCAAAATTAAATAGGTCTGTGCCTATTAGTGACAGCCTGCTACATCAATGCTGGTTTCATCCCTCTGGCGTGAAGGGGTGAATTGTCAGCCTCTTCCAGAGAGGCAGAGTTTATAAAATTGATCTGCAGGAAAATGACCACTTCGAGTCCAGCTGATACATCTGTACTTGCTACTAACATGATGAATTTGATGGTTTTTGGGGGAGGATGGTATGTTGGCCCTGGAGAGTTGTTTTTTGGGTTCAGTGTTTAGTTTATGGCTTTCATCTGAATTTGCTGCGTGGGCACGAGACAGGAAAGCTTGTCCCTTTGGGAACACTGCTTTTGTGGCCTCCTCAATGCTGCGTGAAATGTCTGGGGTAAACCTTTTACAAAACTTTTTTTTGTTGTGAGAAGACTCCAGTTTGCCAAACCTGAAACTCAATGCAGATGTGCATTGGTTTCTCAAATTCATGAAGAGATTTGTGGGGCAAAAGGAAAGATTTGTCCCAAAATAGCCATCCAGATTTTCAGGAGCTGAAAAATCTGTTGTTGTGAGTACTCTTCCAAAGCCCAAGTAAAAGCCTTCCCAAGAAGAAGTTACATTTCTATGTATTGAAAATACAAACGTTTTCCCAGGGTGAGGTGAGTTGTTTCTGGTCTGGTGTTCTGAGCAGGTTGCTTCAGAAAGGAAAAGCAGTCCCAAAGAAAAACCCATGCTGGGATGGTGAGAAGAGAGTGAGCATTGGGCTGGAGCGTGGTCGGTCTCGGTAACTCCCTCCCCAGCACTGCTGCCTGCACGTCCCGCTACTGAACGCTGCCAAGGTCCAAAGTTTTAAAATAACACACCTGGATGGTTGTTCAATTTGCCAGAGTTGAGAGGTTGCAGACAGAAAGAGGCTTTGACGGAGTCTGCAAGAAGCTATGTTTGTTTTAACCTCGTTGGGTTTTCCTTTTCTGTGGTGCCCAACTGAAGAGAGAGCCTGACAGGCTCCACTGTACGCTGCACTGCAAACAGATTAACCTTCGTGCTACGCGGTAGGAAAAAATTCCATTTGTGTGGACAAGCAGCCTGTGTTTGGTCTTGCCTTGAGTCTTAATGACCCAGGCAGCAGGGTTACTGTTATTACTGTCTGTTCAAAGCCAGTGTGAAATTAGTCTGTGCCCTCAGTCCAGCAAGTTGCTCAACAGGTATCTGTCTAGATGGGTGATGTGTGCTGTAGCCCAGAAGAGCAGCCGTAGTGCCTGGAGGGAGGCAGAAATAGTTAAACAAGCCTGGAGGCACAGTTACTTGTCGCTTCAAGTCGTCGTCCCTCCAAAAGGCATCTGGGGCAATACTACCTGCCTCTGTTGCTGACAACACTGTTAATTGGATGAAGCTACAAAAAAGACTGCACATATGAAGCTGCTCTGTGCATTATAAATGCCTTACCAAAGATGGTTTTCTTTCGATTGATGCTGACCGAGAAGAATCTTCGCTGTAGCTAAGGCCTCTGAGATTTATGTGAATAACAGCAAGGGTACTGATGCGGCCTGAAAAGCTATCCGTAAACAACAGAAAACAAAGTCGTGTTTGTTCAAGCTTTGCCTCCCAATTGCTCTGATTTTTTTTGCAGTTCTTTCTGTAAATTGAAACAGTTGGGCTGGCTTCCAAGTCATAGAATATTCAGCAAATAGTGCAAAGCATGGAATGAGATGTTTGTAGCTTTCTTCTCCTAATAATAAATTTCATTTCCCTCTGCCCTTTCCAAGATTCCCATCTTTTAAATGGCAGTCTTGCTGTCCGTTGTGGTACTAGTGTAACTTTAACAATTTTCACTTTAGCAAAGTGGCAGCAGCATCTTTAACATGATATTATTAATTTTAAACAAAAAGCTCCCCAGAACTGCAGGTGCTCCTGTACACACTGAATTCTCCTTTTGCCAGAAGGATCATCAGGGTAACAAACACGCAAGTAAATGTGTTCTTAGCAGTTACTATTGCTGCTTTGTCCCCATACCATGTTGGTCTGGGGACGTATTGTATATACAATCCCTATTATTTCCAAGTGATGGCAACACCCCAAGGATGTTTACTCAGGCAGGGAACTGAGCAAGGTTTTCTCATGATTATAAACAGAGCATTTAAAACAATGTAATCCAACTTTTAGCCTGTTCCCTTTTTTGAGCATTCAAGTCTACATGACAGACTGATGAGCTCTGCGTGTTTGCCAGGAAATCCAGGTTAAACCCAGTCCCCTGAACTCTCAGGCTTCTGCATCCTGACTCTCATCCTGTTTTTAGAAGAACTGGGGATGTTGCAGAGGGGAAGTTGTGTGTTTTCCCTCTTGGGAAATAGAACTGTTTGCTGTCACTGTTCGCTCCAGCTGCCTCTGGGCAAGTTTCAAATGTGGTGTACCATAGAGCTGCCAGGAAAGAGAAGGAAGTGGCTGAGAGACCCAAGAGCGCTGCATACAGATAGGATGAGGTACAGTCACTCCTGTATACTCATTTTTTTTTTCTTTGCAGCTGCTAGAGAAAGGAAGGACAAAAAGAACGCATGGGATAGCACTTGCAGCTGTATCTAGCATAGTGCAGGCATTCCCATTGCCTTCGCGTGGCAGTGGGTGTTAATGAATTGTTGTCTCTTATGTGAGTCACCTGCTGTTTCTTGAACCATACCACTCAAACACACTCTTGACCAAGTAAATGGTCGTACTTTACATATTAAGCCCCACAATTCATCCTGCTGTACTCCTCAACCTACGACACAGTAGAGTTTATGCTTTCTCAAGCCTGTGATCCTCAGGACCTAAATCCCAGACTCTGCCGGAGCAGGGAGCCAAGCAGAAACAGACTTGTCAAGCAGAAGGTGCTGAAGAACAGCACGCACGTGTGGGGTGCAGGCAGCACAGGGTGGCATTTCTTGGGGGCTTTGCATTCCTCCGGCGTTGAGGAGCTGCTGTGCTTCCAGCAGCTGTGTCCTCAGCTCCCGGCTTCAGCTGCTTCCGAGAGTGAATTTCTTTGTCATCCTCTCTGCGCGTGCAGGACGTACGTCTTAAACTGAGCCCCTCACACATTGAGTTTGCGCTGTTTGGCCAGATCCCTGTTGGCTTGTTGGGAACGTCGGAAGAGGAGCTGTAGACTGCTCGGGCGTTATGGCTTTCTCTGAGGTTGTTAGCAGGCAGCCAGAGAGGCCACAGCAGAAGAGGCTGCTCTTTGCCTGCTGTTGTCTCTGCGGGAGAAACTATTGACTGCATCTATTTTTAAAGATTCTCTGCAATGGATGTGCCATAGTAAAGCTAGTCACCATCCTGCAGTGTAAACTTGAACTCCAGATTAGCTTAAGGCTGGGAGAATGCCTGCAGTTCAGCATTCCCATCTTCCACAGTGATTTTCAGTGAAAGCAGCAGTGTACTTTAAAAACAGCTTTAGTTTTGCAAAAGATTTTATACAATTCTGTCCCCTTTGGTACACTATTCTATTCTACTGGCCTTTGCCAGTAGGTTTTAACACTGGATTTCCTCATTCTCTTCCCCTGCAGCAAGCTTTGAATACAGAAGGTTATTAAATCATCCCTCCAGGTCACGGATGGGGGGGCTTAAATCCCGTCGTGTTTGATTCTGGCAACTTCTCAAGGTGCCCAAATTAACTTTGGCAGGTATTTGTAAGCTCATCTGCAAAGAAACAGGAGCGTGGCTCTGACAGAAGCTGTGAGGCAGAGGGAGGGGAGAAACTCAGAAAAACAAAGCAGAAAACAAATCCCCCAAACCGAGGATGCTCAAGGCAGTACTTAATTATTAACAGAATAAATTGTTCCTTCTGCATAGTTTAAAAATGGAAAGGAATATTGGTAGAAAAAGAAGTAAGAGCTTGCAGTACTTGAGATGTCTGCATTTAAGATACGTGTTTTTTTTTTTTTATACTCCGTGCTTGCAGGAATCAAAAAGAATCAGTCAATGTGTACGGCCCTGTTTTCACTTGTTTGAGGCCTGATTTAGTCAAAGCCAAATTATTCATGCCGCCTTTAAACAACCTCCTCAAGAGAAGTAGGGCAGGAAACTCCCACAATAACCCGCACAATGGGAGCGAGAGGCCAGCCAAACGCCGCCCGAGACACGTGAGGAGAGAAACCAGTGCGCCTTTGAGCAGCTGGAAGAAGATTTCAAGTCTGGTAATTTTGTACGAAGGAAGCATGAAGGGCGCCTTTCACAAGAAAGCCCGACTTGTCACTGCTAGTTGACATGGCACGGAGTGGGCAATGCACGCCGAATGGAGCGAATTGCATGCCGTATCCTGGGCCCTACTCTTCGCTATCGAAGAGTTTTTAGCTGACAATTACCTGCTTCCCAGCTGGGACCCACCGGTTGGTCATTAAATATGTAACATAGCCTCATCTGCCCACTGCCAGTCGCCAGACCAAGCCCATGGGGACCAGTGTGGTGGCTTCCGTGCTGGTGGTGGCATAAAATACGCATACGCATGCCCAGCCCACAAGCAGCTCACTGTTTGTTTCCACTGAGAAAGTTTTGACCTGCTTAAAGAGCCATTGCTATGGAAACCTAATGAGGAGATAATTGAATGAAACATCTTTGCTTTCCATCCTTTTCTCACACTGGTGCCAGCAAGGTCAGAAGCTTGCAGGCCTGCTTTCTCTTCAGGTTCATGCAAATTTGATAAAATACCAAAGGCCCATTTTCTTCCCTGTACCAGCTCCAGTTAGATAAATTATCTTGTATTCCGTCAGGAGCAGTTACAAGTCTGTCAGTTTTTCATACTAATTACGTGACTGGGCCGTTTCTAATGTACGCAGATGACTAAATGGCTTTGCAGCAGAGCCAGCGTGCGCTTTTGCGTTGGTTTATTCACCGCTATGAACGTGCATAATATTTGTGGATTGAAAATCCCGTCCAAAGCATTTTCCTCAATGGGCTATAAATAGTCATTGGGAGGGAATGAGAGGGCCACTGTCAGTTTATTGAAGATCATAACAGTTGTGGTGTCAGTATCAGATGATGCTGTGCACCTGTGGATTTTATGGTCAATAAATGAGATGCGACCATGCGTTAAAGCACATCTGCATTTAAAATACTTTGTGTTGAAACAAAAGCCCATCAGAAATCCTGTCATTCTCAGTTCCCATGTTTGTTCTGTTTCAAGAATGGTGAGCTTCCAAAAATCAACAGGCACATTCATGAAAGCAGCACATGGTGTCATTTGTTCCTTTCCCAGTTCTGCGGTGTACCAGCACATTCACATCTCAGGGCACGTATGACTGTGTCTCTTGTAAAATCAACTGCTCTGTACGTGAGATAAGCCCTGGCATTTTTCTGTCTGAGATCTGAATCAGTCCAAAGTTAACAAGGAAAGCTGTAGCCTAGTAGCTCCAGCATGGTTAAAACCCGTCTTAATAATCTGATACAGTGTAAGTTGGCTAGTGATGCAGATGTGTGCAGTGGTTCTTCCTTCCGTTTCCAAGTTTTGGAGGCCACCTCCAGGATTCAAGGATTAATTTATCAAAGGGAGGGATTGCTTAGATATAGCAAGGTCACTCCCACTGTACCACTTTTATGGAAAGAGAGTCAAAGACCATTTTGGATGCCTGGTTTTGCCTTTGTTCATACAAAACCCAGAGGCTGCAAAAGAAGAACCAGAAGTGCCCTCCAGAGGCAGTCCTCATGTCTAGATCTTTGTGGTCAAAGAGGTCTGCTCTCTGTCTTTCAAGCACCCTCTTAAAAGCAGTCAGTTATTTTTTAAAGCTGCCCTCCCTTTCTCTACCTTCTGATGGAAGTTTGTCCAAATAGTTAGGAAATATTAACTACTCTTTTCTGATTTCTTTCCAGCTTACGTCTACTTGTTCCTCTGCCTGATTTATTAATAGGCAGTAAATTAATCTTCTTGCAGCTTTCAATTTTGACAGACTGAACAGGCAAAACTTTTCTAGCTTTCTCTTGTGAGATAAGCTGTCAGGTTCCCTGACTCTTCTAACAGCCTTTCTCTTTACCGCCTCTGGTTTGAATTCATCTTTCTTGAGCAGGAGTGATGACGGTCGTACAGCCGTTCCCATGTATATTTGTTCTTTGTACTGCCATTAGAATTTGCCATCCTTATGCCTTTTAGGATTAACATGTTGGTTTTCTCTCAGTTATCCTTTCTCTGCTGGTATCCCCAGGTACTCTTTAATTTGCAAACCTCCAGCATTTGAAAGACTGACTTTTGTGTCTGTCCTGTTTGTGTACGTGCACATTTGAGTGTTGAATGTAAACTCATTTCTGTTAAGCTGGTCTTTCTAGTCAGCTGGTTCCTGCTCCAGGTTCTCTACTCTAGTTGTTGCTACTAAATTTTGTGTCACTGATCTCTTGACTGGTCTGGTGTAATCTACTAAACTCCACTGAAACCCATCAGTCTCTCTAAGGCAGTAGTATTTGGTTACTCCCAGAAGAAGCAGCGTTTTTAGATTATCTGTTGCACTGCTTTATTTTTTTTCCCTCCTTTGTTTATTTCAGCAGTTTGGCTCCAAAAGGGCCGAATTATGGGCCTAGAGATGATTTTGAATTTGTGAGGTTAATAAAGTTTTGAACTCTTCTGCAGCTTGCTTCCAGAGATTATGGGTTGATAAGAAAGTACTCCTTTCTTCTGGCCATAAATCTTTTTTTCTTCCTTCTTGTCTGAACATATACCCATACATTTCTTCTGCTATATGCCGTGACAGAGTACGTTTCATGTGAAAGCTTGCTAATGAAGTTGTACATCAGACCACAACAAAAATGAAAGCCTCCACGGCGGAGTAATGGCATTTGGCTCCCTTTCAGGCACGCAGGGCTGAAACTTCTGCCAAGTGTCACTGCATCATTAACTTTCAGTACAAGTTATCAGTCTATGAATGGAAGAATACAAATCACTTTCAGTGCACGTTCACAGAGGAGCTGCAGATTTAAAAGAGTAAGGGAGTGTAATTGGCAAATCAAACATGCAGCGGCTCCGAGGTACTCTGGAATTTTTCACCAGACATCTAGGAAGTAAAACGCTTGATTGATTTCACTGAGGATTTTTAAGCATCAGAGTAGCCTGGTGGAACTAAAAAGCAAGTGCCGTATCAGGCTTTATGTGGTAGGTTTTGTTGGCATTTCCATCTCCTCAGACCAGCTGTTAGCCTTTTCAAGGTCAGCCCAGGCATGGAATATTTCCTCTTTAGGGAGTGCATGAAGTGATAGTTGGAATTTGCATCCTCTGATGAAACTCAGCATAGTTTTAAAATCAGTTATGAATGAGAAGGTGGCCTGCTTGCTGTGGATCCTACTCTTCTCACCCCCCTCTGTCTGAAGCGCGTCAGAAGTTTACTCCTACTGCTCTTCCCCTTCTTTGGAGGCCAGTGTGTGATGAGTTGGTGGCCTGAGGCTAATTCCCAGTGAACAGATGTCCACATCACAAACATTACCGCTACACCTGCTACTTTCTTGCATCGTTGTTGGCAACTGCGCAAGAGAAGAACAGGATTAAAATGGATTTGGAGTCTGAAAAGCACAAGTGACTGCCTCTCCACTTCGAGGCTGGTTTCACTAGCGAGGCAAAGTTCTGCTCATGAACAGTTTTCATTTTCTAAGGACAGTGATTTTGTGTATTTCATGGATACTAAATTCATTTAGGATAAATAGAATAACTGCTTGATGGGTGAGGTCTGTGCTCGGGTGCAAAACGTGGTGGATTGATTCTGTCAGTTCCAACAAAACTTGACCTTCTTTTTACTTGGTTGTCTCCGTATACATACAAGTGTGCATACTTTTTAATCTGATTTACCTCTATTGAGAAAAATACTCACTGACCACTTTAAAGTGTCTGGATGAAACCCTGGCCCTGTTGAAAGCCTTTAAATTTTGGCACTGACTTTTCAGGAGTTTTTACCCGGAAAGGATGGGGGTTTGTATTTTTCTCCTGTGTTTGTTATCCAGGCTTCTTAAAAACTAAGCATTTGGTGGCGTATCACCTACATCATTAACTTTTCCCCTTCAAGGGTAAACTTTTATCAGCAAGGAAAACACTAAAGGTCTCCCTCCACTTGGTGCACTACAAATCTGAAATTTGGTTGCTTTAATTGATTTGCAGTTTCTGCTGGATTATATTTCTAATCAGTCTGAGGTTGAAGGAGGTTAAATTTCAGTGCTTCGTTGTGCCAAACCCTCTTTGTCTAGATGAATTACTAAATCAAACTGAAACTTCATACTGTTTCATTTCCCCTTTAATGATATCTTTGCAAATTGATGAGCATGTTTTTCATGCTTACAAAACGTTGGCCAGTAATTGCTTACATCTCCTAAACTCTGAACTGGCGAGAACTAACATTTTCCTTCAAGTTGTTTACTGAATTGATCAAAAACTCTTCATTGCCCTCTTCTGGGAGTCTAAGAAAATGCAAGGAGCCTGTGCAAACACTGTGGACAGCAAGTGGAGTATGGCATGTGTGTAGTATTTTATGGCCTCATCCAAAGAACAATTTGGCTTGAGGTCTTCTTGGTATGCTGGGGTATGCATGTTTCCTTTCTGCGCTGCTGCATTATGGCCACCACACAATAGGGCATTGTCACGTCACGGGGCTGAGCTCTCAGCAAAGACACTGCAGTAATGCTTTGTACTTGGAGCCTCCAGCAAAGCCACTGAAGCTGGCAGAAGTCATCTCAAGTCATTGCACTGCCTCAGCGCAGCTTGGTTCGACCGTGATTCCCATAGGAAGGCTTCAAAGAATTGCACAAGATTTGGTCATTTCTATTAGCTCCATACATACAGACAGAAGAAAAGGCAATGAAGGGGTGGTGGTGTCTCTTCAGAGATCCCACAATGAACCGTTGGAACTGAGTTGGAATCCATTATGGAAAACTAGTTCAATGAACATAAAGACTGAGAACAAAAGATTTACTTAGCTATTTTAGTGGATTGTTTGTAAAGTCCATGTTCTGTTAAAATAAGTCTCTCACGGTTGCTTTTGAGGAAGAGAGTTACACTGGTGGGAAAGCACACAGAAGGCTGTCAGGAGAAAGAAGCTGTCGTCTGTGGTTCTGCTTCATAGGGTCTGGACAAGTTTTCTTCATCTTGTCTTTAAAAAGATCTCTACTCCTCTCTTCCACACAGTAGCTTCTGAAAGTTTTATGAATGCATATTTATAAAGCATTTTCAGTTAAAAACCAAATGGGCTAAATACTGTTACACAGCTAAAGAACTACTACATCCCAGTGCTACAGTTTAAGGCAACCAAAATATATTTTTTACAAATGGAAAGTGGGAAAGTATGTGAAAAAGTGTTTTTCCGAGGGATCCTTAGACTCCTTTGCCTTAACCATAGGTTTTTATCAGTATGTATTTTTCTATCCTGGTCACAAAAGACATGTTTAAGAGGGGAACTCAGTTACTGTGGTCAGACCAATGGGTTCAGTTTTTGTTTCCGACTGTGTTGGGAAGAAAAGGGAAGAGAAAACAGCTCATGATACATTGTTTGGAAACTATAATTTACTGTAATCAGGCAGCTCCCGTGAAATGTGAGAAGCCTGCGTCAATAAGTCCATTTCTGTTTTTTGTCCTAGGCTCTCCATTCATAAATCAAATTCAGAAGAAGGCTCTGTAGGTCAGTATATTTTGTTTTATTTGATACTTGTATGGAATTCTTAAACGGATTTTGAGTTTTCCTTGTGCTGGGATGCGAAGAGCTGAGTAAACACAAAGCTGGCAGAAGTCAGCAGCATTTGGGGGGGGGTGGGGAGGGGAGTCTCAGCAGCTTTAAAGTGAGGTGCTGGGTGTCTGAGTGATCACTGAGGCTGCCCAGCCAGCATCGTTGTGTGATAAATATGCATCTTTTGACTTGTACTGAATTTCAAATGTCTGCACGTTACGTCACTGTTAGCTTGTCCGTTTGTATTCTGAAAATTACCACTGGCAGTGAATAACTGGGGTTTCTGTTATTTTTGTTCATGCCACACCAGTCTCTTCCTTTGTTTCTGAAATATTTTGTATTCTTAAATATGTATTTGTTTTCCATTGTCTTTCACTTTTTCTTCTTTTTTTTTTAACTTGCTTTAATTAGTTCGTATTGCTCTCCTAACTTGTTAGCTGAGCTGATGCAATTCTGGACAAATTTCATTTTGCTTATTGGAGAGAAAAAGAAAAATGAGGAGAGTTTTATGGTTGGTTTCTTTTTAATCTTTTTTTAGGGACATTTCCACATGCGTTTCAGAGAGTAAGGCCAGCTCTAGGGTTTCTAGAGCAGGATCTAAAATACTATAGTCACATGCTGAAACTCAGTGACAGTTTATACAGTGACTGTTTATTTGTATTTTTCAAAAGCAGAGGGAGGAAGTGGCTCTGGATCAATAGAACGACTGCCAGATCAGACACAGTATGTTCTTTTGCAGATGGCACCAACTTTACAGCATGTGCCCTGGTTAATTCGTTGGAGCACAGTTAGATGCCCTACCTTGAGCCCAATTTCATTCTTTTTTAGAACAAAATTACTTACTTCTGGATCAAGCCATATAAAGATCTGCTATTAATGGATGTGGAGATCCAGCATTGTACGGTCCAGGCATACAGAGAGCAAGAGTCAAATGTAGCTGATGGTCTTAAAAAATTTCTCATGCCAAGCAGCAGAATGTGCACATGTGTTTGTGCATATATGTATGACTGCGTTTATATATATGTAAAGTATGCATAAAGTGTGCATAGATAGGCACATATATTAGAAAATTACTTATCTGAGTTGTGGCTTAGGCTGCATAATTGTGCTTCAGTTAAAGAGAATAAAGCAAAAAAAATGCTTCAAAAACACATTCAGACTTGACATTAACAACTCACCAGATATCAAAATGAATGTAAAATATTTTCTGTTTATAATTCAAAATATGTAAGTTACTGGCTTATCTCAGGCCTCTATAGCATTGACAATTATGGAAGAGCGTACATGTCTCTGAAATAGCTACATCAGCATAGTTCCAGGAAAGAATAAATTAAGGAAAACAAAAAAAAATTGAGATATTTTTATTCTTATTTTTGACTTAGAAAATATAACTTAATGCTTGAAAGCTTCTCTAGCATTTACTAACTAATGTTTCTTTCTGAAATTCTTTTTCCCTTTCCCCTCATCCTCCCTTCACACTTTCCTTTTAGGGAAAGCAGACTGGAAAAAGAAAAATAAGTTTTTTTGGCAGAATTTCCGAAAGAACCAGAAAGGACTAATGAGGCAGACTTCAAAAGGTAAATCTTTTTTAAGGACACATAACCTATCTATACAAAATAGAATGATGCCAGCATCAAAAAGGTGTAAAATTAATTTGCAGCTGTGTGGCAGTTGGGGGTTTGTGGATCTGGAAGAATCACAAGTTTGGTTGATCACGACAGGGGTCAGAAAGACAAGTCATATTCTGTGAAACCGCATCTACGTGAGGCTGGGATGCGTTCAGTCCTGACTGTCAGTGAATGCACATGCACAAAGTGATGCAGTTAGTCTATATTTATAAAAAATACCTGTAAATTAACAAGATGCACTTTTTTTTTTCTTCTGATCCTGACTTGGTGAGAGAAATGCTGATCTCTTTTAATTAGAGAGCTGTTTCTCCTTTCTTTGATATTGGTTACTTTGACCTGTTTGCTTTAGGCTTGAATCCAGCTTCTCATTGTGAAGACACTACAAGGAGTGGTAAAAGTGCATCTGGTCACTAGTGCAAATGTAGGATCAATTCCACTTAAACTGTCGGGTGTCCTTTCCTAGTTCTTCTCCAAAAGATGCAGCTGTGCATTGCTTTAAATATTTCTTTTGACACAGAAAATTTCTGTTTCCCCGTGTGTATCTGTTAGATCCTACTGTTGCAAACAGGTGCTTCTCTATGTTTGTGCATCACTATGTTTGTGTTCAGATGGATTGTGAAACATGTCAGGAGCCCACTTACGAGGTCAAAAAGGGGCACATTTACACTCTCAGTTAAGCATGTGTCCTTGCTGGCTCTCAAGGCAAGTTCTAACTGTCTGTGCTGACACACCAAGCTCATACCAAAAAGAGAGGTCCTGGAGTTGAGAGCCCCAACACATCCAGCACCGTGTGCCAGCTCAGTGGCTGATTAGATAGCCTGGATGGATCAGGGGATGTGGCCAGTTCCACAGCAGAGAGCTGCCAGGGCCCAACGTGCTGTTCCTGGAAGGAACAGCTGTTCCCATCCGCTCTGGCAGCTGACTGCAGTATTCCTAAGGGCTGAGTGCAGGACTTCTCTTGTATTAGCATTTTCTCTTTTGATTCTTGTCTTTCGGGGTCAATAACTGTGCGATGATAGTCATGTTTTATTTCTCCTTGTCATGCTCTTCTGCTTTCAGTGTCAGAATAGACTTAGTTTTCTAGGCCTAATTTACTTCCTTTTCTTGCTCGGTTACTTCCAAATCATTCAGTCCTTCGAAATCATACTACGAGACTGCTCTGGGAAGGTCTGTTTCTGGCCAGCCAGATCCACGTGGCGACCAGATTTCAGAGCGCTGGGTAAAATCCAGTTTCATTACACCCTGCTCTGCATGATCTCTTAGACATGCTTGTTATCTCTGTGCTTTTTCCTGCAGGAGAGGACGTAGGGTACGTGGCCAGTGAGATCACGATGAGTGATGAGGAGCGGATCCAGCTGATGATGATGGTCAAAGAGAAGATGATCACCATTGAGGAAGCACTTGCTAGGGTATGATATGTACACACTTCAGTTTCCTGGAGAAATGTGGTTTAGGACATAGGATATACCCATCTGGAGTTTTCTTTTGCTCAGAAAACCTAGGAGAAGGGGAGAAAGCTTGCCTGTTTGTCCCATTGCACTAGGTAGCATAAATTAGATAGCAATTCCTTTGTTTATGAGAAAAAGTGAGATTTAGCTCAACCAAAACTAGATGTCTAATGTATGGCAAATTAATAGAGTCCTAAAAGCATTGGCTTCTCTCTATTGGCAGTAAAGGGTGCCAATCAGAGAAAAAGTCCGGTGTAAACGTTTTCATTGCAGCTGTCTAAAAGTGAAGAAGATTAATCCTACCTGTACCAGTCCTTATTTATCATGCGTGTTCATAGGTTTGTTTAAGCACTAAAAGGAATACTTCAAATTTTGCTGACCTTGCCTTAACTTTTTCATATATTTCATATTATTTTCCTGCTGCTAATGGTTGAAGGGCAGTTTGACTGAAGGCTTCCATTTCCAGCAATTAAAACTTTAAAAAATACTAACATTTAAGCTGAAATTTCTTCTGTTTGTTTCTTGACCAAAAAGGTGATGTTTTGTTTAAATAGCCTTCAAGAAAAAATACACAGTGTAGCTGGTTTTGACATTTGACATTAAAATCAACAGATGTATTTTTTTGATAAGTACAGTGACTGTCACAAGTGTTCTTTTGCAAAATCTAAATGTTTATAAACCACAAGAAAAATAAGTGTAAGAAATTGTATTTGTGCTGCAATAGGGCTGAGATTTTAATTGCTCAGGAGCCAAAAGGTCTGTATTAAAGTTTCCACAGCACTTTTAATTTTGTACCCTTGAGAAAAATACTGTGATGGAACACAAGGTATTCTGTAAGGTCTGCATTAGAGGTGCAGAAAACATTATTTAGACCATGAAAAAACTTGGATAAGTTTTTGTACCGACACACTATGTCTTGATATAGATTATCCTAGGATATTGTTATGTTCTGCCTGAAGAAAATATTGCTTTTCTGGGAAATCATCATGGAAAAAAATAGTGGGAGGGAAAAAAAAGCAGAATTTTAAAAATTACTGAGTGTAACATTGGGAATTCTTTTACTTCTCTGTTGTTAAAAATTTTGGGAGAGAAGGGTTATACCTAATCTGTGTGGTTATTATAGGTACTCATACTGTTTCCCTCTAGTGGTCTGAGCTACTAGCAGCAACTTCTTCTCTTTTATTTCTTTTTTTTTTTTTTAATAATATCATTAGTTCTTGATAATCCTCGCAATAGTTTGACTCCAGTAGGACTGGTTTTATGTCTTAAGCCTTTTATTGGGAATAGGAAAGATGGTCTTTAGTTTTAAAATTATAAAAGGTGGTGCCTAGTCTTTACTGCGGATCATTTGCTTGATGAAGGAAATCGGCGGACGATTGTGATTTAATCTGCTGAAAACTGTGCCTCTGAGATGGGAATGTATAACTTATATTTTATCAATGATAATTAATCAAAATTCAGTGTTTACAGATCACTTCCTTAAAAAAAAAAAGTCATTAAGACTTCTGATTCTCAGGCAAATTAGTTTATTTTGAACAAGTGAGACATACAATACAAAAATTCTGATTTTCCCAGTTCCACAGTGATATGGAGCAAAAAAAAACCTGAAGGGACATGCACTCTTGCTATTTTAATGAAGATTGATAGCTTCTTCTCACTGGAAAATGTTCTCTCTTTTCAAATTTCAGCTGAAAGAGTATGAAGCGCAGCACAGGCAATCAAGCACTGTAGATGCTGCAGAATGGCCTGATGGTTCTTACTCCACATTTGATGGGTCTTCCAATTGTAATGTAA
>WHYT01016312.1:51976-69155 GCA_009806455.1 Tetrax tetrax
GGCTTTTTCGTGGTGGTTTTTTTTTTTTTTTTTTGGCTTGCATTTGTTGGGGATTTTTCCTTTTTTTAAAAGTTTAATTAAGGAGAAGGAGAAAAAAAAAGATGAGCGCACTGTGGAAATCCAGATAGCTGTGCCGACAGGAAGTTGCATGAGGGTTTTTAGAGCCGACCATTAGGAGGAATGCAGCCAGTCGGCTGGGACCGCGGGTGAAAACAAAGTAAGGTATATGATCCATACCACGCTCCAGCTGGAGCCCACACGGCACACAGGAATGTGCAGCAGTGCACAGTGCCAGGGCTGTCCTGACTGAGCCGGAGAGCCCTGCCAGCCTCTTCTCCTCTCCCCTTCCCTTCCCCCCGCCGCCTTCCACATTCTGAACTGATTAAAACAGAGGAAGTAGCACATTGAACGTTGGATCTGGCTCGAAAATCGAAGTTGTCTTCTCGTTCACAAGGAATGGATTGTTTCAGCTTGTTGTGTCACTGCTGCTGGAGAGAGGGGAATTTTTTTTTGTCTCTGTAATGTTTGATACTTGAGGGAAAACAGCTGGAACAGAGCATACTGGATCAGATGCAAAACGAAACGGGATGCTGGGGAATATGGACTGCACTGTATATCTGAAAAGGTCAGAGTTTTCCCTTGGTCAGTGCTGGAGGAATGCTGTGTCCGTCTTAATTCCAGCCTCGAGAGCCTTCAGGAGGAGTGCAGGGAGCAGGGAGGAGGAAAGGAATATTTTGTAGCTGTGGCAGTTCGTGAGTGAGGCAGATGAGGTCTCCTCCTTCCTTTTCCTTCCCATCCCTTTCTTGTGCGGCTGTTTTTGATTTTCTGGAAAGACTTGGGGGGGGAGGGGGGGGGGAAGAGAAGTCGTCAATGACAGAGCTTCAGTTTGGAGAAGCTGTTTATAACCGGGTTTAAACAGCAAGTTCTGAGATGCCAGGCAGACCAGTGACTGACCCAAACCACAGGAGCATAACTGGTATGGTAAGAAGAGCCCTGGGAAAGAGCCCTGCCTGAAACATACTGAGAGAGGACGTGGAAGTAGTTATTACACAATGCATGGGAAGAAAGACGAGGGCAGGAATGCATTTCAATGCCTAGGATCTTACGTTGCACAGATTTAGAAATCAAAATGGTATGTCATGCTTTCGGAAAAAGAAACAAAAAAAAAAAAAAAAAGAAAAAAAGAGAAAATCCTCAGTAATTTAAATGTTTCTGTCTGACCTGGGCTGAAAATATAACATCAGTTACAGAACTGCATTGACAGCGCAGCAGATGAGCCGGGTTAACTTGCCTTGAAAGGAGCAAGCCGTGGAACTACTACTTTATTAATATTCCCTTTGTTTCTTTGCCAGTCAAGAGAACAATCCGATGATGAAACAGAGGAGTCGGTGAAGTTTAAGAGGTTGCACAAGCTGGTGAATTCTACTCGCAGAGTCAGGAAGAAACTCATAAGAGTGGAAGAAATGAAAAAACCCAGCACAGAAGGTAAAAACAATGTGCATATGGTTAAAACTGAGTATGAGAATATGTGTTTCTGTTGAGAGGGGACAGACAGTGGCTAGGGAAAGGAGGGGTGGGGTGTTCTTAAGGGACAGGGGGGAAAAAAGACTGCCTTATCTATGCTGCATGCCTTACCCAAGTAATTGCATTTTGAGACTGTGGAAGGAGGAAAGTGACAGCCTAGGATGTGATTACTGCTGATCTCCTGGTATTCCCAGAGCAGCACTGAATAACCCCTCATTAAGAGATTAGAACTTGGTGTATGTTTTATGCCCCATGCTGGGGAGCGAATGAGACCAGGAGCAATTAGAGCCAGCTGTCCCACAGGCTCAGCAAGGAGGTAAGCAGAGCCACCACACCTATCTCCCTCCTCCGAGGCCTGAGATGGCACACAGGTGAAGCTCTGGCTGGTTTGGGGAGCATAGCGGCTGGTTGGTGGTGCAGTCGTGCCCCGTGGCATCATCCTGTGGCAGGAGTACAGAAACTCTATCAGATATTCTTGTGGGATAGTGACTGCCTCATGTAGTATTAACTCCTATTTCTGGGGTAGCCTGCTTGTAGTTTGGCTCCTGAATGAGCCTTGCTGCCAACAGAGAGGGAGAGAGAAGGGAGGAGGAGGAGGGTGGGGAAACAGGAAGCAGAGTTCAGCCCCTGGGAACGCCATGCTGCAGAATTAACTCCGGATGACCTGTATCTGTGTGTGAGCACTCAGATTAATGGAGCCTGAGCCTCAGCAGCCTCTCTGCACAGCCCTGCTTGAGTCCTCGCTGGAATCGTGGGCACCCCTCTATGTTAGTGGCCTTCCTGGGACTGTGTGCCATTTCCCCTCAGCTTTGCAGGGAGCTGAGCTGTGTTGTGATTCCTTCCTAGCGCATTTAAGGAGAACGTGTGCATCTTCTTGGGTATGTGGCAGGAGCTGTTGGCAGATTTATGATCTAACCTGCCTCTGTGCTGCGTGATGATGATGTTACTGGCAGGCGTGAAAGGCACAGCCAGTCTACAGCTCTGGACTGGGCAGCTGTCTTAGTCTGAAAAGGTTTTGTCACCTCATAGAGCAGGCGTAAAGCTGGGTTACCCTGGAAGCAAAAACATGGTTTATGAGAAAAGGCATACAAAGCAGGACTATTTTTCCCCAGCTCTGGGGAAGAGACCTCAGAGAAGCTTTTCCTACCTCATCCCTCACTGTGGGCCTGGGAAAAGCTGCAGGGAGCAGTCAGCCAGAGGCTCCAAGGGTGGGAGCAGCTGCAGGAGCAGGCAGACCAGGGGCTGCTAGGCGTGCAGATGCCTTCCTGCAGTTTGACAAGACTTTCTCCTCAGCATGTTAAAGGTCTGTTTTGCTCTCTATTCCCTCTCTGACAGCAATTCACCTCCTTATTTCCTTTTCTCCTTCAGTCTTTCACTTAAGTGTCCCAGTTTCTTCCATTTTTTTCCACAATTTTCCACCCCTGACCCCCCCAGAAAAATCACTGAGTTAACAACTGTCTCCAAAAAAAATTGCTCTCCTTACTTCTTTTTCCATCTCCTGCCTATCTTCTCTGTTTTAACTCCAGTCCTTTCTGAATACATTATTTCTGAGTTTGCACTTTATCTAGCACTCTGGAGTTGCTTTGT
Source organism: Tetrax tetrax (assembly GCA_009806455.1). Lineage (NCBI taxonomy): Eukaryota > Metazoa > Chordata > Aves > Otidiformes > Otididae > Tetrax > Tetrax tetrax. The sequence continues at coordinate 55,088 of WHYT01016312.1, forward strand.
GTTTTGGCTCTTGGAAAACTGTGGCAAAACCAGTTGTTGCTAAATAACAACATGGATTACTTCTGCATAACTCCTACGTAAGTGGAATGCCCCTAAGCAACAAAGTGTACATTAGGAGTAGATGTCTGTGACTTTCCTTTCAATAAATTCTCCCCACACCCAAGTTTCCATGTGGCAAATTAAAAGTGCTTCATAAATGTTGTCCATCCTCATATCTCATAACGTGGGTCTGTATTCCTATTTGGATGTGTCAGGAGGGCTCTGCAAGATCACAAAAAATACTGTGGTCAGATTTGGGGATCGCTGTCTGGCCTTCCGCTTGCCTGCAATTGACTGGATCAGTTCTTGACCTGTTTGCTGCTATTATTTGAATCTGTGTTATGAATGTGAAGTAATGTGAAATCCTAGATGGCTAGGTTTGGGGGAGTTGGCTATAAAATTTGATTGAGTAACATCAGTAAAATTTTGATAAATTTATCAGCATTCAACTGTCTGTAACAAAGTGTGAGAGTAGGCTTGGTTTGAAAACTGACATGCAGTTCCCCAGGAGAAGGATTCCTCATAATCTTCCTCAAAAATTTGTTCACAAGGAACAACTTTGCCAAGAATTCTATGTATGTTCCTGTAGTTTGTAAAGAAAAGTACACTAGTCCCAGATCCTTCTCCTACATTTCTGCTGTTGACTCTGTTATCATGCTAAATATACATCTGGATGATCTGATACTCGCTAGAATGTGCCAATATCTGAGTCCATGTGTATTTTGTGTTAGACTGCTGCTAGCGAGCTAAATAACTGAAGCTTCCTAATTCCTTGGCACCATTCTTCTATAGCATTTTAAAACAAATCACATCTACATCTGTGTCGTTGTGGCTTTGTGTCATGGACTCCCTCCAAATAACATCTGTTACAGTGTTGACACACAAAGCATATTTTACAAGCTGTTTAAAAACATATTTACTCAGTGGACTAAAATTGTTTATCAGCACATATTCAGTCCTAGGAGAATGTCTATTTTATGTTCAAATTGAGAAGCAGAGGGGGGAAAAGAGCAAGTTGGACAGTCCAGTGAAAGTGCTGTCAGAATCAGACTGCAGTCTACAGACCTACCCCAGAAAAGTTCTCAAGAGCGAAAGTTGTGTGTCAGATGTGATCCACTATTCCTTCACCGTCACCAGGAGTTTTATCTTGGTAAAATAGCCTCTTAGGTTTCAGCAAATAGATGTCAAATATGTTTTGCCAACAGAGTGTGCTGAAGGTGAGACGGGAAGTCTGTACAGGGCAGCTAATCTTTCATCTTGAAATGTGTTACTGAGTGAGCGAGTTTTGTAAATCATAGATTATTTTGCTAATGGTTCAAATTTAGCTCTGCCGTAAGAGGAAGCAATCAAAGAGGAAGGCATAGTTGAGTCAAGCAATAAATTTATTTTGGCAATAAATAAATGCAGTCACATTTCTGTGTGTGTTTCTGATGCATACCTATGAATGCTGTGAAATTTGTCAGGCGGGACTGAGGAGGATGGGTACTCTTGTTTGACTCTTTCCTTATTACCGCATCTAATACCTAAGCATATACTTTGTTTGGAAGAGAACACTAGAGAAAAGTTTCTTAAATGATAGATGTACAAAGGAGTTGCAATTTCAGGTCGTTTATTCCCTTCTCTCCACTCCAAAAAGAAGACCTGGATGTTTGCCCATCTCCAGTACTTGTGTTGCAAAAAGTCTTCTTCCTTTTCTGTGAAATATGTATTTGGTGAAAAACAAGGGTTGTTACCAGGACACTGTTGAAATTGACACGCTTGCACTTTGCCTTACTTTTTTTTCTTTGCACCTGTTTCAGTAAATTCTGTGTGATTAAAATGGGTGCATCTTCTGCCATCGAAAACCCAAAACTTCTAATTTCATCCTGGAGCTCAGTTCCATAACTTTCTGGGAAAAAAAAATACTGCTTTCTGCAGCAGCAGCAACACTGGGTTTTGGAAAACTGAACCTAAGAGATACTTGTTTGGTTTTTAATACCTGGGTATACTTCTAACCTATTGTAATCTCACTAGAGCTGAGCATCATATGCAAGTTTCAGAAGAAAAACATGAGAAACAGATCCCAGTTCCAGCTTCCAAGGCGTTCTTAGTGAGAGCATCTGTGGCCTTACTTAGCTGCAGATGAAAGAGAGAAACTTAAAATGAGCTTCCTTACAGGATGCTATTGTCTGTCTGTTGTTAACTCATCCCAGAACTCTAACTTCACAAATGGAAGGAACTGCTTCAGATTTATCCACTTGCAAATACCTTCTGGGCTGCTTGTATCAGGAAGAGTTCTCTTCCATTTTAAGTGGGTGGTATCTTAAATACAATAAGACTCTACAGGGAAACATCTTAGAGAATTATGAACGATAACATGCTTTGTGCTGCTGTTGTTCCCTGTAGGTGTGGAAGAGCATTCGCTTGACAACTCTCCTATACTGGACGACAGATCGGCACTTTACTCTGGAGTTCACAAGAAGCAGTTCTACTTTGATGGCTCCTGTGAAAAGCAGCCAGAGGACGACTCGGACTCACTTACTACTTCTCCTTCATCCAGCAGTCTTGATACATGGGGAGCTAACCGAAAACTGGTGAAAACCTTCAGCAAAACTGATAGCCGTGGCCTTATCAAGCCTCCCAAGAAACTCGGGACATTTTTCTCTTACCCGGAAGAGGAGAAGACCCAGAAAGTTTGCCGCTCCTTGACAGATGGGGAAATGAAGAAGAGCCTCGGCTCACTGAGCCATGGGGTAAGTACAGAAAGCATTTGCTTTTATGACAGCAACAGGCACAAGCACCATCTTCTGGTGTCCCTGGAGGAGATTCAGAGTGTAAGGAAGCAGATCCGATTGAAGAAAATGGATACTAACTATTCCTGTTCCAGAGCTTTTCTTTGCCAGCGCCCTGCTAGGAAAGGAGCATCCCCTGCAACTTGCGACCTACAATTACTGCGGCACAAAACGAAAGGGGGTGGAGGTTGTGGCTTCCCAAACAGAAGGCTACGAGGGCGCACTTCTGTCAGCGAGTTCAATATAACCTATGTGGTGGAGAGAAGCCTGTACAGTCACCTCAACCTCTCACAGCTGGTGCGTCCCGTTACTGACAGGACCCTGAGCAAGGCCGACAAGCAGGACCTGAGGAGATGCCTGCTGGAGGAGGATGAGGAGGCCAAGAGGAAGTGGGCTGCCACAGTGGATCGCTGTACTAAAAGGGTTCTCTTGAGAATCCACCAAAAGTCTGTGAGTCAGAGTTGCTGTGAAGGTGGTCTTCCAGTTTCCGTGAGGTTGCAGTCAACACTTTCTGCTTTATACTTTTAACTAAAATTCAGTGCTTCTGCTTTCCTTGCCATTAGAAACTCTTAAGCACTGTAATTCAACTGTAAGGGAAGAGTTTGATATAATACCATCAGAGAAAAGTTTTGTTGAGTCTGCAGTATCTATGTGTACAGAATAACTCAAAGAGAGAGAGAGCAAATAGGACAAAATGTGGCTTTTTAAATTAATCTAGTGCAGAAATTGAGGCCACTGATGGACAGAGGAGCTTTGAGATGCTATTAGAATTTTCTTTGTGATGCTTTGGAAGCTGATTAATAAAATTTTCAGAGGACTAGAGCATCCTTAGTCAACTGTGCTGTTTCTCTCCTGCTCTCTGGCATTGCCTCATATTGGCCCTGCCCTTCTCAGTTTGCATCTCACCAGTTCTCCCACCCAGGTCAGTATTCTCCATTACACACACAGCTGCAGAAAGACAGGGAGTCTTACATTATGTAGACACTGTCCTCCTGCATGCTGCTCACCACCACCACAAGTGCCCCTTCTGCTCTGTCCCTGGCCACTGCTCTTTCTTTCCAGTGTGGGGTGAAGGTGGCACCTTCCCTCAGAGCACTGTGGAAAGCTAACAAGAATCATAGAATGGTTAGAGTTGGAAGGGACCTTCAAAGGTCACAAGGGGTGGCCACAAAAGGAAATTGTGCTGCACAGTGGGAAATTAGGAGATTTGAGCACTCCAGAGAGATCCAAAGCTGCTTCCTGGTTATATGACCCAGTTTTGACAGTTCTGTTAACCATGATGCTGAATTTCCTACAAACTTGCCTTTGGGGCAAGCCAGATCTCCAGAGCTGAGCTGGCTAATCTGTTGTACAGTTGTCAAAATGGGTATGTTTCCCTGCTTCAGTGAGTGGAGACTGCAGTGCACCTGTAACATTAAGCAAGATATTCCAGTGAACAATACAGTAGAAACAGCTTTTCCTCTTGAACTACAGATTTTATTTTGAGAGGTCTCTGCTTCATTTCTTCAGGTGTGAGGTATTCTGAGTATAAGAATCACAGCCTTGGTCTCCTTGAATAACTTGCGGGAGGTGACCAGGCCTTCATGGTTTACATTTTTGCTCTTCAGCTACAAAATAGATATTTTTTTTTTTTCTACCCAATACCATGAACGTTCTCTCTTGGCTGCTTCACTATTTTTTCTGCATTGACTGCTTGCCCTGCCACTCACAGGGTACTATTTATTTTTGTAGACATTGTACTCAAAAGACATTGTTTTCCTGTAAGGATATTCCAAGGATAAGCGAAACCTTACTCGTCCCTCTGTGGGTTGAATAATAGGGGTATCTCAGGGGAAAGAGCATACTTGTGTGTGCTAGAGATGCCCCATAATCAAAAAATACCCGGTAAAACTGTATTTGTAAATGCAGATGACAGAATCTTTTCAGTTCTTCTAATAAGTAGTCTCGGTATGGTAATTTCATTTTGAAAACCATCTGGACTGATTTCTGCTTATTCACAGAGATAAAAATGGAGAAGAAATGGATAGCATTTTGTTGTCGTTGAGGAACTCCTCAGGCAACTGCTCTTCCAGCCTCGTTTGAATGGGATAAATGGTGGAGACACGCTGCTCTTGCTAGCTTTTTCAACACACTTCTTCCTGAAACTGCAAAAAGCTGTCAAACTTCACTAATGCCACTCCTTCATCCTGGAAACACTTAATGTTTGTTTGCTGCAACCTCAGGGAAATTGCAATGCCTATGTATTCAGTGGAATTGGTCACACTGTCTTGCCCTGCCATTCATTTTTGTCATTTATATTTGTTCCGGTGACCTGGACATGCATGAAATTTTCAAATTGCATCAGTTTTTCTTTTCTCCCAAAATGATAATACTTTTGATTGCATGGCCATTCCATTGAATATCCCTGTCCTCATCCGCAGACCTTTTGTTTGGTACAGTATTGCCAGGGTTGCTACTGGAATCTGAAGGCGGAAGTTAAATGTATTGGGGGGTCCATAATGAAACAATAAGCATCCTTAATATGGTACGTTTACTCAGAAGTTTTTAACAGACAAACATTTTGCTCTCTGAGAAGACTGCTTTAGGAGGAGCTCTGACTGGTTTGACAGACAAGTTTGCTCAGAGCAGTTCCAGATGTCTGCTCTTCGTTGCTGAGATTACCATACACTATAGGATTAGTGAGAATGGACTCTTCACAGAAGGATGACATTACTCATAGCTAAATGTGCTGTGCTTTAAAAACTGATCTTATTACTTGTGGTTGGTCTCAAATGCTTTCCAAAAACAATTTTTAAAAGCTATGCCATAGTCACTTTGCTTTCTGGGAAAAAAAAACACTTAAAAAAATTCTGCATCACAGCACTCTTTTTAATGTGTGTAGGGCCTAGACAAAGCTAGCTTTGAGTTCTAGTAGGGTTGTGATGGGTACAAAAAAAATCCAAGCAGTGTAGGTACACAGCACCCAACATAAAAGCTAGAAAAGAAAACTGTTTACAAGTGATTAACATGTATGCTGATTAGCAGTGAACAGAGCAGGAAGAATGTTATCTTTAGCAGAACTAATGGCTGTAATTGTGCATTAAGTGGCACGGTTTATAGAGCATGCTTCTTCCTAATAGGTTGCTGAAGCAGAGTTGTAGTTCTCAGGTGGCTGGTCTTCACTGACTCCCAAGTACACATGGTACTGAGCGGGCAATCCTTTGTGGGTCTGATCTGATGCCTAGCTGAGTCTTAAGGTATCTTTGAAGTTACTCTATTGGGTAGATCAGGCCCTAAGAACTTACAGTTTGCAAGTGGTTGATCTTCTAATTCTGAAGAGAATACTTCTAATGGACATCTGCCTGTCTCACAATCCACACTCAAAGCCCAGAGTTGAAGTTGTGCAAGTAAATTGTAACTGCCATGCCTTCACTTCCCTGGATTGCCCTGTGAGACTTCTGGCAGGGCCAGGTACTTGAGTACTGTGCAGCTGCTAGTTAGTTTAGTGGCTGAATAAAAAGTCAAAGGTTTTACCTTCTGGATTGCATAGCAAAAGCTGGATTCTCTCTGAGCCCACTAAGAATGTGATCTTTTTTCAAGTGATGCCAAAGCTTTAGCAGAGACTCTTTTGCCACACTTAAACAATGGTTGGCTGTGGAAATGCAACTGTACTGAGTTTGGTTGCCCTCTGCTCTTGGGAAACAGTGTTGTAGTGCTGATTCTCTTTCTGTCTTCAGGATGGTTACGAGAAACGGCATCTGTGCATTCAGCCAAAACTGAATCGCTTCACTAGATGATTGTGGCGTGGTAAACATAGCGTACTTTCTCCCCAGAGTAGCAGAGCTGCCATGTATCACCACAGGTGTGATGGTAAATACCTAATCTGGAATCAGGGCTTGCTGAATCTCTAGGGACACAATGCTTATGGATAGCTGGGCTGGTTTTTCCTTCCTCTTACCAAGAGCTTGCCCTACAAGGCCTCTAGTGTTTCCCTATATTTCAGTGGAAATGGAGTCTGTGCAGCTATTCCCAGAAGGTAGGTTACTCAGCATTTTAAAAGGTTGGCTGTTCTCCGTTTCAGTGCTACTGCGGACTTATTTATGAGGGCAGATGGGAGTGCTGAGGTGGAATTGCCAGCACCCTGGAAAATTTGATGCATAAGATCAACAGTTTCATCAGACCAAAAAGTCTTTTTTCTTTTTAAAAAGAAGAGTAGGCAATAGATGACTCAACAGCAGCAGACCTTAGGCCAAGTAGTTGTATCTGGAAAAGACGACTCAAATTGCTCTGTAGGAGATTTCCTGATTTATTATCTCCCATCCTTTTGTTTGTTTGTTTGTTTCCATTTTTGCAGACATTTGTGTTTTTGCTGGTGTTCTCCAAATCACAGATGTTTTGAGTGAGCTAATCATTGTGATAGAACTCATGCATCTTTTTTCTTTTTTTTTTCTTTTTTTTCCTTTGCAGAGAACCTGTAGCTTTGGAGGATTTGACTTGACAAATCGCTCCCTCCATATTGGAAACAGTTCTGATCAAATGGTGAGTTTAAGACAAGAAGATGCAGACTTGAAATAGCATAAAATGAAATGCGCAACAGAGTTATAATAGACTGAAGTGTAATTTAGGTCTGTAATAACAGTTTGGGGATCCAAGAAAGTGGAGTATCTTCGTTAACCTCAAACTTCCTTAGCTTTGAGAATAACATACCCACCCATATCCATGTGTGTATAAGTATTTATATACTATATGTGTAAAGAGGCAGGAACAAGTGATCAAACTGTAGATCTAGGGGCACATCTGTGGGCTGTTATGATGTCTGACTTCCTCAGAGCATCACCCCAGGCAAAACATCCAATTACTCTACTTTGTTGGTAAAAATATTTACTATTTGGAATGATGAGACAAACTTTCATTTGCTGAAGATCTGCAAGTTATTTGGGTGGAAGTCATTATGTAAGAGATTTATTATTTGTTTTCTCGTTGTATCTAAGAGCTCTGGAGTAGACCAGGATCCCATTGTGCTGGGTGCTGCGCAATTGATCTCAGAGCTCTTTGTGTTTAAAAAAAAAAAAAAAAAACAAAAACCACATCCCCTGAGAATTAATTCCATTTTATGTTACTCATGCCGATCCCTGTGTTACTATTGGTCAGCCTACGGCCAAAAGTAACAGAACAGAAATGAGCCAGAACATTATATCAAATGAAATTGCCAACATATTTTTTCCTTTTGCCATATATGTTTTTTTTTTCTGTTTCATCGTTGGCTCTGATAACGTCTCTGTTCACTTAAATCAGATGTAAACTGTGAAACATTTCATATGCCAGCATTATGTTATTTTTGATGTCAGCGGGGTTTTTTTGGGGTTGTTCTTGTATTTCTGGTTTGTTTGGGGTTTTTTTGTAATGTCATAAATTACCCCTAAATTGGCCAGTACTGTGGGTGGTTAGTCTATTCATCAATTTTCAACTCAGTAAAAAAGTTAACTTCCAAACTTCCTATGTTTATCTTTAAACATAGATACTTGGGCATATTTTGTTCAGATTGGTTTTGATATAGGAAAGTGTGAAATCTAGAAGTTACATTTTTCCCTACTAGCATCAGTAGTGGGAGAGATGCAGTGCACCAGGATAATGTATGCAGGTCAAGGGTGTTTTTCTTGAAGGCATTTAAGTGGAGGGGGGTTTTTTTAGAAAAGATAAGGCAAAGAGCTGTCCCTAATTTCTGCTAAAAGACCAAAAGTTACCAAAGAAGTTGTAATTACAAACAACTTGTAAAGGGAAAAATATATAATTGTCAAAAGTGAAGTATCAACTGAAGCTCAGAGAATCTTTTTGCAAGAAAAGGTAAAGTAGCAAGTGTATATAAATTTAGAAAAAAAAAAAAAAGATCAATCTTTTATGTAGAATATAGTGTACACTTACTTTAGGGTTTGTTATCTTATGTACTTAAGTTGTCGGCAGAAGAGTTATTGAACCAAGCCAGAGACCAAGTTCAGTAGTCAATCTGTTTGGCCAGACAGATTTTGGTCCTTTTTTTTGTTGCGATTTTTGGTGCACCCTTGCCAATGAAGGGTGCTGGTAGTAGCTCTAATAGAGGTGTCTTGCAGTGGCTCCTGGCACACTGTAGAACGAAAGGCCGTGTCTGGACAATCTGAATAAGGGCTGAGTCACAAAATTTAAGTTTGGCAAAATGTCAGCTGATCCATGTTCATGCTTTGTGTGTGTTTGTGGCGTAAGTAACTGCTAGGTATCTTAAGCTGGTTTAGAAAAGGTTAAATGCATTCAAAGCAGCTGGCCTTTGTCATCTGCTATATACAGACGAGCTAATTTAGTTCAACAGTACCCTGCTACGTGTCTTAAGAATAGCTGTGGAAGTGTAACCTTCTACCATAGTTGATGAATTTAGTAGGGGGTTTTTTGCAGGTTTTTTTATAAACAATCCACAGTAAAACCGTCATCAAGAGAGGTTAACTGAATGCCTGTCTGAAAATAAAAAGTAAATTTGGGTAGCCAAATGTAGGTATCCATATATATACACACACAAGTATATTTTTGGCTAGGATCTCAGAGGTACCTTTACTCCTGTTGAACTGTATGTAGTGTTGACTAAGATGATCCACAACTACTGTTGCATGTCCTGTCAGGGGGGCTTAGCCTGAAACTGTGGCATTTTCTATCAGGTCAAACACTTACCTGAAACTCAAAGGGATAAAGGCATCCTAGCAGACCCCAGCACATTTACACACAATAGCCGCAGGAAAGGTTACAAATTAGGCCTTAGGAGTAAGGTACACTGGCCTGCTACCGTGGTTTGCACAAGGTCTCAACGGTGAATTTAGAGCAGTAAACAGGACATCACGCTCCCGTCCTGTGTCTGCCTGGCTAGCTCTGCAGTGACTGCTGACTGAGGGAAAAATGGCTCTTATGTTTTATAGGCTTAAACTCGGTTTTATTTTGCAGGGTAAAGAAGGAGACTTTGTTTACAAAGAAGTGATCAAATCACCCTCTGCCTCCCGTATATCTCTGGGCAAAAAGGTGAAGTCTGTAAAAGAAACCATGAAGAAACGGATGTCTAAAAAATATAGCAGCTCTCTGTCTGAGCAGGTATGTACGGTCTGCAATGGAAGCCACTTAATAGTGTAGAAGTGATAATCAGTATCGATTCCTATGCTTCAAGGCATCGCTGAAGAAATTGCTAACAAGGCTACCTAGTGTGGCTTATTCCTATGTTCTTATAAAATCCCTCACTGTGAAATCGCTTCGTATAGATGCCAAACCATGAAAATGCACTTTCAGATTTTCATTCAAGGAGCTCATCAGCAGAAGCCTGTGGTTGATGACATTACACCTCTTGCTCTATATTTCCATCCTTTATCTGTCATCGTTATTTATTAAGGGAACAAGTCTGTGACAGGGTCACAGTAATATATTTTATCTGCAATTTAAAACTTAGTTTAAATTCTCAGCATAACTTCACGTACACGGTTCCTCTTTGCTATTACAGATCATTTCTGCATCATAGCTTGCCCTCTGCAGCAGCCCATTAAAACAGATGCACAATGTAGTCAGAAAGGGGCATCCCACAGAAGATTTTTCTATTATTCTTTCATTATGGATTTTTATAGCTTGTTCTTGGAGGCGAATCTGAAGTACATCAGTTGTAAATTAGGCTTTGAATTTCAGTGGCCTAGGAACAATTGTTGTCTTTTTCCCTTTTGGTGGTATACTTTGGGTTCCTTGCTTTGGTGGGGTGTCAAAAATCCTTCGGCATTTGCTGGAAGCCAGTCTTGCCGTTTGCAGTGCGTGAGGAGCAGCCCGGACAGCCGCGGGCGGGCAGGGGTCTCTCTCTCTGCCTTACATCGCCCCCAGGCGGCCGCCCACGGGCCGCGGGGCTGCGTGGGCTACCGGCAGCCGCAGAGACACGGAGGAGGGAAAGTGGGGGCATGCCCCACCAGAGCTGCCTTTTGGTGTTAGTGCCTGCAAGGGGAGCGGAGCGTACCATTCAAAATACGACCCCAACCTGGAGACGGCGTAGAGAGGCAGGAACGCGAGTGGTTTTATGCACTTCTTCGCAACGTTAGAGTCCCTTTCCTGTAGGACTGTTAGCCATACTTATTCCTAACCAGGGGCAGTGCTTCAGTTACAGTTCTCTAATTCAGATTTACAGTGAAAACATTTTAAGATCAAACATGATTTGATATTGGTAAGAAGATGCTTTGGTGTCTGACTGGCCTTACAGTGCCCCGCTGCAAAGTCTGCCTAAGAAAGGGATACTTTGAAAAATGGATTTACAGTGAGTTAGCAATACTTCTGCTCTCTAGCTCTCTCCAAGATTGACTTGACCTCTGAAGTCATACGCTGGGATGACTTTCTTTTCTGATGATTCTGCAGCATGCAAATAATAGCTTTCATCAAAAGGTTTTATGACCACACATCTCCACAAAAACTCTTCTTGTGTGCAAGCTACAGTTCTTTTGTTTTCAAACTCTTTGGCATACACTCATTTTACAATACTTGCACCTTTCTGGCATCGTGACTCAAACTATGTGCCAGTATCTCTTTCTGCATTCAAAAACCCAAGCAAAAGCTGTTCTCGCCACAAGCATCTGCTGCTTTGCTTTAACTGTGCTTCACAGAGGCTGACAGAGTTTCAATTTAGGAAAGACCCTTTTTGATTTCCTGTGCTTCTTGACTGAATGAAAAGAGAAATTGCCTCACCTATTGCACAGGTAGCAAAATCTTTTTGTATTTATGCACTTATGTCTATGAGTACTTATACTATGCACAGACTGCATTTCTGGTTAATTCTTTTTTTTTTCCTTCAAAGTAAATGAGCAAAGTTGTCAACGATTCACTGGAAAAAAAAAAAAAGTACATTTCTGTGTGTCTCACTTGCGTTGTCTGATTTGTTTATATTCATCTTTGTACAAAATCCTGATGCAGAAAGCTGAATTTGGCATTAGCTGGTTTGCAAGTAGTGCTGGCAAAAATATAATGTGTCATTAAAACCTTTGAATTGGGAGTTTTGTGTAATGTTTCTTTCTCCTTACAATGCTAACTTTTTCATACTGGACTGTTTGCTCCTGTCTCTGCTAGCATGCCTAGTAAAAGCGGGGTTTCTGCCACAGCTGAATACCCCTAAATAAGTAGATAAACGTAGAAGGTTTCATCCTGTCTGGTAAAGAGCAGGAAAACAGAATCTCTTTCCTCGGAGATGAATGAGGAGCTCCTGTCAGTGCCTATGTTAGTCTGGGAAACTGAAATGGTTCAATTCCTTTCAGGAGTCCAGCCCTGGGGTCATGCCAGGTTCTCCGCAGTCCCCGCCGCCAGACACTGACTCCCTGGACAAACCCAAGCTGAAAGCCGGTGGCTCGGTAGAGAGCCTGAGGAGTTCCTTAAGCGGTCAGAGCTCAATGAGTAAGTTTGGTTGTTATTGTGTTGCTCCATTTCTGTGGCTTCAGGGACCAGAGATCTCCACAGTAAGCAGAATCAGAGAAAGTCAAAGCAGAAGCAGTGGTTAAAAAGTAGAAAGACTGATGGGTTAGTCATTAAGGGTTTACAAAGAACCATAAGCTCTTTGGTGCAGAGATGGTCTTTTTTGCTTTTTCTTTATACAGAGCCCTGAAAAAAAATGAATTCTTGCTTTCTGGCTAGGTCTGCTGAGTCCTGCTATTATAATATAAATGATTGGAGTGGGATTTGCAATCCTTGGCTGGTAATAAACAGGCTCATCTTTACACTAGATTTCTCCTGAGCACTCCTGATGGGCTTCCCATCCCCCTCCAGAGAGACCTTGAGGTTCTCTCATTAACTAGTTAGAGGAGTATTGTTTAAAACCTCTCTGGTTAAGATTGTCTCTATGCAAAACAGAGCTTAATTGGGACACAGATGGTGTGAACTTGTTTCACTATGAGTTACTGACCAATAGAAACCAAGAACATATTGGGAAAAAAATTGAAGAGAAAACTCCTTTTTTAAATAACTGAAAATGTGTTCTGAAAATCATCTGCTTTTTGTTTTGTTTTGTGTTAGCAATACGAAGTCTTGCCATAAAATCAAATTTGTGGACATAAGGGGGATTCTGAAACCCTCATGCGGGATTCAGAGCTTATTTTCCTCACACTACTACACTTTTTTTTTTGTGGCCAAAACTTCCCAGAGAGATGACATCTCCTGTGAAGTACTGTAGATGAGACATTAGTTAAACAGCTTCTCCGTTAAATATTGAGGAGCTGAATTTGGGAGAACAGGAGTGCAAAGTAGATTAACTACACATCCCATCACATGTGTATGTAAGAAATAGCAGCATTTAAGGACTTTTAACTTTAATCACCATGTTTTGTAGAAAGAAGACCCATTTTCTATCTTGCCTCTGTTTTTTTCTGAACTGTCTTCACAGAGAGACTCTTTTTTGTGGACTGATACTATGTCTCTCACACAGGTGGTCAGACAGTGAGCACAACAGATTCCTCAACCAGCAACAGGGAGAGCGTGAAATCAGAAGATGGTGATGATGAGGAGCCTCCTTACAGAGGACCTTTTTGTGGAAGAGCCAGGGTTCACACTGATTTTACTCCAAGTCCTTATGATACAGACTCTCTGAAGCTCAAGGTACCAGCTATATCTGTTTTTAAGGGGTCAAATGTTTATTTTGGCTAAATTCTTATTTAAGAGCTCTTTGCAAGAACTATACAATTCTTTTAATGAGTTTACATGTGGCTCTTGAAGCCCTTTAACCTGTCTTATTCTGATACATTTAAGATCTGCTTCAATTATAGCAAAATGTTATAGAACATAAGGAAGTATTAGTATTTCTCCACATCCAGGGAAAGACACTTGCGACTTTAGTTTCTGGAAAAATAAAAATGTGGCACAAATTCATTTCCATTTTGCAAGGATTTTGTTTGAAAGATTGGAAAAATACTTGGTCTGCCACAATGAATTAATCCATGGAAAACTTTTCAAAATCTTTGGAAGAAATGTGGATGCACCTGCGTATAGTGTCTCTTAAAAGCATTTCTGTTAATATAACTTGTTTTGAGTTATTATTGAATTATTTGCTGACTACGAGTTGTCACCCCTCTTTCATTTTTCTGGATATCAGCTTTTATTATTTTTAGTTGTGCTGTATTTGATTCAAACTATCTGACTCCTCACATTCATTAGTTAAAATTCTGAGGGCAGCTAATTCCTATTAAAGCAGATGTACGTAAGGTAATCTCTTCAAGGATACAAAACCAGTTGTGCATCTTTTTTTTTTTTTTTTTTTTTTTTTTTTT
>WHYT01016312.1:81144-134462 GCA_009806455.1 Tetrax tetrax
TTTTTTTTTTTTTTTTTTTATGGTCAGAGTCACATTAGGAAAAACAACAATGTCGTACAGTTCCTTCTGCATACACCTCCTTTCCTCAGGACATGTGATGTGAGATTGTGCCTGTATACACTGAGGGTGTTCTTATTTGCTCCAGTTTCAGATAGTTGCACGGCTTGGAGACATTCGTACAAAACAGCAGTGATGCACTGCTGGGGTGTTAGCCAGTTTGTGAATCTGGACAGTTGGGGTCCATTCCAGATTCTTTTGTTGGCTTGCTCTATGATCTTAGGCATATCACTTAATTTCCTTTTTTTTCTGTTTGTAAAAGAAGTATAATCAGACATTTTTGCAAAAGCTGTGACTAACCTTTGGAAAACTGAAGAGTGTTGTCCATTCTGTGTACATGACAATCTAAGAGACAGTGGGTGTGTTTGCTTGAATATTCATCAGGAAGCATGCCTAAATGGCTTTCTCACTTCTTTGATCTGCAGAAAGGTGACATCATTGATATAATCAGCAAACCTCCTATGGGCACTTGGATGGGCCTGTTGAACAACAAAGTTGGCACTTTCAAATTTATCTATGTGGATGTATTAAATGAAGAGGAAGAGAAGCCAAAGCGGCCCACCAGGAGACGCCGGAAAAGCAGACCACCCCAGCCCAAGTCAGTTGAGGATCTCTTGGATCGCATCAACTTAAAGGTCCAAATTCTCTTTTTCTGTTTACCCTTCAATTTTGCTTGTGGGAAGGGGGCCACACTTTTGAAGTTGTTAGTTTTGAAAGCTGCACAGATTCATAGTCCTAAAGACCTTGACCCCACTTAGCAGAACTGGGTCTTAGCAGCAGCCTGAAAATAGCTGAGGCCAGGCAGAACTGCCTGTCAGGCTTGATGAAGTGCTGCAGGCTGCAAGTTGTGTGCTCTCAGAGACCATAAATCACTGCGTGGTGTGGCCACTAGCTAGCACATTTCAAAAGCAAGCAAAAAGTGTAAAACAGCAGTAGTTACCCTGTCTTTAAAGAGGAAGTTTTTTTCCACGTTTCTGTTCAGAAGACCTACCCAGCCCATTTAATACAGTGCATTCCAAATACAAAAATATGTGCAGCATTCTCGTTCTGGCACAGCTACCTACCTGAACCCTGAGCAATGTTTGTACAAGCTATAATTCTCTAATTTTGCTGTTATACAGTGGTTTGCATTTGCTAAACTACTACTTTTTTTTTTACTGGTTTTGAAAATCTCTTCTAGTATCTTTATCAACAAAATAAGTTGAATAAATGTGTTGTCTTACAGCTTATCTTTTTTTTTTCTTCTTTTTTTTCTTTTTTTTTTTTTTTCCTTTTATGCAGGAGCACATGCCTACTTTTCTGTTCAATGGTTATGAAGATCTGGATACCTTTAAGCTTTTAGAAGAAGAAGACTTGGATGAACTGAACATCCGAGATCCTGAGCACAGAGCTGTTCTTCTCACAGCAGTGGAACTTCTGCAGGAGTATGATAGTACGTGGGATGTTTGAGGTTTTAAGTTTTATTAGAGCCCTGCCAAGAACTTTGTGAACCCCTTAAAGCAAAAAAAAAACGGTTCCAGGATTTTGATCTTTTTTTTTCCCTAATCTAGTTATTTCCAGGGTAATCCTGTGTTACAGCATGTAGATTTTTGAGGAGTGACTTAAGACTTGCGTTTGTTCTGCCGGAAATCTTTTGTTCATGTAAGCCCTCCTACCCAACTTATTCAAGTGATGTCAAGTGTACAACACATACCCATTAGAGTACTGATGTTCAGGAATAAATCCTGAGATAAGCTGCTCAAAATAAGAAGCTGGGGCGTGGATAATAGGGAAGAAGAAACTTCTAGGCTAGAGGCAAGAGGTTAAGATTATCCAGGGTAAGGAAAAGATCAAAGCCCAGAGGGCTATGGAGAAAAGTACCATGAGTTAAACTTTCTCTTACTTTACCTACACATGCATGTGATTGTTGGACTGTGAACTGCAGGATTGTACAGGTAGCTTCAGATTGTACACATGACAACACAGCAGTTTTCAAAGGGAGAAAATATATCAGTCGTGCAAAGAGTGAAAGACAGTGACCCTACTGTCAAAGGTGCAGCAGTGCAGTTCTACCCATTGTACAGATGGTCTCAGGCAAGTGGCTGCAAAGATGAGGGAAAGCAGAGTAAGCCATGACGGTCAAATTTGATGACATCTTTGCTGCGCAGGAGGAAGCAGGGCTGTACCATCCCCGCAGCGATCGTGGCAGAGTCGTAGTAGAGTTAGGATCATTTGAAAAGCATGCATAGCTTGAGACAGGAATTTAGATGTGCTCACTACCTAGTTGCAGTAACCTAAGACAGTACTGAATTTTCCCTTCATCCCTAAGCGTCCGCAGAAGTTTAGTATCCTACCAAGCAGAATCACTGGAATGGATTGTGTGTGGGCTTTCTCAGCTGCTTCTGTGCTAAATCCTATGTTTTAGCTTAAACTGTCATAGCAGCAATTTAATCAGCTGCTTATTAAGCTGGCAATGCTTAATTCTGTTAGAGATGTGTGGTTAGTATCTCTAGACAGTGGTGTGTGGCCTGAGCTTTCACTGATGTGTAGCTTTCTTGTTCATTTCATTTCCCAGAGAGGCATCCACAATTTCTTCGCTCTTCTCTACCCCCCAGTAAAACTGCAGTTGCAGAATTACATTCCTTTCACTTATATCAGAGTAGCTTTTCATCACCTAATATGACCTTCTCTTTGGTATTTCAAACCTATTTAGAATGCTTGCTTCCCTGAACTAATAATTTTTTCAGGGCCCTTCAATTTTGGTTTGAAAACTTGAAGAACTATGTGATGTGGTGGTTGGAATGTATAAATTCCAGCTCTTTTAAGTCAGGATGATGAGGAAAAAGAGAAGTGGGGACCAGACGGCCAGAACCTGGGAGGGGCAACAGCACTTACTTCCACCCAATAATTACCTTTCACAGGCTGAGAATAGGAATAGCCATTTCTGACATTTTATTGCAGGGAAAAAAAAACACAGCATAAACTACATCCTTGCATTATGAAGTTGATTTTCTGTGTCTTTAGCTCCAGATTTAGTTTCTTTGCAAAATATGATTTCTGACCAAACATTCTGGTAAATTCCTGGAATCCAGCCTATGCAGCCTGGATGGACCACACTTGAGTGTTGGCTCTTTGTACAGACCAAGGAAGGAAGGAATTTTTACCACTAGTTTCTCTTTTGTCCCTTCCCTCTTTGCTGGGGCACATTATCTAACTTTACCAGATCCACTCCTGCTCCTTTTGGTCCCTTCTGAAAAGTAGATCGGTGTCAGGATTTTATTCTTTTTTTTCCTTAATTTGGTTCTTTTCAGTGCTTTTTGCTTTTGTTTTGAGTGTTGGGTTTTTTTTTTTTAAGTCTTGGAAATAACTGTGACATCATCATTTTAAATATGTTTCCATGGCTTTAAGTTGCAGGACTCAGCCCCAAAGCTGAGGTGCACACATGGTCCGTTCTGCTTTCATTTTGTACCACACCGCTCCCTCACACTCGTGCTGAGGCTCTTGTTTAATCCTTTACCAAACAGGATTAATGTTTCCAACATTTGTGATGGCTGTTCATAATACTTACTCCTTTCTAAAACAGTGATCTGATAGAATTAATACAACAGGGAAGATAACAGAATCATGGAATTGTTTAGGTTGGAAAATACCTTTAACACCATCAAGTCCAACTGTTAACCTGGCACTGCCAAGTCCACCACTAAACCGTGTCCGTAAGCACCACATCCACACAGCTTTTAAACACCTCCAGGGATGGGGACTCCACCACTTCCCTGGGCTGCCTGTTCCAATGCTTGACAATGCTTTCGTTGAAGAAATTTTTCCTAATACCCATTCTAAACCTCCCCTGGTGCAACTTGAGGCCATTTCCTCTTGTCCTATCGCTTGTTACTTGGGATAAGAGACCAACACCCACCTCCCTACAACCTCCTTTCAGGTAGCTGTAGAGAGTGATAAGGTCTCCCCTCAGCCTCCTCTTCTCCAGGCTAAACAATCCCAGTTCCCTCAACCGCTCCTCATAAGACTTGTCCTCTAGACCCTTCATCAGCTTCATTGCCCTTCTTTGGAAACACAAGATAATGATGTTGGAAATGGAAGGTTGAGAAGTTCAGCTGGATTTTCTGTTTACCTGTTTTTCACTGTATTCTCACATCTTCTAGGTAACAGCGACCAGTCAGGATCTCAGGAGAAACTTCTCATTGAAGGCCAAGGCCTAACCGGATGCTCTCCTCGGGATTCTGGCTGCTATGAAAGCAGTGAAAACCTGGAGAATGGTAATGGTGACAGCAATGAGCCTTATAATCCCTGCAACCTTTTTTTCAGTAAATAACATCATAGACTTTCTGCTTCTGTTCCTAGCTAACACAAGCTACTTCATACTTTCTCCTTTGTTCTGACTGCCTCTTTCCCTCTTGGCTTGAGCAATTGGTTTTTATTGGTATTATTTCTAATTTATTTATTTGCATTAGTAGGAAACAGATCACATTTCATACATTCTCTTTCTTTTGTGATCTTAAGGCAACAGGCACTCTCACTGCTATTCCCTGCCTTCTCCACTCCTTATCATAATCTCGTGAAGCTGTGCCTCATGAGGCTTGCACTACTTACACTCCAACAGCTCATGTGTTAGGGATCACTAGCAGTGGAGAAGTCACTGAACTCCACTGAGATTACAAGGATTTCTTCTAAACCCATACAAAAACTGTTTAGAAAAAAAAATGTTCTCTGTTTCAGGCTATATTTTTGTGTTTGCTTACGTTGCATGTTGCACTCTCCTCTGATCAGAAGCCAACTGCAGAGATTTAGGACTTTCTAGTGTGTGATCACTAGCAAGTTAAATGATCTGGGAGCTTGACAAGGAAATAAACTATGAAAAAAAATGCTGATGATATCAATTCCCGTTACCTTATCTTACATCAGTGAAAGGTGATGCACCAAAAATTTACCAAGACAGATGATAATAGAGATTACTCTCTCTGTTCTTAAGAAATCAGGTGGTTGTGCTGACTGAGCATGCTTTACTTAAGGGATGGTGTGGCCTTGTTGTTAGGGATGAAATATTAAAATAGATTACATTGGTTTGAGTTTGGCATTTTCACTCCAAGCATTTGAGCCATGACTTGGCATCAGACTGCCTGATTTCATGCTAGCATCCAACATAAATAGGAAACTAAGACAAGAATAAATAGATATACTGTACACCCCTTAGAGTGGCCATTTTTCCAATTTAAAATACGAGCTAAAGATCTTTGTCTTAGCATGTGCATTTTCTGTCAGTCTGCCGCTCAGAAATAACAATTTATTGAAGAAAATTGCCATTTACTTTGAAGCTGAATGCCTGAAATCGGCAATATACTAAATTCCTGAAAGCAGAGGAATTAAATATGAATTCCCATACAGTAGGCATGCTGGAATATAATCATAGCTAAATATATGGCATATGTGACAATTTTTCTTTCCTTTTTATCTTTAACTGCCATCATAATGATAGCTGTAGCACTGAAATTATATTGCTGCCTGTACATCTTCCTTATTTTAACAGTATAATAAAATCTTTAGAAAGCAATTGTCATTGTCTGTCTGCTTAGATACTTACTATTACATTTAAAGTAATATTTCTATCCAAGTTTTGCAGAATGTGAAAAGGCGCTGATCATTTTTTTCTATTGCTTTTCATGTATGGCTTGCTGCATTTCTGCATCAGTTTTGCTCAGAAATGCATTTAGTGCTTGTTTTGAAAACCATTATGAAAAGAACATTTGGTATGTTCCGTTCAGAGATTTTGTCAAGGCTGGTTAATCTGAAATATGCTCCACCTTTTTTATAAAGTTCATGGACCATAGTTGTTTATATGCATATTGTTTTCAAAATACATTGGATTCTCATCTATTAAAATAAGGATAATCATTTGTTTAGTGTAAACATCATAATGTGTGGATCAGCAGTAATAAACTGCACTTCATAAAGAGGAGATGCATTCTGAGAAGAAATTGGTCTTCAGATTTTTCTGAGGAATGATTGATTATACCTAATATTTTGGTGACTAGTATCATGTCCTGTTTTGGGTTGATATTGGATATTTTGGCATTATTTCAATTTTTCAGAGCTGCTCTTAACATTATGGCTAGAAAGCAGTTTTCTGTAGACTATGGCAGTGGTACAGGTGTATCTTTTATAGGTACTTCTGAGTACCTACTGCAGAAATATGTGTTCCTGAAACTGTTTCTCTTTATGAACATCCCTGGTTTTCCTTAGAATCTCCATACCTAACAGCGTCTGTCTATAGACTGCTGTCATACTCCTTCCTAAGTTATCTCTTTTCTAGTCTGAGAAGGCCTATTAATTATTCCTTATAGGTCATTGATGTCCCTGATTGTGCCTGGCTTCTTTGAACCTTTTCTTGTTGTGCTGTATAGCTTTTTTAAGGAGAGCGGATATGTAGAGATCAGAATTGCACATTCAATGTGCAGAGCAGAAGAAGGAGACAAACCATTTTGTCTTTATCTGGTGGGAAAAGGATGTTTTCTGATTTATTCAGAAACAGAAGCCCAGATTTCCATAGTGCCAAGTAGGCATCCTGAGCACTTAAGCATTCAGTGCCAATTAGTCAAAAAAGGAAGCAACAGAACAGGTGGCCACATGTAATGTAATCTGCGTTTCTACTAGTTTGTGATCAGTAAAAAAAGCAGTGAGGCTAGGATTGTCTATTGCGCCATCATCTTTGTTGTGTCAACAGAGCTGTTGGAAATGCATGCAAAATATAGCCACAGAAAGCAATGCCAAAATTAATTTAATAAAATCTGAATGCATGCTCTGTCTGATTTTGGATACTTACGTTTCTGAGAACAATCTTCCATACAGAAAAAGGTACTAAGAGAGACACCGAAAATTTGTCACTGTAGCTCTGGTACCTTGAAATATTCCCCAGGATAATCTTTCTTCTAAGGCAGATGAAAACAGGGAATTGAAAAGTTCCTTCTCTGTATTCTAATAACAAGAAATATCGTGAGAGGTGAACAGTGCTTTGTCTAACAAAAACTGTACCATAACATCAGACAAAAGTATGCTTGTTGAACTGAACCTGGAAACAATAGAAACTTTCCGTTTGTTTTGTGTAAGGACCACCTTTGTGATCTTAGTTTTCACCTAAACATCTGTGTCCTGCACACATTTAAATCGGAGATGCCACTGTGGTTGACAGCATTATGAAAGACATTAGACTGCTGAACTGTACCAGGGAATCATAAGAATGAATTATTATCAAAAATGCTAACATTAAAAATGTAGTTTAAACCTTACTAGCTATACACCTTAATCCTTGCAAATTTTTTCTTTTTTTTTCTGAGATAGGGAGGGAATGTTGCATGTGGTCATGGTTTATATAGCTCTCTACTTTCTGAAAACAACTTAAAAACATTTAAAAGTATGTTTTCAGGAAATATTACCTTCCTTTCTTGGTGTCTCAGAAGCCCAGTGAAGTTACACCTGGCAGTCAGGAAGAGGGAAGGAATAGCTAGAAAAAGAGAAATCACAGCTGCCCTCCTGATACTGCTCTTGACTTAAATCTATGTAAGAGAAATTAGATTCTGTATCCCTGTCCTGTGTACAAAACAGTAGCACTGAACCCAGCACTTTTTAAAAAAACATTTTGAAACAGAGAGTTTAAAGATTGCGTGTTTGGTTATATATTTTATAGACAAAATGTTTTGAACTTCCTCCTGATCTCTCCACATTTTGTATTTTTACACAAAACAGGGCTGGAATGAACTAAGTATTTTATTTTATTTTCCCCAAACTTTTCTTTTCTCTTTTTTCTTCATTTTTTTTCTTCTTTTTTCTGTTCTCCATTTCTTCTTTTTTCCATTCCCAGGCTACTGGCTTTACACGTACATATCCTATTTCTAAAGGAATGAAATGTTTACTAGATACCCTTATGGCCCCAGTAAGAGCTTATATTGCACAGTAGTGGCATTTCTCACAACTTTTCCTTCATTGTTGGGGTTCCTGAGTGTGCTTTCCTAAGATCAGCATAACCCCCGATCAATACTTCAGATTGAAAAGAAGGTACTGTTCAGGATGTGCTGTCATTTTGAGAGGTCATCTGCTTTGGAACAAATTTACTTCTGTCTTGTTAAAAATATTTTTTTTTTTTTTAATCTATGCAGTATTTGAGAAATGGCCTTGGATTTCATACTAATGAATACGCTAATGAGCTCAGTCCCTTTGATCAGAATTTGATTTGATGGACTTCACTGTTTGAAAACAATGGCACAAAAATATAAAATAAAGCATAAAAATATAAAATAAAGCTTACAAAGATGAATCATATGGATTCATCTCATCTCAAGTGGTTATAGTAAAACACCACATCTCAAGAGCTTCCACTTCGATTAAACACTGTGACATGAGAATAACACTAAAATTATTCGCGTTTGAAACTCCCTTTTGAAACACTTCTCCATCTCGTAGTATAAGACCTTTTTTCATAAAACTCTCCTGTCCCTAAAAGTAACTTTACAAAGGGACTGGTGCAAAACCAATCTTCCAACACTTTTTTACTCTCGTTTGCCATTGCAAATAGTTTGCCACTCATTTAAAAGGTGAAATAACACTACTGGCACACTTTGTAAGGATCCTTTTATTAAAAAAAAAAACAAAAAAACCCACAACAACTTTCCTGAGCAATCTAGTAAGCTTCATTAGAAGGTGAACATAATTATTGATATCCTAAGCAAATTAGAAAACTAGGAAAAAAAGGTAGGTTTTTTGAGTTATTTCTGTGTGGGGTCACACCAGTTCAATTAATGGGTATAGAGTATCAGTTCTAACTGTAGGATATTTCTACACTGAAAAAGGTTTGCAGGAGCTAAACCTTCAAGCTCTGCGAATTGGGAAGTAGGAAGGATAATAAGTGTTTTAAATGTATTTTCCTTACATGGTCACGTTTACCAGTTCTTCATTAATAAAGCTGAAGCTTACTAATTCTTATGCTTAAAATAGCACTGAGTTCTTGTACGTTTAGAGTTAACGAAAGAGAGTAAATGATTTTGTTTCAAAGGCGTTTAGAAGTGATCCATTATTTACACTGCAGATTTTTTTTAAATGGCAATTTATTTGCTTTTAGGTAAAACTCGGAGGACCTGTCTTCTGCCCTCAAAATCAGCAAGTGAGCATAGCTTTAAGGACTTCAGCAGAAACCAGCTATCAAATTATCCTACGCTTCCACTGACCAAGTCAATAGAAACCCTACAGCACGGGGAAAAAGAAAGCCGGTTGAGTTGTGCACATCGAGCTCTGAAGAGCTCTGTCAAACCTCCAGTTGTTACGGGTCTAAAGAAGAACCGTAGAAGTTTACCAGTAGCTGTCTGTCGGAGCTATGAAACTCTGGATGGCCCCCAGGGTGTAGATACATGGCCAAGATCTCACTCGCTGGATGATCTCCAGGGAGAATCCAACACTAGCCTACAGGACGATAGCAAGGAAGTAGGTTCTTTTCCTCAGGATATAGCAAAAAAGGCAACTGGCTCTGCCCTGCCGCCTCAGTCTCACGGAGGCAGCTGTATGGTAGATGACTTGACGGCTAAGCAGGGTAAAGGAGCTGGTAGTTCTCAGAAGGGAAGAGCTAAGGAATTGGACTGCCCTGTAATGGAGATTGCAGGTGGAAAGCCTGCTCCGTTCCCCCTGAAAAACTGTGAAGCTCAGCCTGCCTTAGTGATGCATCTTGCAACAAGGATGCCTCCGGAAATACAAAGTAAAGGCTTTCATGACCTTGCACGGGCTGATTATGCTCCAGTTCTCAAGGGAGGTCTAGAAGCTGAGCAAAGAGGCACAAATGAGGCAAGAATGCAACCAAAAAATCCTTCTCAGCCACCACCTGTCCCTGCCAAAAAATGCCGAGAACGCCTTTCTAATGGATTATATCATC
The DNA here is from genome assembly GCA_009806455.1 of Tetrax tetrax. Taxonomy (NCBI): domain Eukaryota; kingdom Metazoa; phylum Chordata; class Aves; order Otidiformes; family Otididae; genus Tetrax; species Tetrax tetrax. The sequence continues at coordinate 91,106 of WHYT01016312.1, forward strand.
CTCCCATGACCGCAAGTGGGAACCACTCAAGTTCGGAAGCACCATGTTTGCCAGTAAAAAAGACCAGCACGTCCACTCCCATTGATTGCCACGGAGTACCTGTCCATAGGACATCTTCTGAACAGGAGCCCAGTACCCCTCCTAGCCCACTGCCACCCTGGCTGTCGGAGCTCCCAGAGACTGCTAGTGTTCAGCAGCACGTGATAAAGCTAGGTCCTGCTTCAGGGAGGAAAGTCTCTTGTAGCAGGGGAATGGATCTGGAAATGGTAATAGAAAACAAGTTGCAGTCTGAAGACATTGATCTTACTGAAGAACCGTACTCTGACAAGGTAAGCAGAGGACGTTGCTTCAACATGTTTATTTTACTAGCTTTCCAAGGGATAGTCTTTCATTTATTGTATCTGTTGTATTTTTGTTAGTAACCAGCCTAGAAAAACCATAAATCATTGGGACATTAGGCATTCTTTAACTATGCTTGTCTTTACTATCAGGTCTTACACCTGAAGTAACTCTTGTGTTGTAGGAGGACTGAGAAATCCCAGACTTACTCTGAACCTTCATCCTTTCAGGCCACTAGTACCTTGGTGGCACTGGGCATGGAAATGTCTCTTTCTCTGCTAGTGTGGGGAACCAGAGCTGGAAAAGGAAGTCATGGTTGGATTTTATGCTTGCAAGAAAATTTTAATTGATAGCGTAGTGGATATCTTTTGGAGAAGGAAGGAGTCCTAAGGTCCAGTCCTTCTTTTAGAGATTGCTTTTTCAGTTTTCATGGAAATTTGAGAAAAGCTTCCTTCTTGCTCCCATCCTGCACTTTACGTTTGCATTGATGCTTTGTACCGATACACACCTTTCATCTATCCTCTCTCCTTTGCATCTGTCTGGGAACATTCAGCATGGTCGCTGTGGCATTCCTGAGGCTTTGGTACAGAGGTATTCTGAAGACTTAGACCAGCCTGGAAAGGATGTTGCCACAAACATGGACCAGATCCGGGTAAAGCAGCTGAGGAAGCAGCATCGCATGGCAGTGAGTATTTCTATAAACCAAATTTTCTGATTTATGAGCAGACTTTTAAAAAGGGCTGACTACTGGTAAAGGGAGACACCTGTGAACTCCTGTTACAGAAGTATTTCCCTGTGTTCACCCAGCAGGTACAACATAGCTAGGGAGGTACCTCCTCCTGACCCAAAGGAGGATGGTTAGTAGCTGAAAGGAGAGCACATAGCCCTCTCTCTTGACTGAGTAATAGTCTTGAAAATCTAAGAAGACTTCAAGCACTGGTAACAGAGACTTGCTCACTAAGGGTGGCAGGTATTAAATGCTTCTCTATTGAAATCTGAAAGGTTTTGCCCTGATTTTGATTTCTTAAACTATACTATTGTCCACTCCTCCTTAGCAAAAGCAGGAGGGGGAAACCATCGAAAACTTTCATGGCTTTTTAGAAGAGAACTTCGTCTGTCTGAGGAGGTAATAGGCAAAATTGCTATTCTCTTGCCTTACTGAGAAATTCAATGGATCACCCTGGAAAGTCTTGTCACTGGGTACTTTTTACTGATCTCAAAAGAATTCAGAATGGTACATGATGGTTGCCCAAACAGCTGGATGCTGCCCGCAGCATCTCCATTGCCAAAATTGTTGCTGTTCCTCCTGTGCCAAGCGATCTTAGCCTTTCAACCCACACTGCTCTCGTCCTGGCAAATGTGACATCAGAGAAGCTGAAACATCTGCTATGAAATTTTACCAGTTTGGAAGAAAAAAAAAACAAAAGACGACTTGCTGTAAAACAAGCAGTTATGCTTAGCGTTAAGAGTTACTTTCCTTTTTTTTTCTTTACTATCCAGATTCCAAGTGGAGGGCTCACTGAAATTTGCCGAAAACCTGTATCCCCGGGACTCATCACCTCTGTATCTGACTGGCTGATTTCCATTGGTCTACCTATGTATTCCAACCTGCTCACAGAAGCAGGATTCAACACACTGAGCAAAGTGCCTTCTCTGTCACAAACTTGCCTTCAAGAAGCTGGCATCACAGAGGAAAGGCACATAAGCAAGCTCCTGGCAGCAGCAAGACTCTTCAAACCTCTTGATCCAGAGGCAATTTAACATGCTCCATAGTGTGGCATTGCCTGGTTGAGAATCCACTGCTTCTTCCTGCACCAATATTGCTCCAATTACTTCACATAACTAAAGGGATCGAGGAAGTGGTTCCCAAGGACAGGCAGATACCTTCTTCAAAGGATATTAAATGTTTCTATTGCTGTCTTTGGCAACTGAAGGAGAAGAGAAGCAACCACCAGGTAACAGAGATGTGGTACTTCCCTCCCGCCTCACTCCCTTATAAAGTATTCTTATTTCATAAAGTGTACAGGGTTGGCCTGAGAATCAAGACAGCTTCACAGAATTAAGGGACCCTTGCACATTTTCCTCAAGTTTGTGAAAGTAATGCTAGTAACAGGGCCTGTTTCTAGGGAGAGCTCCTTACATTGGGGGTCTTCTGTACATCTAGGTTCCAGGTACCTGGAGTCAGTCCTAAAGACCAGGTACAACCCAAGGTGCAAATTCCAGTAGGAGCTGTTTGGCAAATGCCTTTTGTTTATTTTAGCAGTTTAGAGCTAAACACAAGCACCCCTGATCATCTTTGCTGTTGCTTGGTATAGGTCCCAGTACGCCACAAAGCCTTTAGCTAGGCCAAAGTTAATGGATTAATGGACTGGAATTAGTTTTCAGTATGGTCCATCTCTGTCACTCCAATGCAACTAACCCGCGGAGAGTCAGAAAGCTTCTTTTTATTTGTACAGAGCTGAGGTCATTTTTATAACTGCTTTCTAGCAATCAGCTTTTTATTTGCCTTAAAATAAGCTTTTAAGCAGTTACCTAGTGTTCACTTACCTGTATTCATGTCTCCCAAGCCTTGTTTCAACCTATCACCCTTAAGCTGCACTTAAGGTGATCTCCAGCTAAGTAGGTTCTATAAAATGCTTCATCAGAACACCTTCTGTGTTGTAGAGATGCTGTTACAAATGCAGGGTTATGCTAGGTTTCGGTTGTCAGGCTAACTCCTTGTTCACTACAGTCTGCATTTACTGTTGTTACTAAACTGTTCCAAGATATACTGCCTTGTATATATGTAACTGCTTTTCATTTTAATCATATTCTGTGTACTGTGTTATATTGTCAATCATTATGCTGCAGCTTTGACTTGGTATCCTGACCATAGCGATTCCAAACAGTGGGTTTCCGCAAGTGAAAATTCACTTGTGGGAGATGAATTACATAGAAAAAGCAAATTGTGTCCCATAGAAATCATCAAGTCTAGTAATTCTATTGCACGGACGAAAAAAATCCTATATAGTCTTACGAATTACACTGTGATTTTACAACAGTCGATATCCCTCATGACTGTGTGTCACTGTTACCTCTCACTGGAAGAGAGCATTGTTCTGGCATGTGTAGTGAACCAGTTTTCCATGATGTAATGATATTTTTCTGCCTAAATCCATGTAAACCATTCCGTTCGCATATGTGGCTAATGACAGATTTTATTTTTCTATATGGGTACACATTTTATATACCAAATACAGATGATCACGAATAGCACATAACTAGCTTTTCTTTGGGGTCTATGTATGGTGTGTCCTTCAACCTCTCCTAGCGCAAATGCTCCATGGAAGACAGAGCGAGCTCACTCTGGCAGGTAAAGGGAGGTGGTATAGAAACCTGGGCACAGGCCGGGTTGCGTGGCTATTTCCAGCGTCAGTTCTGTATAAAAGCAGACAAGGCACTTCGCTATTTGGTGCCTCAGTTACCCCAGCCTCATATAGAGCTAATGACACTTTTCCTAATAAAATGCTCTCAGAATGATGAATGAAAAGTTGCGGTTACTCCATGATTCCTTACGATATATGGTCCTTTCGTGGTCATGTTTGAAGTCAGATGAACTATGTGTTTTACTACAGATGATAATTCATTTGGCTCCTAGTAGCATTGATAGCCCTTCGGTTAACTTTCCTTGTTTCCTATGTCACCACTGTCTACTGCACACCATCATGTGAAGGCAACTAATTCACTGATGCAACTTAAAATTGTTCTCGAGCAAAGCTCCTCCACATCTGTTTCTGTGATGTTCTCCTTGGTGTGCAGATAATCAGTCTGTTCTAATACGACAGCATCAGGAAACATACAGCATAGGTGTTTTGCACAGCTGGTGAAAATCTTAAAGAAAAAAAAAAAGTAAAGAAAAAAAAATTGTCTTTTTAATAACGATGATTTGTCTATTCTTCCTTGCTGAGGCTTACACGGTGACTATCAGTAAGCAGGAGATGGAAAGAGTATTGAGACTTCCTGGGACTGCTGGCAGGGGCCAGAGCTGAACAGAAGTCAGTAAGTAGACAGCAGCTATATTGGAGCAAGGGAAAAGGCCAAGCTGGCTATAGGCAATACAAAAGGAAACTGATTTCCTCGTGTTGCAGGGAAGGCAAGTCACATATTAAAGCTCTCCCTTATTAATTACTTTCCACTCTCTTAATAACAGAAGGAGAATTATGGGAATAAGCTGAATCTGTGTGTCCAAACACTCTTTGTAAATCCATAATTTTCAAATGGTTATGTAGCCCAGGGTAACGAAATCACACCCGTCAGGACTAGAGTGAGCAGTTTGAGATTTGTGAGTTTTAATAGTTGCTTTGTTTTTCTTTTTAAGACTGTGCTCTGTGGTCTTACTTGAATTACAATTTTAGTTTATATTTTAATCTGAAAAAGCCTTAAGCTTCTCAGTGTTTGAGCTTCCCTGCTGTGGATTCAGTGACCTGTGGTGTTCCCTGAGCAGGTGAGGCGATGCGGTATGAGAGCCGTAACCTCTTAACATTTTCTTGCGACCGTTGAGTGCTCTAAGCAAAAGGTGGCTCATTAACTCTTGGGAAGCACGAAAGAAACCTGCTGCTGGAATCCTGATCTGCTCTGCTCGGGCTAACGATGTTAAGCGCGTATCCACTGTACTGTCGTTACAACTCTTACTGTTGTAACAGCTATTTAACAGTAGAAGCAGCAAGCCCAAAATGTTACTGGCTGCCATCATAACTGTAAGCTTCAATCAGTAACCCTCTGTTTACTGTCCAGGTGGCGGTGCCGCCCGTAGTTCCCCGTGCTCTCTTAAGAACCTGGCTTTAAACGCAAACTGGGAGCATGATCAGAAGCATTAAACGTTGCGTTATTCAAACAGGTCATCATCTCTAAGAGCAGCAATACTGGTCGATTCACCAAGTCACAGCTGTGCAGTTGTACTGTATTATTTTTAGAATAAATAATACTTTTGGTCCAAGATACTTTTATCTTTAATTGACACCCTCTGGGGAATCAAAACTGTCAAGCAAGTTATGTAACAACTAACAAAGTTGCACTTTCTGTATATGAAATCAATATTTAAATAACTTATTTTTCTCCATTTGCTGTTCTTAAATGATGTAAGTAGCTGTAATATACCAGTACTCAATATGTCCTGCAGTTTGCTTCAACCCAAGAAAGCTGTGTATTGTAAAGAAAAAAAAAGAAAAAACAAAATATGAATGTGTAAAGATTATTGTGCTGTTTCATTTAGCAAAAAAAAAATGGTTGACAAAAGGGTTTTCCTGTGTATCAAAACTTGTCTATAATTGTATGTCATACTGTTCATAGATAAAAAGTAAATAAATTTCTTTGGTCTCTCTCTTTTTTTTGGTTGTTTTTATTTTAGCTGACAGATCTTCTGTTTACTGGTCTGGTAGCAGTGTCCAGCTGTTTAATGTCTTTGCTTGTATTCCCAACTCCCTTCCTTCAGCTTACCAAGCCTGCAAAAAAAAGAGAGATTAAAGGGCCCTGATAATCCAGGACTAGAAGTAGCCCTCAAAACGTGATTGCATGGGATGTGAATCACATCACTGTACAAATTTTGTCTCTTATATCCCCTGAATGTCAAGCTGCTGGGCTCAGAGATGTGTGTGAGCAGTCTCCCCATGGGAGCTTTTCCACTTTGCAATGGAATAATTAAAACCTGGTGGAACCAGAGAAAGAGTGTACGAGTATAATGCTCTGGAGGTGTAGTTAACAGCTCATGCTTGCAAGAAGGCATTTCAAACCTTGTTTTCAAGGGCAGCTCTGCTTCGTTGGGCTGGCGAGGTGCCTCATTCTGGAGAAGGGCGGCTGTGACTCCGAACAGTCAGGTCATCTCTGCAGTCTGTAGTAAGATGCCAATGTCTAGGTTCTAGGGCAAAGGAGCTTTAGGACATGACTCTTGGCACTTCCTTCTAGCTCACTTGAGTGACTTCTGGCTTAGTGTGTTGCATTTGTTGGTTTAGTTTAATTTGCTGTGTAATTAACAGGCATGCTTAGCTACCTAGCAGAGTGCCGGCAGGTCCGCATGGTAACAGCGCACCGTAGCTAAAAGTTAATCCTTTGTGGATTTCGCCCTCACTAACAAGGGTGGACTGCCTGCATTAGTAGTCATTAACCAGAAGCTTCTCTCCGGAAATGACATAAAGAGAAAACAAACCAAAAAAATCCATCGTTTCGGTTGGATCCAGACAGCTGAATTTTCGGTTCCCCTCAGGCAACGCTCCCATCAGAACTGTGCAACGTGGCAAACAGTCCGTGGGAATGAGGTAGCGTATCAGATGTGAACTTTTGATTTTTCTCCTCTATTAATATCTCTTGGTTCAGCTGAGGACCAGGCCGCCGCGGTGCTGGCGCACCAGAGGGCACTGCTCTGCTGGCGAGGGGCGTGCCTCCGGCCAGCCCCTGGGGACTGCAGCTGGCCCAGACACAGCCCGTTTCCAAGAGTCTCTCAAGTAACAAAACAGAAATAAAAACAAAACAAACACTGCACAACATAAAAAGCCAGAGCGCTTGCCATTTCTGCAGCTGGAAGGAGCATTGCTTCCCTTCCAAGGCTGCTACGGTCCAGGATCGCTTTGGGAGCAGCTGAATCACAAAGCCCCTGCCTATCGCTCTCAGCTTTTTGCTGGCGTGTTTGGTCCAAATGGTCCATAGCCCCTGCCAAAACCAAGCACTGCCACCCCCCGACACGTAACATACCTGTCCATATTTTAAAAGTTCTCTCTCTACAGGGAAAGGTTTGCACCAGAAAAAGAGACATGGGAGAAACGCGTTAAAATTCTTGCTACTAATACTTACAAAAAAGAAACTTTATGCTTGAGCAGAAGGTTCACGTGTAAGCCCATGGAGACTTAAAAGCTATGCATGTAATGTTACATACAGCACCAGAGCTGCCTCGTGAGGCTACTAAAGGTTAATAATTTAACATTCAGGAAGTAATATAAAGCAAAAGTCTTATTAGCTCGTAAGCTTGCCCTTTTGCAGGCACTGCAGTCTTTCATTGCATGAATGGACATAATTATGTTTTTCCTTCAATTCTGCAACACAATTCGTTTATGCTCAACTTATGCCTGCGTGACGGTGCTTACAGATGGTAAGTGTGCTTTTTAAAAGTATGTTAAAAACTTTTCAGGACATTTTGGGAACTAGTATGCTTCCAAAAAAAAAAGAGTCAAAGCCATAGGTCGTATTTCAAGGGAGAAATAAGCCTAAGTTGCTTAGGTTGCTGTGGCTGGAGTTTGCAAAATCTCTAGGTGCCTAAGGTCAAACAGAAAGATGCCTGGTGGGATTAGTTGCTTCAAAGACTAGACAGGTTTGAGTAGGAAAGAAAGGTGGGTTGGGATTACAATTTTGCACTTCAAACAGCTGTGTTGTTTATTGAATCCAGCCTTTTAACTTCACCATCCCTGAGATGAGTCCTGCACAGGCTTGGAGGTTCTAGACTTGGCTCTTCCAACGCAGATCCTATCTCAGGTGGGCAGAGCGCTTTGCGTCCCTGACAAGTTCAACATTCATTACATTGGCATGTGCTATCCTGAAAGTCCCACAAGTTGTATTTCTCCATTTAACCACAAAATGCATATACAGCTGTGCAAGTTTATGAAAACAAGACTTGTATTTATGTCTATAAATCCTGCCTTAAGGGGACACACTTGAGAATTTGACTCTGAATCTGCTACTATTTCTCTTGCTCTTTGGCTCCACTGACTCCTATGATACTGAGTATATGTTCACCAGGTACTAAAAATGGAAGTTAGAATTTTTTTATGTTTTACTGAAGCATGGGTATGCTGTTACCTAACACTAGCATTCACTTTTAAAGTTCTGATGTTGAGTGGCTCATTTGCAGTTAGCCAAACAAAAACCCCACCGCCAGTTCTCTGCCTCGGAGCGTGAAACTGGATTGCCTCTCTTGCAAGTTCAGTGTTGATGAAAAACAAAACGCAATGCACCTCAACCATGCGGTGAGCCGTTTCTGTACAGTACTAGCAGTGTTACAAGAACCTGTCTTTCACTCTGCTCTCCATACACCAGAGTCCCCACTAGAACTAGCTCGGTACCAAGAGCCGAGGTTAGTTCAGCTTCCAGGTCTATTCAGGTCTTAGAAATTCTAAAAAAAAAAAAAAAAAAAAAAAAAAAAAAAAATTGGCAATATGGTGGACCACCTACTACGCTTGGAGGTGTGAGTGACTTTATAGGTTACAGTGGCTGTCTGAAAGCAAGATTAGTGATGCTGCCCAGCACGCTAAAACTATAGGCAAACACTATGTACCTTTTCGTTTTCTTTTAGCAGCAAGGAATTACCTGCCACACACAGGAGCTGCTGCATGAGAAAAACCATATTTACTGATAGTGACAAGCAGGACTGCTCTCCTCCTGCCTCCCACCACGATGCCTACTCACCACTTCAGGTCACAGAGCGGCACAGGCTGCACTGGCTTATGACTATCAAAATACAAGCATCATAGAAGATGCTTTGGATCTGGAGCAGTGCCCTTTTTGAGGAGCAGAATGGCTTACATTAATTCAATTATACAAATAAGCACTTACGTGCTTAACAAAGTCATCTAATTAGATGAAAGGCACTCTTAATTCATTAAGCATCTTCCCTTTGAGAGATACTTTTTTCGTTCCCCAAGGGCTGGCTTGAGAACATGCCTTGGGACCAATTGCTGTCTTCTCAGTTTTCTCCTCCACAACCTGAAGACAATGTGGGAGAGGGTTTCAGGCTGCTTTCTAATATACATGCGAGTATGAGTCAAAAATTTGCCTTTTGACACATAGTAAAACCTCTGGAAGGTGCAGGCAAAGCTTCCCAACTGTAGATGTTTCATGCCCACAAAACACATTTGTCCATGTTTGCCTCCATAGACAGTAGGCCAAGATTCATCCTCAGTCCATGTATCTCTTCGAGCTGCATCCTACTGTCGTGTTAGTTGTTCAGCCTGTCAGAAGACCAAAGCCAAGGTTTTGTCAAGTTCTGGCCTCCAGCTTATCGTTTGGTGCTGAGTTAGGTGTGTGCACAAACAAAAGTAGCTCTGTGATCCCTTGTGCAAGCAGCACCACAGGTGTAAAGCGTCACGGGGAAGATGGAACTAACACAACAATGATTTGGTGAATACCTCATCAGGGTTCCGCAAAAATCCCACATTCAAATGGGAAACAGAGGTGAGAAAACAAACTAACCAGTCAGAGGCCCTCCAAGCTGGTAACAATTTCTCCTCATTTTTCCAGGTGTATGTACTTTGCTGAGCACTTGTGTGAAGTTCTGTGAAGTCAAGATGCTATTTGGAGAAGAGAAATGTAGTTCATTCAGGTTAGAGAGGCACCCAGGGCAAATGCACTCTCTCATTCTACGTAATGTTGCCTTTACCAGGAGCGTTACGTCCTGAGGCACGAGCAATGAGAGGCCCAGGAGAGCAGGAAGATCCAGTGAATAACAGCAAGATCCCACAGATGCCATCTTCTTGATGTAAGTGAAGGAAATCTAGATAAATCCTATTGAGAGCAAACTGCAGAGATCTGTCAGATTGCACCCCAAGGCTTGTGCAAGGTGTTCACGGTGCCAGAGCAGGAGACTTGATTTTTGTTATTTGCTTTCTGTTATTTCCAATATCATTCCCAATAGCATTCCTTACCTCTATTCAATCCTGCCTGTGCTGTGGGAATAACATTTACAGGCTGCTCTTCTCTTCTTCCTGTCAAGATGTGCCTGAACCGCCGGAGCACAGCGGTCCCTCTGAGCAGCCGAGGTGAAAAACCAGCTCCGGAGGATCCCTGGCACGGGTTTGCTCTGGCTGCGTTAGGGGCACAGGAGGAAGGAAAATGGATCAGCCAGGCCATGGAACTGCTGAGGTGGTAGTGACGATTACTGGGAGAGTGAGGAGGGAAAAAAGGAAGGGCCGGATGAAGAAATCAGTGGAAAGTTGATGAATGTCATAAAAAATAAAAGCAGCATTTCTACCTGCTGGGAACATAAAGGTCTCACAGTCTCAGATGTAGCTCTGGTGTGTATTAGACAAGTCTGTGCTGTATATTTAGTAAGTTAGTTTAAGAAGATGTTTTTCAAAGGGAAGCTACCTAAAAGTATATAAAGAATTGAAGGAAAAGAAGAAAGTTCTCATTTATTTCCAAACACGTGTGGGCTCTACTTGCTGTTTTCCGCCACAACAGGCATCTCATGGCTCAGGACAAGTGCTATGGGAGGAGACATCAGGCTCTCAGCGTGGACCGCTGTTCTCTGTTTCCATGTTGTTCTGAGCAGGCTGTCGCTAACTCTGAATCACAACAGCACCTGATTCAACCTTTCTCACACATAACAGTGGGAACATAAAATAGATGATTGTTAGTTTTCCCAGACATATCATTTCTGCTTACTTGCTGGGCTTATAAAGAAAGCAGCAGCTACAAGGTTTGTCATCACCGTTGCATTAACTGCCTCTAAAACCCAAGGGCTTTTTAAAAACCAACCCAATAAAATCCAAACACTGAGAGCACACAAATCAGCAACCCCACACTTGTTGCTAATGAGCCAATTCGCCAGCGTGAGCATCTCTGAACCACATTCACATGGAAATTCTGCCACTTGGTGCCTGTTATCTGTATCCCATACAAACCTACAGTTTGCTTCCAGCTCTTCAATCCGAAGTGGAATACAAACAGTAATTGATGCTGGTACAAGGCTCTGAAAATATAAACTCTTCTGCAAGTGCTGCTGCTTTCACCTCTGTTACAGAAGGGTCAAATATTTGACAAAAGGCCATCTTTTGCCTCTATCGATCCATACTTTTAAAATCACAAAGCTTCAAAACAAATGGATGAACAAAATGATGAAGAAAACTTATGAGGACTTAGAGATGGGAAAGGTTATTTAATATTAGCAAAAATACATTTGAATTTCTATTGATTCACGGCCTTCCCTTCACTTTATTGCTTACTGACTTGTTGCCCTTTTTCACAGAGGATTTGTCCTACCACTCTTCAGGTAACCTGGCTGGACTACAGCTCTCCCTGCCTGTGCAGCCCTGAGCTGGGACACAGCGGTGGGCTGATGAGGAGCACTTCAGCCGTCACTGTGTCACGCTGGTGCCAAACCCCCTGACCTCCCTTCTGGCGCCCCTAAATCCATACCTCACCCAGGTCCCTGTTCTGGAGGGAAGCACCACTACTCTCCCCCACCCCAAACTCTGCTGAAGGCTTTGGTGGCCTGGACAGGCGGGATAGGTGAACACCTAGGCTGTCAACTGAGGCAGGGTCCACACCAAATCTGACCTTCTGTGGGTCTGACCTTACAGTGGCAATCCCAGAAGTGGCCCTGGAGATTGAATAAGCAGAAGAGGCACAGACACATGCACGACACACAGCCGTGATCTGGAGAAGTCAAAAAGAACAGAGAGGATTCAGGGAGTTCTGTGCAACTTTTTTCTTCAAGACCAGAAATGGGTTTACAGCATTCCAAGAGCAAGAAAAAATTCAAAAGAGTAGACACCAAAACGCACATTTTTATCTCCCAAGTCTTCTAAAACCATAAGCGTAAGAGACTGTCATCACTGCAACTGCCAGCAGCCTTTAAAGACCTAAAATTCTTTCCCATTGCTGAAAGGCACTGCCATTTCCACACGCACCTCTTACTTGTTCTGGCATTGTCTCCTGCTGGCCAGCAATGTAATGAAACACCAAGTGATTCACTTGGATAACGTTTGTAGTCCAAAGTTGCACTTAGAATATATAACTGAAGCCGCCGTGGACTTATATACAGAGAAGCCTCTTTCACGAGATGGTTTTACTGGCCAAGTACTGGGTTGCCATCTACTGGAGAGTAAAGAAATAAAAGCCAACCAGCAGACTTGCGTAGTAAGGGAACGCTGTTGCCTGTGCATTTTTGACTTTAACTTTCCCCGCTTCTGTACAATTAATCCAAGTCTGTGATGGCCTACAAAATTGTTTCTCTGTTACGGTAAACAACTTCTGGTCTTTACTACCTTCAAAGTTAGACTACATAAATATCACTGTTAGTGTGAGGAACTTAATTTTTTTTAAAAAAAAAAATGCTTCTTCAAAATGAGCACGTATGGTCCATTTAGAGCTGGAATTCTCAGATAAGCAGCCAGGAAAAAAAAATATGTTGCTCAGGATTAAAGCTTTTTTAGTCCTGAACTTCTGTATTTATGTGACCTTCGTGGTCCGATAGTTGTAAGAATGGCTACTGAATAGCTCAATTACTATTGAGAGATAAAACTACTACCAGCAGAATTTATGCCAAAGGCAAATTGAAATGAAATATCTAAAGCTTTCTCCCTCTGTTCATCATCTTTTGCCTGTATAGTAACTCTGTATTTAAGCCTATTACTAGACAGTAATCTCTTGCTACCTTCCAAATTAAAAAAAAAAAAAAAGGCTATAAAGTCAAATATTCTTAGAAGATAGGAAGTAGAAGAATTACAATTGGTGGTACAGTCTGAGCTCACCCTGCCAAGCTGTCTACAACTGCCTTTGATGAGCTGAAGGTGTTTTCCTGCAGGATGTTCCTCTCAGTCAGTGCAGAACCTGACTCCGCATTAAGAGATTGTCCAGGTAGCCGATTTAAAACAAGGGGGGCGAAAAAGCCACCTATGGGAGTGCGGACTACATTACTGAGGAATTTTGGGGCAGATATCAAACGAGGCAGATACGTACAGTGACAGAAAAAAATGGCTGTGTCAGTTGTGGCTGGTTTGAGTAATGCCTGAAACACAGAAAATATGAAAAAGCTAGATACTTTGTTTAAAAAGACATACGAAGACTATCGGAAGGTTGGCTGTGTTTCAAGAAGAATATGCTCCAGCTGCTACGGCACTTCTGAGTCCTCCTGCCCACCTGCATCCCTGCTTCCTCCCCACCTTTCCTTACGTCTGTTCCGTGCCAGTCCTGTATTTTCACTCCCTGCTTTCTCCTCATCACCTCTCCTTCCTCACCTTGTCATCAGGCCATCTGTTGGGCTGCTTGTTCCAGCCCATTCCTCTCTGCTGAACACCACAGCCACGACTATGACACTCAAGACAACTTATTGCTGCCGAAGCTCAACTGGTGCAGCAGGAGACAGGCATTTGGGGGAATGTCCCGCTCAGATCCTGCAGCGTTATGGCAAATCTACTGAACAGATTTGCCGGGGGCACAGTGGCTGCAGACAGCATTAAGACTCACTTTGTGCTGGATCATTTTAAGGCAAAAAAAAAAAAAAAAATCTCATCACTTAACTGTTACATTTTAGCAAGAAAACAAAAAACACAGAAGTGATGTGAAACCCAGACTTTGCCAACATCCGTGATCGATCCTAAAGCAATGAAGCAGTGAGTGCTCAATAAGAAAAGAGGAGTAAGTACAGTTGAGGGGTTGTTGTTGTTGTTGTTATCATTATTATATAATTTCTCTTCATTATTTTTGTTACATAGTTAAATGATTTTTCTTTGGGGAGAAAATAAATGTCTGCAGCATAACCAGGGGAGCCCAGTTTCCTCGGGCTGGATACAAATACTTATTAGAATAATGTTTATCACATTAATTTGGAGGTTTTCCTTTTCAAAATAAAGTAAATTTCTGCTAATCTTTTTCCCTTGAAAACAAACCACATTGGGTTTATTCTTTGCCTCTCACACCGGGCATGCTGTATCTCTCTGAAGAAAATCTACCACACCATCTGACTTTGACCGTATTCCGCTTTGTCACAACCCTTAAGACAGAGGCAAATCTCAGTGCTAAGCCATGTATGAAAAAAAATCACTTTGCTGTTGGTACGCATATCCTCCAGGCGCCAAGTCAGGACATCAGTCTATTGGTTCCATTTGCTGTGCAGCACTTTGGATATTTTTCTGTTTTCATGAGAATATATTTCTTGAAAACAAAGAGCAGAAGCCAACCAGGATGGGGAGCTGGGAAAGTTTCCAAGCAGAGCTCTGAGAGACGGTGTGCAAGAGACAGAAACGTCAGAAATTACAGTATATTTCTTTTGTCCAATACATTTCCTGAGTTGCTCAAAAGAAAAAAGCTCTGGGATTTGCTGCCATTCAACAATATTTTGTGCATCTCTATGCCATGCCCTTTTATTTGCATCCTGTAGCTTCTACAAGAACCGACACCACGTGTTAACCAGCTGTGCACCCCTGCGGTCCCACTGCTCCCAAACGGGTGTCCAGGCGAGGGATGTGCCACAGCTGGCTGCTCCCCGCCGCCCATCGCGTTCGTGGCTCAGCTGGAGCCCACTCATCTGCCAGTTTTGACATACAGATGCAAAACTGGGGAAAATCCCAAGTCTTTTTGATTACTTTCCTGTCCTCCAATCTAGAAATCTGGGCTTAACAGCAAATCACCACCATCTTGATTTTGCATCTTGTCACCAGTGGCTACTCTATATTTGTCTGAAAATGAGGGTTCATGTTCCCGTTGCCTCCTTCCGAGTCAGGGAATACCTCCACCTGTGGTATAGATGGCAAAGCAATTACCCTGCAGAGCCAGCTGTCTTCTCCTAGAAGCTGAAGCCTTTTGGAGAGGGAGTGGGAGAATAAAAGGTTTGTGAACTATTTTTTGCAAAACCTTTGGATAATCTTATTCAGAGACTACAGCCAACCTTACAGGTTATTTCTTTTACATTTTGTTGCTTTCTCTTTACACCAAGAAAATGCAGTCATTGACATCCTGCAATACACTTCCATGGGTTGCCCTGAGCTAAGGTACTTACTTCTGCCCATCTTGGTTCATCAAAATGATAAAACAACGTTCCACTGGCCCTGGTGCCATAATGAAGTCTAGCAAATAGCTTGGTAAAATCACCCAAGCATGGGTTTGTGTCCTGACCAATTTACTGTGAATGAAGAACAGTTTGTTTGCGGTCTTCACAACACAGTGAACCACTGATGCTAAATCAGCAAGAGGAAAGAATTGCTCATGACCGTGTAGTTAAATCGTGGCGTTCCTTACAGCGAGCTGCTTCAGGGGCCGCAAGAATTAAGGGCTCAGCGAGATTGTGGAAGATAGCTTTATTTATGGCTGCTGAAAATGTGATAGTGTGAATGCAGGCTTTACATCAGGACACAAACCACAGATAGCTGGGAGAAAGGTCTCATCCTCTTTCCACAAATATAGTTTAGGATGCATCTGAAGGAAAGATACCGGGATGAACAAACCCTTAGTCTAATGTAATGCAGCTCTTCCTATGCTAATGCATTTGGGAGATTCACTGGCGGACTGGGAGGTGCAGCTTGTGCTTTCCTCCTTGCATCGTGTTTTTTCCGTAGTCCGAACTAGTGGTAACAACACGGATTTAGCCACAGTGGCCACATATGAGATCACTTTTCTTCTGGCTAAGAGCAATCTGCAGCACCTCACGCCCCAATTTAATTGCCCAGAAGCCTGTGAAAATTCAAACTAAAGAGGAAAGGGCCTTCCCATTAAAAACTGAGTAGCTGACTGCTGGGTTACTCCATAGGACTTCTCAAACTTCGACTGCTGCCAACAGCAGCAGCAGAGCAATGATCTCTCCTGCCTGACATTTCATTTTTGTATGCAATTTTTGGAGCTGAGCATTAATACATGGCCTTAAGCAGAGGCTGCTTCTCTCCTTCCATGTGATAACGAAGCTTGTGAGAAAGCCAGGAGTACCTGGTGGGAACGGAAGGAAGCAGAACCGTTTTCATCGCGAGGGTCACCACGGGGAGGCTTTGGTTAATGAAGCAGCTGTGCAGTGGGTGACACAAACACGTCTCAGATGCTGCCCTCTTTTCCTCCCAGCTTTCCACTAATGCCTGGCAAAGCAGGAAGCAGAGAAGCCATCCATCCCATTTACTCCAGGCAAATTCCAGACATCTACTTGCTCACTGTTATTCCAGTTACTGATTCTTCAAGGTCAAAGCAACCATGCAAACCAGAGAAGTGACCACGGCAACAACCACCAGATCCCCAGTGCCTCCCTCTGGGAGGAGATTACCATGGCCGGGGGGAGCCAGGCAGAGCATCCCTGGCACCGGAACCCACCCCGCAGTCCTTGCTGGTCCGCGATCCAGCCCTCCCGGTACACGCTCCTCCGGGCTGCGCTTTACTACCATTTCCAACAAATAAACAGCTCTTTGCGACCCATAAAGCCCGTGTTCACCATCCATGGCCCATGCGTTGAAGTCTGCTCCCGGCCATCGTTTTTCTACAGGAAAGTGGCTAAAAATCCTCCCCGTCGGTGCCATGTTTTTCCACGAAAAGGGCCCGTTGTGATTAAGTATCTGCAAATGAGGGAGCTTTCCAAGCTTGAGCAATCCATCTGGCAGCAGCACGCAAAGCTATAAGATTTGTTTCTGCGGGACGGGCCGGAGAGCTGATTCAATTGCATTAGTCACTGAGCAGCACTGATCTTGGACTCAAAAGTGCTGGCTGGCCAGCAAGCCAGCAAGTCTCATGGTTATTTTAACTTTGTTTGTTTGACCTTTTCAGTGGTCCAGACCCCTCGAGGAGCTGAAGAATGCTTCATTCCCCCGCTGGCGCTTCTGAAACGCAGAGCGACTAGGGCCAAGTGTTAGGCTAAGTATCAGGATGCACAAGCTGAGTAATGGTTCATCTTCATGGGGAAAAAGTCTGCCTCTTACTGACTGGTTTTAAAGAAATCAGTTTTTAAATACTGACAGAATTTGGTGGGAAAGAAGGAAACGGGGCTGGCTGCTGCTTCTTGCTCTGAGGATCATTAAACATTTATTTCTTTTATTTATTAGTTGTGAGACTTCTTTATAGACAAATAAATCAGTAAGTCTGTAGAACAGAACCAAAACCTGACATTTAGACCCAGATTCACGTTTTCCCAGAGTTTGTGGGTGTTCAACTCATGTTATGCACTGATTCAAGCAGGCTAAAAAGAAAGAAGTTCAGAAAGTTATGTCCTAATAGATAGTTTTCAAAGTCCAGGAGGGCTCTTCAAAGTAGATAATTTAAAGATGTATATTTTGTGTCCAATACTGTTACTTGCTGCAATTCCTATTACTATAGACAAAGTGTTGCATAAGTTTAAGTAGGTCTCCAAATCATATTTCTAAAAAGCTGTTTACTGCCAGACCATTATTTTTTTAACCTCTTGAGCCAAATTCTTGCAAACTGCACAGCATCTGGGGAGGCAATTATTGCTCAAATTGCCAGTGTCAGGACAGACGCCAGACAAACTCTGTTCCGTAGCAGTGATATCTTGCTCATGGCAGTTTGAACTACACACTTGTGTCTTGAGGCCCTGCACCCTTCAGCTTTCAGGAGGAAAGCACTTGTCAAAGCTAAGCTGACGCAGGAATTGGTACATGAGGAACCAGCTGGATTACGCCTGTATGGCAGGTTCAAAAAGAAGAGAAAAGCTAGAAGGAATTTTTCACCAAATATTCTGTAAAACTGTGATACTAACAGACGAGTCATACAGAACTAAGGATGAAACATAAAATTTATTGTATGATACCTGCTGTCATGGACTCCATAGCCTATCAATCAAGTTTGAAAGGCCTCCAGAAAAACCATAAACTCAATAGCCCAAAACATTGTTGAATCATAACATGCTACCACAAGAATCAGATCTCTGTTTTCATAATCTTTGTCTCATAAGTTCTTGGTAAGATTTGACAATGTATTCTTTTTAAAAGATCCCCCACCACTGAGTTTTGAGGGTGACAAAGATACTCTAAATGTGCTAACCGATTATCTAGGCTCACTCCAACACCGAGCCCACAGGTTGATGCTCCCAAAGTCAGAATAGTTACTCCTCAGGGCAGGGCTGCTTTTAGCTGGAAATACTTTACTGTTTGAAACTTCCTGATTAACACTTTGTGGGAGTCTGTAGATAGCTGGGGAGGAAGCCATCTGTGTCCAGATAAAAGATGTTGGTGGATTTGCTGTCAGGAGGCGAACAGTTCCCAGAGCAGCACTACCAGCAATGCCCATGAGCCGAAGGAGACTGTGAAAACGATGCCTCTGGTAACACAGGGAGTGAGAGGGACGCATGGCCACGTGCAGACGCAGGCTCTGATAGGAGAGTTAGAACTCCAGTAGATTATCCAGTGAAATTTTCAACAGGAAGAAAGATAACACTTAAATTCCTCCAGATTTATTTTTGCTCTACCAGGGAGTCAGGGTAAGCAGCTGTGTTTTTAAAATTCACTTTTATGGTGTGAAATTGCTTTACAGTCTAAGGGGAGGGGAGGGAGTTGAGGTTTGGTTTTAGCAGAAAGTTAACATTGCAGATTAAACTGCTTTTAGCTAACTAAAACATGATAACCTTTCTTCCTGTCCCGCCACATAAACACACACGGTATGGCTCCATCCCAGCTTCTGAGGTTAAGAGCTTTGACTCCAGCTCTATTTTGAAAAGCAACCCTGTAAAAAAAAATCACATCTGTATTTATTACTTCTCAATCATTCAAACCTCAGGTATGCTCATGTAAAACCTTAAAAAAAAAAATTATGTTTTTTTTTAGCTGCCAGTGCTTAAACTGCACCTGGCTCACAAATCATCTCTCATAGACCTCAGCTGCACCTTCACTGCATCTCGCTGGGCTGGGATGGTGGAGGAGGTGGTCGGTGCCAGGAAGAACACAGCTTGTCTTTCACAGCCCTAAGGGTGTGTGTGAGGCTGGCAGCCGTATAAAACATATTTTTTTACTTATAAGCTGAATGCATTCCAGAAATCACCTGAGGTTGTGCTGAATGCCCCAAAAGCAGAGGTGAGAGGTGCTGCATATTCACCAAGTAGTTAATGAAGGTCACTATTCCCCCTTTACTGAGGTGGGCCAGCTTCCTCACAATATTTCTGGCTTTCTTTCCAGCACGCTTCTCAGGAAGGACAGCACAGTTACGTTACATGAACCGCAAAATCCTACCGGAGGGAAGAAATGCTCCGCGTGAGTAATTTAAGTGACTCTTTTTTTCTTTTTAATGTGGTTTCATAAACTTAAAATTGGAAGTCATCTCAGCAGACAAATTCCTCATAACTTTCTAGAGCACCAGGAAAATGGAGGGCAGTGCAGCTCCAGGGGAACTCCTCAGCCTATGGCTGTGGGGAGGATGTGCTGTCGATGGAGCTGCCAACCCGGCCCCAAACACCACCAACCACCGGGCATATCTGCAGGAAACGCTTGGGTTGTGCGGCAGGAGAGGTCAGGGCTGGGGAGATACCAAAACATCCATGGAGACCAAGCCTGTGCTGGAAAAAGAGGCAGGAGCACAGAGCAACAAGGGTGGAGGGTGAAGCAAGCCTCAGATGCCAAGTAGAGGGGCACCTGTAGCTAAGCTGGGCACAGCTTAAAAAAAAAAAAAAAAAAAAAAGGGATAGCTTATGTGATAATTGCTAATTAGTTCCTGCTTGCAGGGAACTTGGAGGCTCTGTCAGAAGTAGGATGGGATCCCTGAGCTGGTTTTGCCAAGGTAAGCTCTGCACCGGTGTTCAGACCTGCGGTCTGGCCTAGTGCAGAGGCTGTGCCGTAGGGGTCTCCATTTTGCGGCAGGGTGAGCAGTGCGAGGGGGGCAGGTGTGTGATTGTAACTCAGAAGCAGCCAGCTCTGGGTCATGCTACATCTTCTTTTCCAAACCGAATGTTCCCCGGGTGCTCGCTGATTGCAGGAGCAGTGCTTGTTTGTGCTCAGTTGTCTTTCTTAGGGAAACTTCTGTATTTCACCCTTGAAAAAATGAAATGGCTTTTTGTCAGGAAGCAAAGGGTGGGCTGAGGGGGTGTGTGGGCCCTGGGTATCTTACATGTGATGCAAGGGGCAATTGCTGGCCCTCTTACCCGTGAGTGAGCCCTCAACCTGTGTCTCCAAAAGGATCATTCCTTCCCTTATGCTCCCTTTTTTATTTTTATAGGTTTCCTTCCCACCCTGGCATTTGACTCCTTAAACTAATGCAAGATGATTCAGCTTTAAAGTCTTTTAGCTTTAGCTGAAAGCTTTCATTGCGGTTTAACTCCTTTTAGTTATCCAGGCAGTAGTGGAGGGCTCTTAGCGTGTTTTCCTCTCCTTTTGCAGCTTGTTTATATTTCTCCGATGTAATTATTTGAATGGCATCTTCCTCTTGTCTATGCTCTCTCCTACTAAGTTTCTGCCTTCCAGACCTTCTTTACCCCTTCAGTGGCAGTTTTTCTCTCTCATCTGTTGATGTGTGACTCTGCATATACTAATAATGGAGTTCAGTGCTGCATATGCTCTGTATACGCCAATAACAGGGTTCAGTGCTCACCTTGGAAGGTAACTTTCCTTGCATTACAAACATGCATAAATGTTCCTATTCTGAACCGGTTTGATCTGCGCTCTCACTTAGCGGAATGATAAGAAACTGTTTTATTGAGTAAATGCCAATCTATTTACAAGTAGCTCGCTTTAAAGAGGAAAGAAGATGGCAATTATTTCATTTATTAAATCAATGTCAGCGCAGTTTTGCTTCTAAGTGAGTGAGGTCTTTTATTGGAGGGGGCGAAAGCTGCCTAGTATGGGCCATCAGAGTGTTGTTACAAATTGTTTTTAACTGGTAAAGACCATGTAAACAATTGCCGTGTGACTAATAAACACATTATCATCTTTAAGCTATAAAAACTAACCCATTCCCTCCACCCTTAGGAAGGAAGGTATCATTTATCCACCTGTACAGCTGCAGAGTGTGAATGTTCAAGATAGTGATGTAAGCACACTTTTTGTACAGTCATAGAATCACAGAATGGTTTGGGTTGGAAGGGACCTTTAAAGGTCATCTAGTCCAACCCCCCTGCAAGAAGCAGGGACATCTCCAACCAGATCAGGTTGCTCAGAGCCCCGTCCAACCTGGCCTTGAATGTTTCCAGGGATGGGGCATCCACCACCTCTCTGGGCAACCTGGGCCAGTGTTCCATCACCCTCAGTGTAAAAAAATTTTTTTCTTGTAAAAAATTCCTTCCTTAATGCTGAACCTGTAGGGAGTTATTTCATTTTTACTTTGAGGCTAAGAGGCAACTGAATCTTTATCATGGGTCTAAGGAATACACATATACAAAGGTTGTTTCCAGTTCTGTTAAATCAGTAAACAGAGTTACGCTTGCAACAATAAAAATAATCTTGGCAACTACGGTAGAAGGCAAGAGAGACTAGGACAGTTCACACCACTAAGGAAAAGACAATGCCCTCTAATTAGGATAAAGCACATGGCTGTGAGGTGTGGGGGACCAGCCTCCTGTTTACCCTCCCCAGTGACACAAGCAAAGTGGTTTAGTTCCCACAACTGCCAGTAGCTCGTTCTCTCTGTGCTGTGGAAATCAGAGGAAGATTTTTTTTGAAGGAGAAGGGGGAAATGAATGTCATGAAGTGGATGAAGACTACGCTACTCATTGGCTTTGTTTTATGACTGTCGTGGTTCCACGTAGCACAAGACCATTGCCCTCAGCCTAACCTGAGCCATTGGCAGCTGTAGTTTCTACCATCCCTTATCATAGAAAGATTTACCAGAGCATCATTTCTGTAAGTCACTGCACAGAAGTGGCAGCACTTGTAAACAGATGATGATGAACTACCTGTGGGAGTTATTCCTCCTACATGTAGTGCTGTTGGAGGGCAATATCTGCCTGGTAGCGGACAGCTGCAGGAACCCAGTGGGGGACTAGAGAGATTCCTCATCATCCCACTCTTCTGCCCTGCAGCAGCTTGATTTTTGGCAGGATGGCTTTGGGGACTGTATGGTAAACGTGATGTTTGCATTGCCTGTTCAGTGGTACGATTAAACACCGCACTTGCTGAAACAAGAGGCTGGGACATAAGAAGGGAGTGAAAAGGTGGGGAGCTGTAGCTCTCTCCTACACAGAAGCATCAGTGCCACATGATCACTTTGTTCCCCTCTGCAACACTGACTGTATTTCCAAAACTCTCCAGCAAATATGCTCCTCCAATGCCACCTACATTTACCTTTTCACAAGAGCATCTATCAAGGTCTGATTAAAACCAGAATATGCTGCTTGACAAGACCTGGTCTAGGATACCAAAGGATCAGTCTGGTAGAGCCAGAATGCTCTCTGGACATGGGTACAGTCATTTGGGGATGGAGATGCACCTAGCTTCCACTTTTGCCAGCGCTCACAAATGCGATCCCCACAAACAGTCAAACCTCAGGTGTGCTGCCAGCAACCCAGACAGACAGCACTTCAGCTGCCTCAGTGATGCCCCTGCTCAGACGATACCACGCACCCCAGCCTGCCGGCCGGCACTCCTCAGCACATGCTCAACAGCCTCAGTGCTGGAACCTATTAAACGTGTTTTACGAAGATAGTTCTTTTAAAATAGAAAGGAAAGCAAGTTTCCTTGTTACTTTTCTTTTTTTTTTTTTAAAAAAAAAAAAGTCCCTTCTCTCATATGGGCATGTTGAGTAAAGGACCGTGTAAAAGCGATGCTTTCTTCTCCCCTCGCTTTCAAGTCTGACTTGTTCAGAATTTAATCTGGTCATGAAAAGCCAAAAGTATCAAGGCTTTCTTTCCCACCTCAGGAAAGTGTAATCTTCTACTGGCAGCCAACAAAATCATTCATCTGTCACTTATTGTCATGTTTCATGAACTTCATGACATTTCAAGCACCTCTTTTTATGGAATGTGGAAGAGACTTAGAGAATTTTCTCACTGAAGATTTCAGACACACACACACGACAAGCCAATACACAACGGCTTTCATCTAGTTAATTCTATGAAAGAATACTTTATTCATTTTCTGTATTGTGGAAAAAAAATGCTTTCATAAGAATACAGAGGACATACAATATTCTTCTAGTATTAAGGTAGGAAATGTACATGTTTTGGCTTGGAGTTTATTGAACCTTACCATAGGACTCATGCTTGGTAGGGTTTTAGGGTTGGGTTTTTTGTTTGTTTGTTTTTTAGCGTACCTATTTAAAGCTGAGCAAAGCACAGCAAAGGCGTTCAGTCCCAGAGCACCGGGGAAGATTTTTGGTCCTGATCTGGCTCTGCACTGCATGTAACAGGTCCTGGCTGAGTCCTGACCTGAGCTACTGGGTTGTCTCCGTTGTGCTCCCAAGTCTCTGTGTTGTGCTGGTAACATTTTTGCTCAGGACCCTTTCTTAGGGTCTCTCTAAAGCTGAGCAGCACTGTGTTAGTGGGGTAGTTGGAGAGAATGACACCATCCGTAACTTAGATATGGAAAACCACAGGAATTCAGTCTTTAGGGTGTGGACTGCTACACTTTTAAAAGCACTGACCTGTCTGTTATGATCACACCGACTTTTCTTCTCGATACCAGACTCAAGCCCTCTGTGAATTTATGAACACGTACATAGTGTTGCCATGACCTGTTGCACAGATTTCACAGGGCAGAACTCAAGCTATGCACGTGACTCCATTTGCACATCTAATGCATAGTTTCTCTAATGCTTACAGTCGAGTGCTGGATAGAATAGAGTTTGATGAACCATACTAACAATTTAACAGCATACGCATGATACCATACAGTACAGCAAACTGAACAAGGAAGAGATTTAATCCATGATCTTTATCACGTGGTGTACCTGAGCACCTGAGTCTAAATTTAGAGACCGAAACACTTATTGTTATATTTTCAGATTGATGTTTGCAAGTACCCACCTTTACCTTTCTGCGTTGTAAATTCTTCACCATTCTTCACCAGTTCTACATTGTAAATGCTGCGTGGATTCCCTTGGGGTTCCCACATGATCCAACTTTTGGTGGAGGCTAGTCCTCTCTTCCCCTTACCTGAGTAAATGCTTTATGTACTCTGTGAAAGAAGACGTGCAGAAACAGACTCCCAGCTCAGGGGAAACCACACATTTGGATCCCCGAAGAAGATATCCCCCCTCCCTAGTACTGCTTTATTTAGATAAGGAGATATTATGGAGCAATATTGCAATGCAAATCCAGATCACTATGTCCAATATCTGAAAATGAACCTACTTGGATATATTGTTGTTTAAACATGCCCCAGTAAAAAGCCAAAAAAATCTGCAGACCATATCTCATTTGGATCAGTTGAGGTGAATACCACTGAGGTTGCAGAGTTTCGTATGCTGTGTAGGAGTAAAGCCAGATTCAAAGCCAGGTTAAGGAGACCTTCAGTAAAATCAACAGAGATTTTGATTGTTGCATTTGTTTTTCTCCCAGTGGAAAAGCAGATGAGAGTTCAGGACAGCTAGCAGCATGCTAGCTTTAAAGAAAATAATGCAGGAAGGCCCATGGAGTAGGATGACAAATAGAGCTGTTGTGAGTACTGCCTGTTGGCCTGGTTTACGTTTAGATCCTTTTCTGAAAAGAATCTTTCTGTTTTGTTGTGGCTGAGTGTTTCTCTAATCTCCATTTAAAACTTGAGGCAGACCTTGAAAAAATATAAAAATCAATGACGCATGCAAATAAAAAGCTGGCATACACGTTTATCACACTTTTGTAACTAGCATTTTTTTTTCATTAGAAAGGAGGTGCCATAGTCAAATATACAATACATATATACTAAATGCATACTGTACATATATATTCCTACACGTGGTTAAGTCTGGATAATTTTCCATTGGTGACCTAGGCAGCTTGTCTAAGCTCCACCTCCCATGCATCCCTTACTGCTTCTTGGTATGGCTTTACATTTTCTTCATCACTGAAGCTCGCAGTATACACTAAAACATCTGTTGCCAAGAGAAATAATGTTCCTGGTGGTGTTCTTAGCAATGAAAATGGGTTTTTAAGGCTCAAGTGCTAATGCCAAGCTCATTTACAGTTACTTTTGGCATTGTAAGAAATAAGGCTGAGCATTCTGTTCAGAAATGTGACAACTTAGGTTAAGTAAACAAAAAATTATTTTGCATTCTTTTTTATTAAACCTCCTATGTAGGAAGGAGGTAGCCTGCAGAGAAAGTGTTGGAAAATTATTTCAAAGGCAGGTTATAGATTACTGAGGAGAGACCCAGTAAAACCTGTTCCAAAGCCAAAAGATTTTGAAGGAAAAAGATTAACCAGTTGGAAGAAAATGACAGACGATTCTGTCAGCTTGAATCAAGCAGAAGAGCGAAACCCAGTTTCCTGGGAATTTATGAAAGGGGATATTTCAAAAAAAAGAAATAAAGTAAGGATGCTGCATCCAGCTGGTCAAAATCAGTCTTTAGCAGGTGGATATTGCCAGCCTTTTTAAGTGGTGATGCCAAGTCTCATCCACTAAAGCACTGCAGATGCAAGAAATAGTTGGGCAGGAGGCATCAGAAAATCTCTGAGTTGGAGAGGACAAGAGAGAGAGTTCAAAAGTCCTGGTCCCAACTTCTTCAGGTTCTGGATGCCCTCTGGATGCGATGCTGCCACTCTGCCGTGGGATGAAGCCTGACAGCCAGGGAAGAAGCCACAAAAGTTCCAGCCATCTAAAGCTTTTCTATGCTAAAAAGTAAAGTTCTAAGTACAGGTCTTGTGGCTGCATTACCGGGTCTTCAGCTGCTGGTCTTGACCGCTTGCACTGTTACTGGTGGTTTAAAACTCCAGGTGGAAACTTTTCTTTTAGCTTCTGCACTTTCTCCTTAATCTCCCATCTGGTCCTCTCTTGTATCAATGTTTTTTTCCACTCAAAACCTGAATATTTACCTAGCATCCTACATTTGGAATTCTGGGTTAATAACAACGAGGTGTTATGCTTGCACTCATCTGTTACTGTGAAGACTGTCGTACTCTGAGTGTGGGGTTTGGCTCGATGTTTTTTTTTCCGCTGTTTTCATGGGCAAAGTCTGCTTCCTGTTTCCTGTGCATACCACCATAACTTGGGAAGGAGGGGCCCAGCTCAGCTGTGGGGAAACAATGGGTTAGGGGCTATTTTGACTGATATTGACTGTATTGAAATCCATGGACCAGCTGATTCACATGAGAGTACTGACTACATAATAATAAACCTTAAAAAAAAAAAAAAATCGCCTTCCATTTTGGGATAGGTGAATCACTTTTCAGCTCCTAACTGTAGATATTTTTTTTTCCTAGGTGGCCTTGAAAAGTTGTTGAACTCATCACAAATATTCAGAAAAGATCTATGAACATATCATTATGAGATTTATTTCTGTTCAGAAATACCAAGTACAATCAGTTTGATTGTATGATCAGGATGATTCAGTGCTCTAAGTGGAACATAATCAAATTCTTGTCTTTAGGTATATTTTCTATGTTAGCTAACTTTCTACTAAAATGATCAGCAGTAAAAGAGTTAACAATGTTCACATTTAGTCTGTCATCTTCAGATTTCAGAGTTAGTATGGTATATGGATGAACAGTTCAGACCAATTGAAAATTACTCTTTTGCTTGTCTTTGTTCTCTTGAAGATAAGACTGCGTCAGTTCTGTTTGATTCGTGTCTTCAAGGACTTCTTCACAGCCATGACTCTCAGGAACATAATTCTATTTTAAATGGGATGTGAGTCTTTAGAGCACCAGCTTGAAAACAAATTCAATAACGACGTAGGGTCTTGTGTGAATGCAGCACAAGACACTTCAGAAGCACAAAAATTCAATTGAACATGCCCTTCTCCCTTCCACCTTCTTGCTTTCTCCCTGTCCTACCTAAGTTTGGATCGGTATGTGTTTACACAGCACACAGTAAGCTAATGCCAGCTACGATCTCTCAACTCCTCCTGCCTGTTTATTTCCATCTCTGTCAACTATTTATTGCTGTTTCATATATTTTTATATCCTGAGGGGTATGGCTTTTGTTTATGTCTTAACAGAATTAAGTAGCAGGATGCGTCTGCACAAGCCTTACCGGTGTGCTCCCGCTTGGTCTGTTCAGGTATGAATAAAAGCTGCTTCTGAGGGACTTGAAAACTCAAGTTTTGTAAGCAAAGATCTATGTTTCTGGTAGGACAGAAAGTCTTTTACATTACATAACAAGACAAAATGTGTAACCTTGGGACAATTCACTCAGCTGAGCAGTTTATTTCCCTGCAGTAATAAATGTATTTTGTATCTTTCTACTCTTGATGTGATTCACAATTCTCTATCTTTACCTATAACAAGGCATGGATACAACCTAATCATTTGGCAGGAGGTTTGCCAGTTTAAAATCTGTTTGCCTGTCCCTAAATCTACCACCAAACAATTTCTTATTTGTAATTACATTTACAAAAGGATGTAGTGGTCTTAACACTTAATTTACAGGTAAGCACAGCCCTCCCACACAAGGGGTAGGAGATGACTGATGAGTCTTCTTCTTGCCTCAAACAATTTAAAGTTAGATCTGCCACTTTTCTGCAATGCTCCCTCTTTTGGAGGCTGCTGGTCTCTGCTCCCGGGCCCAGGGATCTTCAAGTCTTCATGCAAAGTGGAGCACCTTTAAAAAGGGCCAGCGTGAGACTGTCTGCTTCTGCCCAGTAGGTCCCTGGGTAGGACACTCACACATGGGTGAGAGGGAGATGACCTCTATGTGCACTGAATGGCCTGATAGAAATCATTAGTGGAAAAGAAAACCCCCAAACCTCTTTGCATGTCTATCTGGCACCTAAGAGCTCTGAGGAAGTTATTGTCTCTGTATTGTCTGTATGTGGATGGGGCTGTTGTGAAAGGATGAGGGGTAATGGTTTTAAAATACAGGAAGGTAGGTTCAGACTGGATATAAGGAAGAATTTTTTACAAAAAGGGTGGTGGAACACTGGCCCAGGTTGCCCAGAGAGGTGGTGGATGCCCCATCCCTGGAAACATTCAAGGCCAGGCTGGATGAGGCTCTGAGCAACCTGATCTGGTTGGAGAGAGATAATTACGCTCCTAAATCACTCAGATGTTGCAGAAAGTAATCCCCCCTCTCATTTTCTAATTAACTTCCTTGGAAAAGAACTGCTTAGTTAAAGAACAGCTGAAGCTAAAGTTTTGCATAGTCTGTCATTCATTGTAGGGACTAAGAAAGATTCCCTCAGAAGTCAGAACAATGATTAATACCCCTGTATCTGTAAAAGAAAAGAACTTAGCGTTCTTTTGTTACGTTTCAGGGAAAATGCCAGTTGGAAGATTCTTGGTTGGTGTCCAGCTTTCAAAGATAATTTTCTTAATTAGGACTCTTGCTTGATCACTTTGCCATTCCCGTTGTCTGTGAAAATGAGAAGTTTGGGTCCCAGAGAGCAAGCTTAAACGACGAAAGGCAGAACTGCCTGCCCTGGTGCGAGATCACCAAACCATAGCACTGCCCTTGCTTCTCAGCACTATGTATAAATAGGGTACGTACAGAAAGGGTATTGAACAACTGAAGAGTCATGGGCAGCAACAGCAGTGAGCAGGTGACTTTAAAAAATGGCAAGAACAATCCTCAGAAATGCTAGACAGCACTAGAGAAAAAAAAAAAAGAGATAATAAAACTGCTCTCTGTGACCTCTGCAAATAGGACAAAAAATAATGATCTCAAACAGCATCAAGGGAGATGTCCTCGCTGGGCAGAATAGAGAAGGAGTGAAGTCTGGTGAGGCGGTAGGCTCTTTGTTGTCTGAGGTTTTAAGAACATCAGTGTTTCAGTACAAACACCTGACAGGGCAGTCTAGGCACAGCCACTTCTGCCTTGGGAGAGGTGGATGTGCTAAGTGACCTACCAAGGTCCCCTGTGGACCTACTTCCATCATTCTACTACTCTTAAAACAATACACAGTACTCCTTAGCTACTGTATATGTGGAAGCAAACAAACAAACAAACAAAAAAAACCAACCCTTTTTTCTTTTCTAATGCTGTTCTTTCCCAGCGTCACAAAAGATAGACGAATCGTCCTGCTGTAAGGCTTCTGAGCAATGGTTTAGCCAAATGTTGTCTGAATGCAACATTTCTACCCCTTCTCATCCTCAGCATAGTCCTAGAAAATTGCTTTACATTTGAGCAAAAAAAAAAAAATATCTTGACGCTCAATCCTCACCACAGAAACTTGGAAAGAGCAGTGTTTTACATGAGCAAAAACACGCCTTCCTTTTTGGAAAATGTTCTCCATGTTTCTGATCTTGGCTACAGAGTTAAATAGTGAATGATATATAGCTGCACGCGTTGCACACTTGTTTTTTTTCACTGAAGGCAATGGCAGAAACCACAACTACAGCACAGCCTTTCTCTGTTACATCCTTTGAATTCCATAATTGGCTGGGATTGTTCATTGAGTCAGTCTATGCCATCTTTAAGCTTATTCAAGGGGAGGAAAATCTATAATTAAAGCCTCTTGTGGTTCATGTCAAAGTATATATAAGAAAAAATTTTAAAGTAATGAGATGGATATCTATTCAGCAAAATGTGCACACGTGTTTTTTTGGAATCTATTGAGTTCTTGATACCTGAACACATTCAAGCATGGGCCTTGCTGAATCACAACTGTGATGCTGTTAGACTTTGCTGGTTTGTAACTATGGAGCTGAGAAGTGTTGTGTCCCCTGACAAAACCTGAGTACCTTCTACATGTAGAAAAATATGTGAAAATCCACAGTACAGAGAATAGCAGCTTTATTTTCTTCCAATCTACTTATATACCTCTAATCTACTCCCTCTTTTCTTTCTAGTCCTGCTATGCTTACTGCAGGCTGCTTGGTCATTTACTTTTGAAGATTTTTCTACTAAAAACTGGTGACTTTCAATTCATAATTCAGCACATCATCTCCTCTACTCTGCTACCCTTCTTAATTTTGGTGTCCTTGATTGTCCTCTTTGATTCTATGATTCCTTCTCATTCCAGATCATCTTAGATTAAGATCAAAGCTCTTAAATGTCCTCTCTATCTATCTTAGTCCATGTCACAGCCAAAGCTTGCTTCTGTCCCTTGAAATGCCATCTTGGGATTAAGGAAATGGCCATCTGAAACCTTGACCAGAGCAGCCTGCTGGTAAGCAAGAATCTAGGTTTTGTAAACATTTAAAGGAACAATTAGTGTTCCTATATCACTTCTAAACCCCACAGGAAAGGCCCAATGTCAAAGCTATATATTATAGTTTAATCTGCATCCCTGTCTAATGTACAAGTGTTGCTTATCACCTATTAATTTATTAATTTTTCCTGTGTTCAGAAACTTTTCACATGATGGGTGTATCTGTGACATCAAAACAGCAGAGGAATTGTACTCCTGTAAGCTGATACATTTTTTCATCAGCTAGATTATATTTAACTAACTATGCATTATCTGAAAGGGAGAAATGGTAAACTAAAAGGGGATAAACAAGCTACCTTTTTTTTTTTTTGTAGAGTAGAGGGAATTAAAATGCAGGGTGTAATGACTGTATGTCTGTCATGTATAAAGCTGCTCTGCTTCCAAAACACTAACTCTGCAACTTGAGTTAGAAAAATCCATCCAGTCATTCAGCTACATCAGTATTACACAAAGAAGAGATGACATAAATCACTAGTGTCTTTTTCTCTTCTCTTTTTTGCTTCTATTATTAATAAAAGTAAGAAGCAATAAAAACTTGTTATGCAAGGTAGGTTATTCGGTAACTGGTTATAATTCATATGGAGACAGAATATTGATTTTTATGGGAAGGCTGAAAAGAGATTAAAAGATATGAAGAAGCCTTTTGTCAGATAAGCTTCTTGGACTAACTACTTCAACCACATTCGGAAACAAAAAGTGCACTTCTAAGAAGAGAAATAATCCTGAAAACTAGACTGCAAAACCATAACACCTTTATCTAAGTAATAAAATTTCTCTAATGGATTAAAAAAAGGAAAAAATATAGCAGGCACAATGATCCATTGGAAGAAAACAGTAGATGCAAGTTTCAGTTTAAAGTCTTTTTTTCCATGGAAAATCAATGACCTATGGTGTATAGTAAATTAGTTAATTATGTAAGATGTCAAACCCTGTACATTATGTAAGATTTGATTTTACAAATCATTTCTGCCTATGAGAAGTTTTGCAATAGTATGTATTAGTGATTAAAATGTCAGCATGAAAGACTGCTTCAGATTCTACCACTGTAATAACAGAATGTAATAATTACATGCTTGGAAAGTCCACATAATAACAAATATAAAGTTCAAATTATTTTAAAGAGTGGTTTCAACTTAAAATTAAAAAAAACAAAAAACCAGCACTAAGGTGCAGCAAGGTGGTCTCCATATGTGGCCCTTTTTAAAATCAGCACATACTCCACAGCTGCCTTTGCAGCGCATTTACCACCCTGCCAGCCGCAGGACCCTCGCTTGGGGGCAGGGTCAGATTGCCTGCGTCTGGCTTTTGCAAAAACTGCACATATTCTGAACATGATGCACTTGGAACTTCTTAAAATACTCCCCTAATCTCAGTTATTTGCATTCTTCATTTCCCACTCAGCCAAATCCCAACAGGACTTGACAGTTCCAACGACAGCAGCTTCTTCTCGCTTTCTAGAGCACAACATAAAGAAAACACAGCAGAATTCCTACAGGCTTTACCTTACCTCTTGGTGTAGCTCTTGCTTTCAATATAAGATCCAGTCCCCGACAAGTCTAGTACTACAATTTTTAAGTGCGAAAGGAGCTTGTTGCATCACAAAGTAGTCACAGCTCAAAACTGCTTTGCGGTGGCAGTTTAGGTTCATTTTGTAGGCAGTGTCTTCTTTGAAAGGTAAAGTGGCACTACGTGTTTTTCACATTTGCCAAAATGGAGACTGTTGGAAAATAGTGGCAACGGAAAACTCTTTTAAGCTCTAAATTTGGAAATTTCCCTACTGTAATTTTTTTTGCATTCTTTTCCTGTTCAGAGTCTCCTTCCTATAGTTTGCTTTCATTCAACTAGAACTGTACCTGCTTGCAAGAATACAGCTTGTCCCATTTTGTTGTTACAGATATGTTCTGCACACTTCCAGACTTGTGATTTTTTTTTTTTCATCTTAACTTTCTGAAAAACTTTTCTTTGAAGCATTGCTGTCCCTGAAGCAACTTCTTTAAGAATTTCTGCTAGTTGGAGGCTGAAACAGGTATGTGATTGATTATTCCTTTTGGAGACGATGTTACAAAGCATGCTTGCAAACATCTGGCAACCTCTCTGAAGCAAAGAACTGAGTTGTACACAGTATGTTCAGCATCCCACCTCAGCTTCTCCCTGCAGACATCCCCAAAGCATTAACGTGTCGTTGGGGGGTTGGACTAGATGACCTTTAAAGGTCCCTTCCAACCCAAACTGTTCTATGATTCTATATAAGGAGAGCTAGAGTTTAAATTAGGAGACACTGGACAAACTTTGGGAATTCTCACCTTGCTATCATCAGCTAATCCTTGCCTCTCTGCAAGTTAGCATTCAGTGCTGAAAGAGGGAGAAGATTTCTACTCACAGTAGAAATCACGCTATGAGTAATTTCCCTTGAAAAACATAAGACAATGATGTAAATGTAATAAAATGTTTCACAATCTCTCTGCCAAACTTCTTTGGGATCTTCCAGCCCTGTTTTAATTTACAAAAGTCTGGAGCTATGCAGAAAAACAGCACGTGGGGTACTCGTGCCTTCACCGGTCCCCATTTAATAAGTCCCACTATTAAGCAACATTATCCAGTCTTCAGAAATTATATTGATTTGTTTGCTTCTTGGAGTTTTCCCAGCCATAAAACTTCAGTAAAATTACTACCATCACCCCCTTCTAGTTTTGGTTACTTAGCTATAGATTTGGTCCAGCAAACCTACTCCATCTATTGGATGGGAAATACCTTTAAAGCAGAGCCAGAAGATGAGAAATAGAGGCATCCTGGGGGTTGCAGGTAGTGTGGTGGAATTATTTGGATTTTTGTGTTGCCAGCTTTCATTTATCAAACAAAACCCAGTGGAAGGAGCATCTGTCAGGTTGAGGTACAGGAAATATGTGGGACTGTTTTCAGGAGAGCTGTGGCTCTGCCCCAACAGCAAATGGGCTCCCCAAGGAAAGGGAAAGGCTTCGGAAAGCAGCCTGTAAGGTTTGTAAGCCAGGGTTCACCTTTGTATAGACTTGTAGGGAGGGGATATCCTTTCAAATATTTGCAAATAAAGCAAAGACCTGGAGGCTCATACTATGTGGGCATTGGGTTGCTCATTTTTGCAGAGACTGGAAAGGAATTCCTGCAAGAAGATTAATTAATTACGTGTGCCACCCAAGATTTTGGCTTTCTCTATATCATCAGGAGACAGGTGTAGCTGTTAGGACAGGAAGGCATGTTGCTTCCTTACAACCTGAGGGCAACAGGAGTCCCAACTTTCAGTATGCAGGGCAATAAAACCAGGCTTCAGAAGGCAAAAGATAGAGGAGCGAGGTGGGAGACTATAAGCTGGAAATAGTCCAAGAAGGACCTCTAAGGAGCATGGAGACCACCAGACCAAGTCTCTTATTTAATGGACTCCTGCTGTAGTCCACACACTAAACTCATGCACTGAATTCTCAGTTTTCCTGGGTTTAGACATATTAAAAGTGATATATAAATAATAAAACTTACAGCTTGCTGTTTCAGCACTATGGCAAATAACTGGGCTTGTAGTTCTTGTGCATCCAAACCATGCAGAAAATGGATTTAGACTTCCATGTCCACAAGCCCAGAAAAGTTGAAATGTCTCAACTACAAGACTTGCAGTTACCAGAACCTCAGCTGCCTATTAATATTAGAAATCTAGACTGACAATTAATAGGCAATTTACTCATCTTACATTCCCTTAAGAATTCAAAGAACAGAAGTGAAAAGCCTTTTTAAAAAAGAGAAAATAGAATGAGTTGCAAACAGGATATAGGAGATAATGTATCTTCTGTAATAAGAGGTGAATGTTTGTCATTAATTTAATGAAGGGGCCCCAGAAGCCTCTTGCAGCCCCCCATTAATCTAACAGTTAGTCCATTGTATACATCCACAATACACAGTCACTTGTCCTTGTGGGGGACCATGTCTGGGGCAAGTCTCATGGCTAAAAATGAAGACATTCCCACATTTCTGAAGCTTAGATTTAAAGCATCCGTATTTAAAAAAAAAACAAAACAAAACAAAACAAAAAAAAAACCAAAAAAACCCAAAGAACAAAAATCCCCAAACCCACCAAACTTTTGAGGTCTCTATTTTTCTAAAATGATGTCTCATCACTACAACAAAGTTTCTCCTTTGGTTTTGGCTGAGGGCTCGGTCTAATAATGATTTATTTCCATCTAATATTTATATTTCTGGTTAAAAGAAGAATTTTCAAAACATCAGTGTTCAGTTTTTCATCCACTTCCCCTGGCTTGAACAAACATACTACTTTTGGGAAGACAGAGATATTTTGGCCACTTATGTGAGCAGTAATGAAGAGCGGGAAAGTTTTAGCTTTCCATCTTGAGAAGAGTTAGAGGGACAAGGCTGTCATTTGGAAGAGGAACTTGGATAAGGATAAAAAGTGCAGTTTATCCTCTTGCTGCTGTGATCCATAACTGATGGTGTAACACTCAAGCAAATAGTAATTAAAGTAATTGTTAAAATACCCTATTGGAGTGAAACTCAGCTCTTGCAGAGACCAATGAGCTAATCAAATCTCTGAATTCAGTGGGAGAATCACACTTTTGACCCTGTATCATCATTTCTTCCACAGCACTTGCATTTCATACACTTGCAGCCCAGTGCTGTAGTTTTTTCCTGACCTCAGATCAGACACAGATGGTCCCTGAGGAACATTATGAGGAATAATCTTCATCACGCTGTGCTTGGCATGAGGCATCTAGGCTGAGGTCCAGAAGAAGGAAGATGCAGCTGGTGCAATGTGCAGATTTTGGAGCAACAGCCTTGTCCTGCCACCATTTTCTTGTTATCTATCCAAAAGGAAAGAGGGATTTACACACCATATGACCTCCGTGTGTATTTGGGGCTTTCTGCTATGCAGTTTGGGGTGAGATTTCCTACCAAGATGCACATCTGTCAATTCCCATCCTTCAGCCAACATAAGATTCTACAAATACAAGGGGTCTGTAACTCATCTCAGGGTGTAAGCAGGAACTGTCACACACAGTCTTTGCAACAGTCTTCTGTCCATAGCTAATTGTGGTTGTGAAATAAAAAGGCAAGGCTAAGGAAAAGGCAATATGACCTTTATTTTACAGTAAATTAACAAACACTTTTCATGAAGTTACAAACGTACAGCCTTTTTTGCTTTATGCTGTTTGAAAATGAAAAGGCAAGAACACTTGAAGCAGATCTTCAAAAGACACGGTGTACTCTTTTCTTAAATGCAAACGGCATATGGTTGGGCTTGCTTGCATTAATTTGAGATAAAAAGAGAGGGAGGAAAAAGGTGACATCTTTTGCAAGCAGGGGCAGTAGGAGCTGCTTTTACAAGGTGTGATGTTGAAGTCTGGCTTAGCTCAACCAGCCGTGCGCATGCGGTCCCACTGAAACAGCTAAGGCTGCAGCAGCAAGAGAAGAGAAAGTAAAATATAGTGGAGACAAAATAATATCAGCAGCAACAACAGAGTCAATTTTTATTTCATCAAGCAACAGAAACCAGGCCAGTTGATCATAATTGTTGCTCCGGCTTTTAAACTCGAGCGTCTCAATCAGGAGATTACTCAGTTGAAGGCCCAGTATAACGAGAATATATGCTTTCTTTTTTCCACGAGAATTGGAAACAGTATGATCTAAGACTGATAACCCCAGCATCTGGGAGTGCTTAAAGCAATTCATAGTTTTGCTCCAGTCACGTGGCCCTGGACAAAGACTGCAGAAAAATCAAATTGGTCCAGAGGAAGCCCTGATGTTGGGTAAAATTCAATAAATTGAGCAAGGAGCCTTTGATTTATTTGCCTTAATTCATTATAAATGAATGACATTCTTTCTCCTCTTGCAAATGCTTGGCTGTTATTTATGTGTAAACAATCATGACTATGTTAATTGCATTGCATCTTTTTACATTCATTTTATAGATTTTTATTGCTCCACTTTAGAAGTCCTAAACAAACAATTTATATAGTCTACTTTTTCAACAGGCATTTCCATAGGCATTATGTTTCAGATGTATTTTGTATATGTTTAAAAGAAATGCTTACTGCATTCCAGAAATACTGTTGCCACAGAATCTAATTTAAAAGTGAGGGGAAATAGCTTGCAATATGCAGATCTATTGCTGCTTTGCAT
This sequence comes from Tetrax tetrax, assembly GCA_009806455.1. Lineage (NCBI taxonomy): Eukaryota > Metazoa > Chordata > Aves > Otidiformes > Otididae > Tetrax > Tetrax tetrax. The sequence goes on from WHYT01016312.1 coordinate 127,466, forward strand.
ATTTCACATTTTAACAGCAACGTGAAACTGCAAGAGTAACAAGAATGAATTATTTACTGAATTAAAAAATTAAAAGAAAGGTTCCATATTTCCCACAGTTATTCTGCAAGCTGGTAATGAATAAAACTCCTAATCTAACTGTATAGAATCAAAATGAAACTTTACACACAACTTAAAAACTTGCAGGTTTATATGTGCATATGTCAAGGCTAGGAAGCCAAAGTTATATATGTAACTGTCTGGGAAATGAGTCAAAACTAAGTTAGAAAAAGAACTCTCTGGGCTGTTGCAATAAGCTGCCTGAACTAGCGTAAGTCAGCATTTTACACCTCTAGCTACCTCGTATGCGTGTGTGCATCCTTGTATACAGGGCAGTGTCTTCCCCTTCGGTGCATCACTCTTCCAGTCCTCCATATGAGAGGAGAACTATCAGGTATTGTTCTAGCAATTTACATATTAGTCTGTTGGCTTGAAGTTTTTCAATTTTGACCCTCAATTTCCATTCACAGCGATGTATCACCACTCTACAGTTAAAAGTTTGCCGATAAAAGTAAGGGCCTAGAAGACCAAGTCACCTATACAGCAAACAGTTCTGAAGGACGTTGCCTCTGCTGTAGCTCAGGAGTAAGGTTTGTACCATCTGAACTCCGGTGCACCTCTGCTTTGGGGCTGGAAGCAGGAGGGCACTGGGAGCTGAAGGAAGAGCAAAGGCGGTGTCATGCAGCACATGCACCGTGGGGCCACCACTCGTGGGGGGGTTAGGAGATGAAGTGACCCGATTTAGAACTTTACAGTAAACTTTCTCTCGTAAGTCAGTCTCTTTTCTGTACATTGCTTTTTCCAAAACTTGACCTAATATATGTAATGACACCCCTGTGTCGGATCAGACAAAAGCAGCCAACGCATAACTGTTTTTGCTTAATAACACTTTACCGTGTGAGGGATCCATGCTGACAGCTGACATTTGCTGGCTTTTTGACATGTCAACAAAGAGTTTTTCTGAAATACTTTGATTACGTGCAATCTGTCTAAGAATAATTCAGCAAAGTAACTTTCAGCTTGTGACTTGTTTCATATCTAGGATCTGAGATGAGCTGAAAAAACATAGGGCCAAATTTACTGAGAGATTTAGACCCCTCACTGTTCAGACAGCTGCTTTTGAAAAATCCCACCTAGAGCCTGAGGCTGCTAAGGATTAAATGCACCACATCAAGTGCTGTTTTCCCCAGCCCACTAGGAAGGAGTTTTCTCCTTCTCCCTTTTAAGTACCGATCACCTCTCCACCTTACATGCCACACTAGGTGTAGGGTCTTTGATGTGCCACTTCTTTCTAGTCCCTCGTATGAATGTGACTCCCAGTTCTTTTTAAAATTTATTTTCACTGGCTTTTTGCCTTCCTTCTTCCTCACTTTCCTTCCCTCGCCCCCCAAAAAACCCTAAAACCAAAACCCAGACAAGTTGGAGAATCGTCTCCCACTGGCTGGAGCCCTCTCCTGCGGGGAAGGAGAGACTTTGGTTATAGGCCAGCCTTATTTGATAAGACAGCAGCGTCAGCGTTAGTAGAATACTGGGAGTTAGAATATTAATTTTACGAGTGCTTTCAGAGATGTGGATTGGGGTTTCTCATAGGCTAGAGATGGCTAGATGGCTTTGGCTGACGAAGCCTGTTTCATTTTCAGCACCAATGCACCCCTTAGTGCACCAGCTTACTTCTCCCCAAAGTTTTTCCCTACGCTACGGCACGCGGTGCAGTACGGGGAGCTGTAAAACGGCTCTGGGATTGGTGAAGGTACAGCAAAGGCAGGATGGCTCTCTGCCCCGCACTAACCCAGCCCTGCTAGGACAATGGCATCACTCTGTGTGGGGTTACAGGCATGCACCAGCTATTTCAGAGGTAGCTGCGTGTTTCTAATATATTTTTGCATTTCCTGGATTTAGGCATAAGTGCCTAACTATCTACTTTAATTAGTCCCTAATTAGCGCCAGTACCGTATTTTCCCCACGTGACTGTCTCCATCTTTACATGTCTAAATGCGTCCAGTACATCATATGGCGTTCCTCTGTTAACTCTCTAGACAAGTGTAGCTTTTATGGGTCTGCTGTGTGAAAACTCAGGTTTACACATTGCAGCTTCTCCCTTTCTATTAGTAGTTTCTGCAGACAAATGCAGGAATTAGACTGCTATTGGAAAATCAATACCAAGAGGACACAAAGTCAAAGGGAACTCAGTTGGGGGGTGCTGAGTGGATCCTTATGAGAGGAAAAGATTGATCAGGACCATACATTATACAACATCCTCTTGTACCTCCAGCTTCAGTTGCCTCTTCTGAATGATACGTGTGCTGATTAAAAAGGAAACCGTCCTGGCTGAATTCCCTTGCTACCCATTTTCTGAGAAAATTAAGCAAACAAACAAAAAGAGCGGTATCGGGAGTTAGGATAGCCCTGTGAGTAGCACTTTGCCTGAGACAGCCAGCGATGCCATGGGATTAATATAAATACCTTTTGATAAATGCTATTAGTCTCCAAGTGATGGCAGTAGAACATGCTCATGTAATTTCCAACAGCATTTCAATTAGAAATTACAAATACCTCTTCTGAAGTGAACCTGCTCCATCAGAGTGTCAGTAAGTTGTATTCGTCTGACACACAAGCTCATTTCCCTCTCTTCAGATATTTACTGTCATATTTTTCCCAGAGATATATTCCTGAACCTTCCAGAAAGGACAGAAATGAATACAACCAGCCAGCGCAGGGCTGCAATTCCAGTTCAGTCAAGGCAGACGAACCTTCAAGAATTCTACATGCATGAAACTACAGGGTATGGTGCAGCCTTATTTGATCTCCATCAAATTATCAACTGTTGCTGAATAAAGCGAAATAAAGCCTGCGCAGCTGCCATCAATCAATCCCTCCGTTATGCTCTCAACCCTTTCTGAATCAGAGAGAGTGCTGGAGGAATCTAAAGCTGGCATCTTTCATGGGTGCTTCTCAGAGGACATTACATTGTGTTATTCTGTTACACCAGTGAACCTTTACTCAGTGAAGACTTGTATCTGATTTTCCTCTGCCCTTACTGTCTCATGAAAACTAGCCCCCAGGCTATAAGTTATCCCTTTCTAGTTGCTTAGACCTTTACAAACTGCCTGTTCTGAAATATTCCCAGCTGGAGAATTTTGCTTCATGAGAATTTATTTAGAGAATTTATTTAGAAAATTTCAACAAACAGTGCTCAGATGTTTCTAAGAATAAGGGAAAGACGTTTTGCCTATGTTAGAAACAAAATCCTACCACTGCAAAAACAGGCAATCATAGTGCATCTGTTCTTTGGAGCACTGGCATTAGTTTTTAAGGCATGTTTTGCTGTTCCCATGTGCCCAAATGAGTCTCTCTGCCAAGTACTGCCCGATGCACAACCTCCACACACTCTTTATCTCACTCCTTGAACTTGTTTCTGAACCCATCCATTTGGAGTTATGAACCAGCTCTAGCCCAGCACGGATACAGATCCACTTTGAAATTTTTGGCAGCTCTCTTCTCCGCTCCTTTGATCACATGGAGCATCCTCTTGCAGCCCTGGGGAAGCACCTTGGTGCTCGCAAAGTCCTTCCTGCGGCAAGCACTGCAGTCAGGAGGGGGGTTCAGTCTGAGCAAAAGCTGGACCTAGACTGGATGAGGTCAGGGAAGGAAACAGATTTGGACAAAGATCCTGGAGCTGAGACTAGATCTAGGTCAGGAGGAAAAAGAAGAGTGGGAGAAGGTCAAGGCAAGCAGAGGATGAGAACTGCTGCAGCGAATACCGCTCTGAAAATGATTGATTCTGTGTCTGCTAGCACCAGAGCACTCCTATACGATGTCAGGCAGATTACTTGAACTACAGGTGGCCACCGAGTGCTCTTCTTACGCTTGGTGTTTGTTTTGAGAGCCTGGGGTCTGATTTGCAGAAGTAGTTAGCATTCACAGCCGTGTCCGAAGTCAAAGGGAGCTATGCTTCCAACACACAAAGTGCTGCATAAAGCTCACTATTTCACCAAGGCAAACCCCAGTCACCTCAAGGCTGGCAACCAAAATTAATAGACACATTTAACCTTCATCTCTCTGTGTCTCATTTCCCAATCAGTGAAATGGTGGCTTTAGCTGCATCTCACGGAAGTAATTCGCAAGCATCCATCGTATGCCCAGGTACTGTAACAATGAATGCTGTAGGAAAGCCCACTATGATGTTAATAATTCCGCATTACAAGCAGGATTTAAATAGCTTTAAACAAAGCCTGAGGACATATGCTGAACAACGAGATTAAAAATAAACTGAAAAGCTGCACATACCGTGTCTGCCCCATGCACTGTACAAGGCAGTGGTCCTCTGAGGAAAACAAGACCATCGTGCAATTAAAGGCTAAATTGTAAGTCATACCCTCTACAAGTCAAAACAAGTTTGTCTGAAAAAATGTTACCTTTGGATCGTCCTAAAGTGTCAACGCTTGGCTTTTCAACTGTAATGTGCCTTTAATGTGGGGTTTGTGTTTTGTATTCTTGGTGGGGTTTTTTTTTTGTGTGTGTGAATGGGAACGTAATAAGGATGGATGTATCTTTTAATTGCTTTATGCTGTGCATGCAAAATCATGCTGCTTTCATTAAAGTAGATGAGTAACAGGGGAATTAAAAATAGGAAAACAGTTGCACTGTATCAAGCTATAACACAAAGTAAATAGTATTTACTTTCCTGCTTATTGCCCTAGTTTGATTTAGGCATTCTAACTCACAGCATAATGTAGGTGTGAAAGTAACTAATTTTACAGCTAATTTATACATTTAAGTACATGTTCCAGCAACAAAGATTTCTATTTCTTCTTCCTCACAAGATAATTTTTTCCCTGTTGATGATTAGAAATAAGGCAAGAACTCTCTCAACAGTACAGTTCCCACTTAGATTTTACTCCATTGATTGGTCTGTTTTTCCATCTTTTCTTTAAAAAAAAAAAAAATCTCTCCCTAGAGATCAAAGACATTCTTTGCAACCAGAAAAATAAAGATTTATTGATTCACCTTACAGGTGTTGTCTGTCTTGTCATCAAAGCATCCATTTTTCTCAAACATTCAGTGTAAGTGCTTACCTGTTTCTCATCCGCAACGGCAACCGGCGCTATTAAACAAATCTGCAGTGTGGTCATTGAAACAAGCCAGGGAGGTAGGGAAGGTAGGGAAGCATTCAAAAGAATATAAAACAATGCAAAACATCCACGGAAGCAGCGCAAGACAAAACATCCAGCAGCACACGTTAAGTAAGCCTCCAATAGTTCCCAAGTGTTTCAAAGCGGCATTCATGAGAATTAAGAAGTGTTAGTTTAATCACGCAATTAGAGTTATGACTTTACATGGTGAAAGGCGTTGGATATTCTGTTTAAAGTTAACTGGACTCCTAAAGATTTACCTTTTGCTGTCTCTTTTTTGGGTTGGGTTTTTTTTTTTTGTTTTTTTTGGGTGCTTAAACACTAGCCCAAAGTGGACTTTTTTTTTTTTGTATCATATTACTTTTCTCTTTTTCAAAAATGAGGTGTCGTTCCTAACTTTGTCTTTGCTACAGGTTTCATCCAAGATTGTGAAGGATCTGTGCAGTGACGTCGCAGAACTGTGTAACTAAAACCAGGAGATTCCTCTCCAAACTAGCTAAGAAGGTCTTCTCTTTCAGCCAGGATGGGGATATTTTTTATCAAGGAATGCAATGGGATTAGTTATTTGTTGTCAGATTGTGCCTTTGTGCTCTTGTCCACACCAGCAAGATTAATTTCCCTGTTTCACCAGATGCCCTTTGCTGTCGGAGGCCAGCAACAAAACGAAGCCAGTAGTGTAGGTTAGATTCAGGCACTTACCCAAGCCTTTCAGCGTGAGCGGCAAAAACATCTGAATGCAGTCCCCTGAGACAAATTTCCAGCTGCAAGTGTGCAAAGATTATGAGTCAGGCCACCTAAATCGGATGCATTTTTTAAGCCTAAAAAGGAAGAGGGTGATTGCTTTTTAATTTCTGACCTGGCGAGTTGCACTTGGGTCATGATTTCATACTTTTCTCCCAAACCAGTGTATAGCACTTGCTGTTGCTTAGAAATGAAAACGAAGTTTCATGTGATCCCATGAGCAGGATCTTAGGGAAGCACCCCCACCCCCTTCCAGCCAGGTCCATAAAACGAAAACAGTGAACCGGCAATACCACCCCAAACCCTCCTTCCTCCACTGCTGCGCTGGCAACACAGCCACGTGGGGGAACGAAACGCATTTCTGCTGCAGACAATGCCCAAGGACAAGAACAGCTCCAATAAGCCATGAGGACATCTTGGGGACATATGTTGTGTAAAGAGGATGAAGCTATTAAACAGCTCAGCGCTGAGCGAACGCCAGTCACCCTATGCACGGCGGGAAGCAGTTTTCTAGGAGAAATAAGCATGATTGAGTAATTAGAGGCTGTATCATAAGCCATATGTGCAAGGGGGTCAAATTAAGGTTGCACGAGCAATCTTAATTTGGTAATTTCCCTACTTGCCTAAAACCTTGTCCCCGGTAGACAACAGCCCCGCTTTAATCATGCCAGCAAAGCCACAAGCAGAAGAACGATCCCTCTCTTCCCCCACCAACGATGCTGCGTGAGCAGAGGGGCACCAGCTCTTTCGACCCGTCTGAATCACCCCAATATTGAACCTTCCCACTGCCGTCATCGCCGTAAGGAAAGACACGGCACCCCTAACGCAGCACGGGTGGGCCCAGGTACCCGCCGCCTGGGACGAGGCCCCTCGCCCGGGCCCCGGCGGGGTGTCCCGCGGCCCGTCCCAGCGGGAGAGGGGCGGGCAGGGGGGCCTCGGGCCCGACCGCCCGGCTCCCCGCGGGGCCGGCTGCGAGAAACCCTTGTCGTAACCCTTGTCCCCGCGGGGTACCGGCCCCGCAACCCGAGGGGCAGCCGCGGGGCGGGCCGGGGCAGGTGGGTGAGGCGGGCCGGGGCCGGCCCCCA
>WHYT01016312.1:155276-173026 GCA_009806455.1 Tetrax tetrax
TTTATGTTTATATAATGAGGCATTTGTTTTTCTTTGTTTTAGAATCTGGGTTAGAGGATGTTTGGAGACTGGAGGGGTGGATAGGAAGTGGAAAGCAATTATTTGACTGTATTTTACTCTCTTGCTCTTTAGAGCTGCACTGAGGGAAGCAGACCCTCTTGTGTGGAAAATAGATGTTTAGCTTTGTTTGTAAGCAGGGAAGCACAATTATTACTGTTTCTGAGTATGAGTGCTTTAGAAACAGATATTTGGGTGCTTGCCAAAGCTTGCTTCTTATCACACTTAATGATTCAGGGTAGAAGTCATCAGGAGGTTGGGATGGAGATCATTGAGCCCGTGGTGATTTGAGTAAAGAAGCAGTGCATCTCTGCTATATGTAAATAGTATGTTTTAGCACCCCTGAGAATGTTTATTTTAAAAGCCTCTCCTTGTCAAGTGGGTGGTTGACTCAGTTTAATGTATCTGCCCCAGAGAGGATGCCAGCATAACATTGTGCTCGTACAAGGTCACCAAACTGCTAGCAAGTGACAAATCTCTGAGATAAGCTACCAGTGGCTGGGTTAAAAACTGCTAGGCAAGGGGATTTGGCTTATTGTTTCCACTTTTTTTTTTCAATGTGGAATGTCCTGGACATTTGAGGAGGAGGAGGTGCACCTTACAACTGTCCTTGTAGTTTAACAACAGGTGTTTCTGAAGTACATACAAATAATTTCTAAATATAAGTGAATATTTCATAGCTTTTGCCTAATTACTACTAGGAACTATTGTGAAGTCTCTGTTGTTGCTTGGCTTCTGATCAGAATGGCAGGTTGCTTTGGAGAAAACTATGATTGTCTCAAAGATTTTTACACAATGTTTCAGCCCAGAATTCAAAGCTTACTCTTGAGATATAAGTTCCAATTTTGTGTCTTTTTACCTTGTAAGATCTCCTAAACTTTGGGGGGTTCTTGTGCAGAGTAGACGTTGTATTGTTTTTCTGAATAGTTTTTTTTTTTGTTTGTTTTGGGTTTTGGTTTGGTTTTTTTGTGTGTGTGTGGGGTTTTGTTTTTTTTTTAATTGTCTATTCAGAATATGAAGTTGTAAGCTTTTCCTCCATAGCAGTGACTTATGTTGAAATGGGCACAAGAGCTGAAGGTGTTGGGGCACGTGTGAAGATGTGAGAAGAAACAAAGCCTCATGGTGGTGTTTCAGAAAGTGTTTGAGAATTGTCTCACAGTGTACCAGTTTCAGTTTTGATTTCAGATGATAGTAATTTTGTGAATGCCTACAGTAATTCATTAGTGTTGTTATGACTCTGCTTATCTCATATCAATTAGTAGGAGATTGCTTTAAGTGTGGCCACTTTTTTCCTTTTTTTTTTTTATCAGAAAGGAGCTAAATATAGTACTGATGTAGTCTTTTTCATCAGTCTCGTTTTCTGTCATCTGTTTTCTTATTGCCTTCCAAGATGTGAGCACATCCTTTTCCTTTCACTCCTATTGTATTTACAGGTAGTTGCCCAGTCCTCGTGTTAATCTATTTCTGTGAAACACCAGACCATGTTTAGCAGCTAGTGGTTTCCAAATCATGTCTTGCTGATGGTCCTGCTTCCTTCAGCCACGTTCTGTTTCCTCAGTGGCTTGCATTATAGAGCGAATTCTCTTGCCTCTTCTGTCTGCCCTACGTCCTGAGAAGAGCTATCTGAACCTGTCCATTGAAAATCAGAAGTGGGATCTTAGAAGTGTCCCATGAGTAGCCCTTGCCTTTGCATTCTTAAAAGGTAAGGAAGAATGCTGGTGAGGTGCTTTGACATACACAGATCTTGGAGCTGGGGCGTTGGTAGACAAGTTTGATGCGATTACAGCTAGAAATTTCATTCAGGTTGAGCAGTACAGTAGCAAGAAGAGATTTTTAGGTGAGAGAGAACTACTGAGGGAAAGAGAGGACGGACAGGTGTCTTGATGATCAGAAAAAGTTACATGAGATGTAGATGTGTATAGCTTGTCTATAAGGCCTTGACTCCTTCTGTCAGAGGTTCCCTCTGAACTCAGCAGGGAGAGGCAGAGGTACCTCCAAAGAGCAACTCAGGCTACCTGTATGTTTGACAGCTGAGCCCCTGACTTTAAGTTTGGTGGGAAGAATCTGGGTTGTCATGGTATTTTTTCTTAGAAACATTAGTTGATGACCAGTGGAAGGCTTCCAAAGAGAAAGAGAGGGGTGAGGAGCCTGAAAGTTACACTACCAAGATTTTTAGGTGGATAGGTCACTTCATTTCAGTGGGTCATTGAAACCTAAGTGCTTAGGATGCCTAAAAATAAAAGCTACGTAAAGCATTGGAAAAATAGCACTTCAGGGGATATCTGTCCCTGCTTGATGGGTGGATTTGATGCCGCGTTTGTTTGTCCCTCAGTCTTTCAGTTCTGTGAAAAGGGTGTGCAACAACAGCTTTGATGTAGTCTGAAATGTTGCTGCAGATATCGTACAGCAAAGGCTGTGAAATTGCTGACTTCTCAGTTCCTTTCATATCTGCAGCTGATTGTTCTTTCCTAGCAGAACTCCCCATACAAATGTGCAGATTTATTTTGGATTGCCCATTGGGAGATACCACAATAAGTAAATTAAGATGAATAACAAAATAGCAGGGCCTAAACCCTACCACCTGTGGTTGTTTGAAGTTTTTTTGAGGGGGATGTGTTTTGTTTTGTTTTCTCCAGTTGTGTCATTTTGGTCATCGCTGTGTCTGTGGAACAGGCCAGTAGAGACAGCGGTATTTATGTATGCGAATAGTAGGAAATGTATTGGCTGCCGTTGGGAACAGGCACGGAGGCAGGACAGGCTGAGAGAGCGCTGCAATCTGAGGATGTGTGGCCACTTACTGGCTAAGGAAATGTTGAAACCAGGGACAATTTGGGAGGAAAGAGAAGTTTGATGTTTTATGAAAATCAAGGAGTAGCTTCTGTAGATATAGATTGCCTGGTTATTGAGTATTTCTCAGACAATTAATTTTCTGATGGAACTAAATGATTTTCTGTCAGCCTCTCAGAATCACAGAGTGGCTGAGCTTGGAGGGGACCTCTGGAAGTCATCTAGTCCAGACACATGTGCTCAAGCTGGTTGTCCAGGACCATGTCCAGGTTGCTTTTGACTGTCTCCAAGGATGGAGACTCCACAACCTCCATGGGCCAGTGCTTGGTCACTCTCAGAGTATAAAAAAGTGTTTCCTGATGTTCAGAGGGAGCCTCCTGTGTTTCAGTTTGTGCTCACTCTGGCACTATCACTGGGCAGCACTGAAAAGAGCCCAGCTCTGCCTTCTTCTCCCTTCAGTTATTTGTATACATTGATAAGATCCCTCTGAGCCTTCTCTTCTCCAGGCTGAACAGTCCCATCTCTCTCAGCCTCTCCTAGGTAAGGTGCTCCAGTTCTTTCATCATCTTCGTGGCCCTTCACTGGACTCTCTCCAGTATGTCCATCTCTCTTGTACTGAGGAGCCCAGAACTGGACACAGAGTACTCCAGGTGTGGACTCACCTTCTGGACAAGGGAATGTGATCTGAGAGTGCGTGAGGGAAGTCCTTTGCAAAGCAGGGGCTTCTTAGGAGGTCTTTTTCAGCACGTATGAGAGGGGGAGAGGAATCTGAGTAAATACTGCACACCTGCATATTGTCTTTCTGTTGCAGGTTTGTTTCTTAAACCACTTTTGACCCGATGGAAGTTCATGTTCAAAACTGGATAATATTACTGCTCTTTTGCTTGTGAAGTAGCTGTTCTCAGAAGTGTGATTAAATGAAAGCTGAAGCAGTAACTGCCTCTTCCTGTAACTGCGAGCTCCCTACATTGCCTCGCTAATAATGAGCAAAACCAATCACTTGTTTTCATCTATTCAAGAATGTTTTTTCTGCTGAGACAGTCAAATTCAGTGTGAGTTATTTAATCTTCTGATAAACATCCTTATGCTATTAAGCCTGTTGCATTTTCCCTGCTCTAGTTTTGAATTTGGGACTTGTCTCATCTAATCAATGAGGCAAATTTTGGCAAAGCTCTGGGATTCTTTATAGCTCAGTGATTGTCTGGTTTTTGCTCTATGCTACATAGAAACAGCTGACAGCTTCAGTTTTGTTTCCCTGGAACGTTTTGGTTATTAATGTTAGTAGCTGGAAGATTTTTAACTAGCATGTAGTGTCTTTCAGGTTCTGACCCCAGCTCAAATACAGCTGAGATTGGCAGTAACTGGATCTTATTCCGGTGCTGAGATGTTCAGTGGCTCGCGTGCAGCAAGTTCATTGTGTAAGCTGTTGGGATACATTGCTGGCACAGCCGCTTTCCTCCTCACTCCACGGGTGCAAGGACACAGCGTGTCAGAGTAGCGTGGGAACGTGTAGCGGCAGTGGAGGATCCAATGGGTTTTATCTGGTGGGGATCCCAAGGGGCTGTTGCAGTTTCCTCCCCGTTTCTGTGTGCTGTGGTGCTGGGCTTGGTGGTGGCATATGCCCTGTCCATGCTTAGTGCAAGAGGCAAATGAGATTCAGAAGGATGTTCCTGAGGGTTATAAAGCTTGCAGGGAGCATGGACCTGACTGTCCCCAAGGTAAGACCTGTGCCTGTATGCTGGATTTCTTTGTACAACCCTGCTCCATAGTTAGAGGTGTTTGTTTGGAGCTACTGTATCAGTAATAAATATATTCCTTAAAAAAAAAAAAAAAGGCAAGCCTGGAGTTAACTACTAGGGGTCATAGACCAAGAAGTTTTTCCATCTTCTGAAAAAAAACCTTTTAAGTGTCCTCCTGGCTTCCTCTTCTCTCTCTGTTACTGCTGACTGGAGAGTACAGCTTTCTGGTTTTTAGTCTCATACAGCAGTTTCTATCTGGCTGGTGAAAGAGGAAGGTAAATATTAACATTTCTCTTTAATTTAAAAGGCAGAGAGAGGGGGCATGTGCCTTTCTTGGCGTAACTTAGCTGATCAATAGCAGTATCAAGAACAGGGTAACGATTCCTGCATTCTTAGAAGGGCAGGGGTTTGCCTGGAAATGCGTGCAGTGTACGCGACAAAGCACTGATGCTCAGCAATAAGGAAACTCTGCTCCTTTCCCTTATTTGCCTCTCCTGGCTGGGGTGACCTGAGTTTGTTCAGTCTGTGGGGCTCATATCTGCCCAATGTTCCTGAAAATCAGTACAGTTGTTTTTCTGATGGGGCTCCTGCAGCACAGGATGGTTCAGAGAAGGGTGAAAACAGATCTGCCAAACTGTGGAGCAGCTTTTACCCAGCAGAGCCCCCATCCAGCACGGGTATGGAAACTCGCATTTTCCTGTCTGCGAGCAACAACTTTTTAGTCCTTCCTCACCCTGCTCCCATCGCAGGGAAGCCGGCTACTGCAGAGCCGTGTGTCGGGCTCGGGGCTTTCAAAATGACAGGGAAGCGTGTGGGAGGGAGCGATAGCTGGGAAAAGAAAAAGTGAGGTGAGAGGAGGACAGGTTGCTGGGTAAAACTTTCCCGATTTAAGCTAGAACAGCGTACCTCTTAACGTATTCTGCTTAAAACAGGCCCACCAGAGACAGGAATAGTACTGAGGGAACAGATAAGTGATAAAATAGCATGTTAAGGAGGCTGTTCCCACCAAAAAAATATTTCTTGCTGCTTCCTGCAGCTGTCTTCAACACCTCTGTGGAATTTGCTCACCAAAGCCTCTACTGTGGGTGGAAAAAGTTGTATTTGCAGCACGGGTGGATGTTAAAACAGCTGCTTTATGTAGCCAGCACAGCTTAAAAGCTGTATAGTCAGCTTCAGAAATGTTTCCTTAACTTATTTACTCTGAAGACAGCAATATTTTTAATAAAAAGAAGCTCATAATGTAAGGGAGTCGATGAGAGGCTTGTGCAAATTTTATCCATCTTTGAGGCCCTCTGGCTATTTTTGGCTAAAGTTTTACACCCACAGATTTCCTTAATTCTGAGGTAATGGTTGCGTTCTCTGAGAAAAGTGACCAGATAACTTGTTTCCTTATTTTAACAGAATCATCATTGTGTCACAAGCCCAAAATAATTATGAAACTTTAAGGCCGATCAGTTGAATGGCTTATGCTCTAGCTCTTTGCTCTTTCAGCATGGTGATATTTTGGCTCACAAAACATGAAAATGTTCTGTTTTCAGGCAGAGTTCTCTAGATTCTCATTCAAGCCTGAAATTTCGTTTCTGTAAGAGATAAATGTGATGGTCTCAGACTATTCCTTTGTGAGTACGGTCAACATCAAAGAAAACAAGAAACCCAGATTGATTCAATATCTAGTTAAGACCAAGTTAAAAATGACAAGTTTAGCTATTCAGTCATAATATGGCCCTGATTAAAAATATTTCCCTACTCATACTCTATAAATAACCTCATAAGTATGGTTTACACTCTGTTTCTCCAAACACACATGCTTCACTTCTGTTCTAAACTGTTTGCACTCCTGATCTCTGACTGCATGGGGTCCTGCTCGCTGGCCAGGCGTGTCTCTTATTTTCAATAAATCTCTTTTATTTGCTTTTGTTGTGTGCTGGAGCAGGGAATGGTTTGTGGATGGCAGAACTGAGTGCTTTGAGTTCCTGATGCCATGCGGCTGGGTAGATTTCTTGGTAGAAACCTGCACGTTGCATTTGGTCGTATCGCACGGAGACGTGGAATACTGGGCCGGTGGCACGTGTAGTTTGGCAAATGCTCCTGCTCAACTAGGAAAGAAGGTTGGAGGGAAGAGCAAGGAAGAGGAACACCGTAAGTGTTCTTACTCCTTCCTTCCCTCACTGTGTTTTTGGACACTCGTAATAAAATGATATTAGCACTAATATGATTCTTAGTGTGTTCTAATTCCTGCAGCTGTACTTGTGAACCATGAAAAACAGTTTGTATAAACTTGGTGAAACGTTCTTTTGTATGCTTTTGAATGCATTGCAGTTTCTTTGACCAAAAAAAAAAAAAAAAAAAAAAAATTGCTTTACCAGCTTAAAAATCTTGGAAAGAAAAGGAGTTAAGTAGTGAGAAAGTTTGTATTAGGCAACTAAAAAGTCAGAGTTTGCATTAATGGTTCTTATGTGTGTCTTACCAGCTTCATTCTGTCTGTGACACAAAAGTTAGTTTCCTGCTGAGAATTACACTTCAGTAGGGCCCGATGTTTATTTTCTTTAACTAGAAATAACATAAGAGCGTGTGACCAAAGTAGGTTTATTATACTGGCATATATTGAAATTTCTTAGAATTTACATTTCATTATTTAATATTATTTTATTTATGCAACTCTATCTTCAGTTTGTTTTATTTGGAGTTCAGTCTGTAGTGCCACATTTTCTTTTTTTAGGAGGAAGGTCTGCTAGATTTATTTCTTCAGTAGTAATTTTTTTCCTGCATGTTTTTGAGTGTAGAGGTGGTGCAGCGCTTAGATGCTGGGTTATGGGACTTTTTCTGTAATACAGATAAGACATAATCTTTTATGTAAAAAAGAAGATCAATAATACATGTGTGCGAATATATGTATTAAAACGGAAATCATATTGTAGTTACACACATTTTAATCATCATGAAAACATTGCCACTGTTCATGAACAACATAAAGCTGAAGCACGTCTAATACACTGTTTAAATCCATGCTTTCTTCTTTGCTTTGATACTTGGCAGTATTTGTGTCCTCCATCTGAGGTAAAAATGAATAAGGAGTGGATATAAAGAGTTAAGACACTTAATCACTGGATCTCCTTTATCCATGAGGTTCAGGTGAGAACTGTTTGATGATGTGCCTCCTACATCTGTGGTAACACATAGCTGGCATTAAGTGAGGATTGAAGTAGTTAATAGACTTTGTGTATAAGAAGGGTTAAATAACCCAGTAGATTGATCCCAAATGCACTCTATATTTGTCTGTTTTATACAAATCCTTGTCAAGATGAAAATGGCCAGATTGCCTGTGAGTGTAGATACCAATGTGCCTATGAAGAAATTGGTCTGAGGTGATGGTGAGAGTAACTTTGGTTTGTCTGGGTGCTCTTCTCTTGGAATTCAGGAGCTTAGACAGCAATGAGTGTGTCTTGCTCCTGTAAAAAGTTACGTTATATTTTAGACTTCTTAAATATTTCCGTAAGTTTCTGCGTGTGAACTCACTGATGACTTTCTGGGAAGATCTATATTGAATTCGTCCTAGGAGCGGTACAGAGAAACTGTTCGAGCATATGCAGAGGTGGGGTTAGGAAAGCTAAAGCCCAGTTGCAGTAGACTCTAGTGAAGGAAGTGAAGGGGAACAAGAAGGGCTCCTGCAGGAAAGTCAGCAGCAAAAGGAAGAGCAGGGAAAATGAGGGCCTGCTGCTAAATGGGACAGAAAAAGCTGAGGTACTTAATGCCATCTCTTCACCTCAGCCTTTACTGGTGAGATTTACCTTCAAGGAAGACTTGCTGTCTGGTGCAGGAGATCAAGTTAGGGAACATTAAAGCAAACTGGACATATGTAAGTCCATGGGGCCTGATGGGATGTACCCATGAGTGCTGAGAGTTGATGCAAGCCCACTCCTGGTTATCTTTTGAAAGGTTGTGGTAACTGGGGAAGATTCCTCAGGGCTGGAAGAACAAAAGTCAATACTATCTTTAAGAAAGGCAAGAATAGCCAACCAGCCTCATCTTGGTCCCTGTGATGGAGCAAATAATCCTACAAACCATTTCCAGACGTATGAAGGACAAGAAGGTGATTTGGAATAGTCAGCATCTATTTATGAAGGGGAAATCATGCCTGGCCAACCTGATGGCTTTCTGCAGTGAGATGACTGTATCGGTGGAGGAGGGGAGAGCAACGGATGTTGTTTGTCTCAATGTTGGCGAGGCTTTTGACTTTTGTCTCCTCTGGCATCCTGATAGACAAACTGAAGTGTGGCCAGTGAGGTTGACTGAGTGGGCGAGAGGCTCTGCTGAGATGCATTCCTGCCCTGCCATGCCATGGGGCTGTGCTCCTGGAGTGTGCTGACCCTTCAGAAACATGGTTAGGAGTAGGAGTGAAAAGTAAGTTCTAGCCTGAAGTGTGGAGAAAATGCTTCCTTTCTAGTGCTAGGAAATGAAAAGGCGTAGAAAAAGCATTCATCCTATTACTCTCTTTCTTGCTGTAGATGAGATTTTGTAAAATTAAGACTTTGAACACTGTGAGAAGAGAGCCAGTCCATGTAGCCAGTTTTCACTCTTTGTGGTACTGTGCTTTATGTGGGGCTGTTTGGTCTCGAATGTGTACCTGTGTTAAGGAAAATGGACATGATAAACACATTGCTGATTAGTGCTGATTAGTGGCAGGTCTAGGAATAGAGCTTGGATTCTGCTATCAGTCTCAGCCTAAAGGAGATTCCAAGACCTGAATTTTTTTTTCAGGACTTTGAAAAGGTGTTTTCTAGGAATAGATTAATTAAACATGGAAGAATGCAATTTTTGTGTTGCAAAGAGAAGGACAGACTACTTGACTGCTAACTACTGAACTTCAGACACTTTGAATCTTACCTGTTTTTTTAAGCTGGAAGGTGGAATATGCTGCTGCAAACTTTACTTGATCATGGTATTCCTTGCCTAGGTTACTTCTAGTAGCTGTGTGAAATCTATCTGTTGTCTTGTATCATGTCATTCTCAAAGAAGGATATAGCGAGTGATTAAAGAGAAAATTAAGTAGTGGCTTTGGTAATAAATTTCATTTTAGGTTTTACACGCAGTTAAATATCCAGTTGGACTTAAGCCTTGGAATCAAACCAAAATAATTTAGACCTACAGTTTACTGTAGCTGAAAAAAATTTTGGAAGTACTGTTTGATTAGCTTCTGGATGTATTCTACAAAATGATTTTTTTTTTTTTCCAAAAGAGAGTCTTAGATGATGTGTGTGTTTGGGTTTGATGAAGAGAGAGAATGGATAGGAAATCCAGCAGAGGATGAATATGATCATGTTGAGAAGGGAATGCTGCTTAGCGATTACAGCACGATCACAATTTTCCTCTTTTCTTCTTATTCTGTGTGTTTTTCCTCTTGGGTCAGTAGGAGAGCAATTTCTTAGAAGGGGAAAGTAGTACAGTAAATCCATTGTGCCTCTAGGATGTATTAACTTCAAAAGATATGGTGCTTCAGTCTCCTAGCTAAAGTCGGAGCGAATCTGCTTGTTTTTGTTTCTCTGACTCCAGTGCGATTCTATCTTGCAAAGGCATGGTCTGATTTCTTTCAAGTGAAAAATATTGAAGCAGATTTGTTTCAATGAAATTGATACCTCTGGCAAGTTGGACCTAATTCAGATGGCTGTGCCAAGGATGAGAATCTCAAAGTTTAAGGAGACGAAAGAGAACAAAGAATTTTTTCAATTACAGTTTAATTTTTAAAAAATTATAGAAAGCTTATCTTGAAGTTATGTGTGGATTGAGATGGAATTGTTATTGTGATCATTTATTTACTGAGATGAGCAGTAATATTCTGAAATTTTCCTTCGCATACATGACATTCATATTTGGCACCAGGAAGCATTCCTATCTGAAGGAATCTTTCCTGATTTTTTTGCAGCTCTTTTTCTGTTTCCTGGAGTGAAGGAAGAGCAACTTGAGCACCTTTGCATCCCTTTGCCTACAGTCCTCCTTTAATTGTGTGTGTTAACTGGATCTATTTAATTGGCTAAGAGAGTCTGAGCAAGTTTTAAAGGAAGCCTTTAAGACTGGAAGGATCGGTACTGTTTTATCAGGGCAGGCTCTGGTATCTTTGCAGAGGTTCAGCGAACGCTGTGATGTTGCAAGTTGACAAAGTGTTATTTGAATAATTCAAATGATAGAATTGAGGTATAGCATTGCATTTCATTTATTTTTCTTCTTTTTTTTTTCCTACTTCCTTTTCCTCAAATGTCTTAATAGATCATACAAGTCTTTCTTGTGATGTTCTCCATTTAAACGGATACCAAGTACTGTCCTCTTTTTTAAAAAGGCTTTGCTTTGTCTCTTTATTCTCTATACCTCTTCCCACTGGGTTCCTTACAGAATGCCTAAAACTCCGGACATCTCAGAGTAGCAGGACGAGGACAAACCAGCTAACAGTGACTTTTCAGCCTTTAACATGGAGTCTGCTACTGAATCACTATTGGGTTAGAGGTGAAGGACACTTCCAGAAAAACCCGACACACCAAAACTAGGAAACAAAGGAAAATAAAAAGGATTAAATACTTAAAAGACAACTTGTGACTTTTGTGGAAGGTACCTGTCTGTTAAGAATTTAATTATCCAACTAGATAAAACAGGGGGGCAGTAACTGGACTTAATGTTGTTGGTGGATGCTAGCACCCAGACTGCAAGGATGAGCCAGGTGAGAGCGTCTTCTTGAGAGGGCAGGGGGACTGTGGTACTGCACCAGTGTCCAGTGGTCACTTAGAACCGATGATTCACTGCTCTGAGAAATAAACAAGGGCAATAAAGAGTTGGGAATACAGATAAGCATTGATACTGTGGGGTCAATATTCAGTCCTGCTTTATAGACTCCTGTACCGTTTTTACAAAGCTACACTTTGTTAGTCTGTGGAGCTGTACGTGCTGTTGTAAAGAATAGGAAATTTCCCTTAAGTAACCTTTGGGTAGGAGTGGTTTCTCAGCCCTTTGTGAGATGGCAACTTTATGATACACTGGCAGTGAGCGTTCCCTCATCCACTGTGTTTGCTCTTCCAGCCTACCATTTTTTTTTGGAAAGGCAGGAGTGTAAGCAATAGCAGAAAGAATTTCTTCTGAAGTTGCATTGGAAATTAAATTTTATCTTCTTAAAATGCATACAATACCTTAGACTGTGATGTAGTTTTACTCTTTGGAAAAATGATTATGTGATTTCTTGTTCTTAGGTGCAGGAGATACATACTTTTAAATTTTATTTTATTTTATTTTTAAGTTGTGCCGCAGTTGGATTGTAATTTCCTCGCAAACTGAAGGATGAACAAGTATCTAGAAACAACTAGGAATCAGATGGTGTTCCAGAAAGTCAGCAGTGTTTTAATCTTCAAGGAGGAACGTTTGAAATTGCAGGAATCTCTGAGTATCTCTTTTGCTTTTCTCTTAGAGAAAGAATTTGGATGTGCGTTTGAATCTGGCTTTCTTGAAAGTGAATATCAATATGGTCTATAAATTTTGAAATATGTTGTAATTTTAATCACGTAACTGACACTTAGTACTAACAGTTAAGAAAACCCCACAATCTAAAGAGAACAAATAACCACTGCTTACTGTTGGACTTGTGTCAAAATCCTTCTCTCTCTCTCAGAAAAATGCAGCCGGCTGTAGCTGCCAGCTAATGTACAAACAGAACCGAGAGAGGGAACAGCTGCGCTCTGAAAAATAGCAAAGCTCAAAGGCAGCAGCACCCGCCTCAGCTCCTCTGGTGTTTGATTTCAGGCTAGAATTATGTATTTTGGGGTGATTTTACATATGGAAGCAAGCTTTTCTGGGTGACTGGTAGGGTTAAAGATTTCTTGACTAAAAAAAAGAAGTAACAATATATTGGTTTTAAGAGTAACTTCATCCCATTTATTTTTTTTTTTACCTTTGTGCTTCTAGCATTTGTGAAACGCTTCTGTCACAGTCAGTCTTTGTTGGATAGGGACTGTCGGTCCAGTATTCTGCAGTCAGCATCCATGATGCTACTTAGTGAGTGCATGTTGGCCAAAAAGGCCTTATACCTGGCTCATCTGGATTATGAGGAATATCTTCTAGAAGTACATGGTGGTGACCTAATGAAATATTTCTACACGGTGGGCTTCTGCCTTGTGAGAAGTGTGACCCCTTTGTGAAGGAGCCAATAGCGTGTGTCACGTTTCAGTTAAAACTGCAACTGAGCCTGCACGTGGCAGATTTAAAATGAGAGGGAGAAAGTTGTGCCTAAAATTAGGGAAACTACACTATCAGAAAAAAAAAAAGTGGTGAGTATGAAGAGTGGTAGCATGAAGGTGTGCATTCATGCAGCTTCTTGTGTGCGTTATGGTGTGCCACGTATCGCCGTAGCTCACTGAAAGATTCTTGGAGCTTGTCGTATGGAAGGAAGATGTTTACAAACTACAAACTCGACTGACTAGTGAATGTAAATTAAATATTGTCGCAAAAATATGACTTCCAGTGACTGCTTTAAGTGACTCCAAGTCTTTATATAGTATTATGTCCATCAGTTATTACTGAGAACGGACAGCATTTTGTCTCCGTGTTTTATTTTTGAACTCCACAAAAACAAGCCAAAAGAGCATTTATTTCCTGTTTGTTACGGTTTAGCCAATGCGCTGTATTTTAGAAAGGGTGTAACGCTGGCATTTTCTAGGTAGCATGAATATAATTGTCATGCAGGAAAAAAAATGTCCAGATTGTCTTAATTTCCAAAAAGGTAACTTGTTTCTGGGTTCGTGTCACAAAGTTCTGGTTTACTGACGAAGTAGGGATTACTCCTCCCAGGAGCATGCATATATATATATATATATATGGTGTTTTGTTTTCTACATAAAACTTGGTAATTTTCAAGGGCAAGACAATTGCAACTTGTGTACTGTTTTTAGAAACTTGGGTGCTGCTGTTGCCAAGCGTCCAAAGCAATGTTCTACATTGGTATTTGACAGGGCTACTAACACGCAGCCAGGATGTGTCTGTCTGCTCCCTCACCGATGCCTTGCTCCTGGAAAGTCTTTCCTTGCTGGGAAAGTGGCAGGCAGAATCTGTCCCTGGCCTTGCTGCCCTGGGTTCTGTCACCTCTCCTGGCCGTGGGGCACCCTCTGGTTGGAACAGTGGCCCTCGTCACTGGGTGTAGTTTTGAGCACAATTATGTCTGATGTACCGACATAAATGTTCCCCAATAGATGGAGAAATAGTGCTGAGGTGGCCCCTGGTAACAAATCTTCTAAAGAACATGGCGAAATAGGTTTTTGAGTTTAGTAACAGCTTCTGTGAACGTCATGATACATTAATATACTTAATTGAAAGTGTATTTTGATTGATACTGTCCTAAATTATTTTTGTGGGGTCACATTAGGTAGTTTGGGACAAAATGAATTCTCAAAGTAAACTTATTCTTAATTAAAGACATCTTTGGTTAAAATAACATTGTTTATGCAATGTCTCACTGTTTAGGAAGAGAGGAGAAACACAATTATGGAAGGTACAGATCTATTAATCTGTTTTTTATTTTATAGCTCCTAAGAGATTTGTTCCATAAATACAGATGATGCTTCTCTGAAGAACAAAGATAAGTCACTTTTTATTCTAGTTGCAGGGGGAAGGAAAAAAAAAAAAGCCTGATACTTACTGGCCACTTTTAGTTTTCTATGGAAAGCATTTAAAAATGTTATAATAGCAAGTGTGGTGATGGTGATGGCATACAAACAAGGTTGGAGAAAAGAGAAAGAGAATATTGGCAGAAGGGAGATTAAGTTCTCGAATTTTTTCAAAAGTTGTAGCATTTCAGCTTTATTTCTATTTTAGTTCACAGTTTTCTATTGCTTCAGGGCTCTGGAACCATAGTAATTCATGCATTTTGTCTGTACTTGGGTTTTAGCAATCACTCAGTTGTTTTCTTCTGACATTCTGGAAATCTGATGGCTCCTGGGATAGGCACATCTTTGATAAATTAGAAAACTCTTTATGAAATGATATCAAGAATGTAATACAGATTTTTGTATTAAAGCTTCTAGTAATACTGAACATCTGGAAAAAATTATGAATGTTCTAAACCCAAAATAAACAGAGCAGATGCAGGCGAATATTGTTTTGAACATGCCGTAGCCATGTCTTCTGGTAATTTCAGGCCATGTCCTGGTCGCTTTGGCTGGTGAACGTCTCCTGTAGAGCTGGAAGTGGAGTGAAGGCTGTGAAGGAAAGCCAGCTTCCCTCGGGGCTTGCCAGTGGTGTGTGCTGGGCTGGACAGGTCGCCCTGGCGAAGCTGTGACTTTCTGTTAGTGCCAGTGACTTAGAGATAGTGTAGTCAGTATTATCTGTTAAAATATTGAATCGTGTTAGCTGAGTAATACTAGTTGGATGGATGCTGAGTCATCTGTACTGACCCTTGCAGAATGACAGGAAGTGCCATTGTAGGCCCTGTGTAGGCTCTTATGCTGTTGAATGCTACCGTCAACATTGAAAATGACTTTAAAGTGGTGGCAGTAAACACACAAGGGCTTTGTGACTTATTGACCAGAAGGTCTTCCTTCAGCTTACCAACAAGGGATGTAAGCTACATACAAAATCCTTGCCTTCCTCCAAAAAGCATGGACCCTGCAAAGTTCCCAGTCTGGTCTTGGCTCTGACTAGATGGCCAGCCAGTACCTCTCGTGATGGCCCTGACTATGTTTGGACCAGCACTCTGTACCTCTATGTTAGGTTTGTTTGGGGTTTTTTTTGGGGGGGGCGGGGTTGGGGAGGGGATATGTTAGAATAAGTTATGATGTATTTCGGTGAATCTAGAAGCTATGGGCAAGGCCATGGGGTGGTGCCATTTCATGCAATACCTGGATGCCTGCACTGGTCCTGAAACACACCCGTAGGCCTGTGTCCTCTCTTCCCATCCCAAATCATGGAGTTACCAGTGGTGAACTGATAAACAAGCTGAACAATTTTTTTTGTTTACTTTGTGAGATAAGGAAATAAACTGTATATTGGCTAAATGAAGAATATGTAAACTATGCGTACTTATGTTTATCCTTAACTTTGTCTCTGGATTTAGATCTAAATGCTGGGAGGCTGCACTTGTGAATTTTCTAAACAGTTAATCTCCTGCCTTTCAAAAGGGACACTCTGGCCTTGATTATGATACCAGATCCCATCTGTCCTAGCTGGTTTCATCATGCTACTTCAGATTGTGTTAACACTTGAATGGGAAAGTAAATGTTTGCTAGTTTGTTTTGTGTGACGTTAATAAAACTGGGGATTTGAAAGTAAAGAAATTAGTTACGTTAAATGATTGAGCTTTTTCTGTAGATTTTGGAGAATGGCATTTACAAAAGCTGGAGATTATAAACTGCATTAGATTTTTGGAGGTGTTTTTTAGATCTGTTGAAAACTGATTGCAGCGAACTTCTCAATTTCAGTACTACCAAGTTCCCTGGGAGTGCTGTCTTTGTCTTTTGAGCTTCGCAGATGTCAGACATTTTTTTAGTGCATTGAAAATACTTCCACAAAGCTACCGCTCAATGCATGTATTTGTAGCATAAAGCTGAGAGTGAAAACACTGTTCTGTCAAGTGCATCTTCCCCAGATGTCGAGAACCTTTGCAATACTCTGGTTAAGATGTTTTGTTTCATTTTTTTTCCTGTATGTTAGAGCTGTTGACGTTTTAGGAATTTCTGTAACAACAGTTCAGGGGAGGAAAACATGATTAGAGGTTTGGGATGGGAGAGACAACCCACATTCTATATATGCCTCTACTACTGGATATATTTGGTACGTTGTTTAAAATAGCTTACCTTTTATTTTCCCTTTTGATAAGCATATGGGCTAACCTGTTTGTTTTTGAATGGTAAGCCACACCGTGGTGATTCTAGATGTGTAATTACGGGAAAGAATCTGACCGTAAGCCTACTTTTTTTGAGTTGTCTGAATTGGACCGAAATAAGCAGCTTTTAATAGCACCTATCAGCAAACTTGCCTGTTTAGAAGTTGTTGACTTTATCTCTTACACTTGAATTTTAAAATTCAACTGAAACTTCAAGATGATGTGGCATAATTTGCTGAAAATATGAGGGTGGATTTTTTCTGTTTGTTAGCTCTTGTTGCGTTGTCAAGAGTGGGAAGTCGCAAATAAGCCAAAAAAAATCTGATGCTGAACTACTTCCAAATTTGATTTGATGTTTGGCAGTATAAATGAGACACCGTGTTTGAAGAGACATTCCACCCCTCTCGTGGGGATGCTAGCCATCAGCAACAGAGTGCAGAAGCTGCCGTTGTCCAGAAGTCCGCAATTAAGAAATTCAGTTCCCCTATTGAGTGTTTCATTAGAAATGATCTAGCTTGTAATGTTTTCCTGTTAGAAGTGATTGGTTTTTTTTTATTGCAGATCACAATACATCACTTGCTACAGATTGAAAAGAATAAAGAGGAAGTGCAACTTAAAGAGAGAAAAAAATAGTGGTAAATGTTTTGGAAGTATCTGAAGTGGGTTTTATGGAAATGAATATTAGTGTCTCTGGCTCTGAGGTAGCTGTGGCTCCGCACTGCATTTCGTACCAATTGATGCCTCGTGTGCTGATTGAGCTGTGAGGTGAAGGACTGGATTTGTGTGGGTGACGATCTTGTGCTGAATCTGTCCCTGTCTGTTTAGACATATTGCTTGAGCAGTAAGCTGTGAACACAAGTGGCAACAGTGATGGTACCTTCTGGGTGCAGGTCTTTCAGTTCCTACAGTTAGCTGAGGTGAGAATTCTCCCCTCCTTCTTAGCAAATATTTTCTTCTGATCATGGATCACTTATTTTTTAGATGTCTGAGCTTGCCAATAGTTTTGAAACTGCAGAGGGATGTTTTTAAGATAATATACTGAGGCATCCTTAAAGATCAAGCCCTAGGAATGTGAGCTAAGGGCTGAGCACTCTTCATGGGCATCCTGCTTCAGTGCACTTTCTCCTTCATGTTCCCTCTTTCTCCAAGGTCACAGTGTGCCCAGGTGGCCAAGAGGGCCAACGGCATCCTGGCCTGCATTAGAAATAGTGTGGCCAGCAGGAGCAGGGAGGTAATCATCCCCCTGTATTCGGCGCTGGTGAGGCCGCACCTCGAGTATTGTGTTCAGTTTTGGGCCCCTCACTACAAGAAAGACATTGAAG
>WHYT01016312.1:207800-251659 GCA_009806455.1 Tetrax tetrax
CAAGCTTTTGTCTGTATATATTGTC
Source organism: Tetrax tetrax (assembly GCA_009806455.1). Classification (NCBI taxonomy): domain Eukaryota; kingdom Metazoa; phylum Chordata; class Aves; order Otidiformes; family Otididae; genus Tetrax; species Tetrax tetrax. The sequence continues at coordinate 207,826 of WHYT01016312.1, forward strand.
TTACTTTCCGTTTTTTTTCTGCTCAGTAAAAAATCAGGTTGTGTTTCCAGCTGTAATTTCTATGTCTAGCCTGAGAGTCTATTTCAAAATAGATGTTCACTGTTTTTACAAGTCTTTGTGAATTATAAGGCTTTAGGAGGAAAATGCATGAAGTTGTTCACACATTCTGGAGTCATCTAAAGACTTTTAATGACTCCTTGTAGAAAATAATGTCATTTTTAAAAATTCACTCTAACCTTGTTTTTAACATGACTTGATGCCAGAAATGATATCACATTATGAAAATAATGTTTTGGCTGGAGGAAGGGGGTGAGTAAAAGAGAGTGTGTTTAGTTGTAATAGTGCCACGTGAAGCTGCAGACATCTGATAGTTAAAATATTAGTCATGTTTCCCTCACCATTTTCACAAAAAAGAACTCACTCCTCAATTAGTTGTTCTGTTGTCACCCTGGGAAGGTTAACGAGAGCAGGAGATCTCCAGTGCCCAGCCATGCAGTCACTGGGCAGCGTGTTGTGCCGTCAGGGCCGCTGCCAAGGACCAAGGAAGGAAAATCAGGAGAATGCGTGTACTGAAGGTGTCGGTGATGATACCAAGGAGCATAAGCAGAGAAGCTGGAGAGTAGGTGCAGGACTCTTGTATTGCATCAGTGACGCGGGGAGGCAGGCTGCCCTTGGCTTCATCAGGTGTCAGTGTAAGACTGGTCCCAAATGAAGCAGAACGTGGCAGGGTGGGAGAGGAAAGCCCTCCGCCGACTGCGCCAGTGCCCCGCTGGAGGCTGGCATTCGTTCTCGCCTCCGCGAGCCTGTTTTATGGACTGCTCCATAACTCCAGCAGCAGCTGTGTGCACGTGTACAGGGATTACATGCTTGCTAATGCTCTTCAGTGGCATGTGTACCTTGGCCTACTAGCAAGGGGGCTTGTTGCCCTGAAGAGCCTTCCTCAGATTAATTACTACTGTGGCTGCCTGCGTGGCCATGGCAAACACACCGTGGCTGCAGGTCTGAGAGTGACCTCGGTGCCTCTGTGTGAGGCAGAAATTCCTGCTGGGTGCCTGTGGGTGTGGGGAACGCTAAATTTTCCATGGTGGTCTTGCACAAGGATCCCTCGTGGCCAGGCTTGCAAAATGCTGTTGTGGGGCTGCAGGCTGGGGCCCCTCGGGGTTTGGCTCGTGTAGGAGCTGGTGGGAAAACTGTAACAGGTCCTTCAGAGGAGAATGTGATGGCTCAGCTCGGCCGGGGACTTCAGTTTCTGTGCTGAGCAGGGCGGCCGTTGGAAGTGCTGATGGGACTGTAAGGCTGAATCAATGCCCGCCTGGCTTGCATTGCACACTTGCCATGACTTGCGGCAAAAGGCCGTCAGGAGGCTTAGCTTGGCTTGGATTGCAAGTGAAGTGGATCTGTAGCGCTTGGGCAAAAGCTGTCGTTCCTAAATATTGTACGATTGAGGTTGAGATGCGGGACTTTATTGTTATTGCATTAGGATGGCATTCCTAACAGTTGAAGAAGGTGCAGAATTGTCATGGCTGAAGTGTTTACAGGAAATGTAAACATATGATGGAGCATACTGGAAGAGCAATGTAGCTGTCCTGTTTAATTTGGCAAAATCTCAAATATGATTGAGTGGTACTGGGTTATTCAGCTGTCGCTTTGAATGTTTTCTCTCTCAGTTGTTGCTGATCAGGTGGATGACTGAATCAGACGGAGTTTAGGAAGAAGCAGATCAGCAGCAGTAGCACAGCTCTCACACTGTTTGGTACAAGATGCTCTCGTCACACCAGAAGTATTGCTTTTTGGATTTTTTTTTAAGTATTTCACAGAATGAAGATTTCTGCTAAAGTAAAAGCAGAGATTAAATGAAAGTGAATGTACTTGAGTTTTTCTAAAAACAGCAGTAGGAAGAGAAAGCAAACAGGTTTTGGTTTCTGTAGAAACAAAGAGAGAAAAAAGAATATCTCAAACCAGCCTGTAATTCCTGTGTCTCCTTTCTCACTTCAGCACTTAACCAGAAGTTTCCGCAGTAACCAGCTTATCGGATGTCCTGTTTCCAGAATGCATGGTTTCAATTCAAGGCTGGGGGAAACGAAAATACAGTAAAGAATTGTATCTCAATGAATAATTTCATATGTGCCACGTTGTAGTTTTGGAGCATTCAAAGCTGCGTTTGCTAATTCAGTCATAAACTATTTCAAGTTCAAAACCACCATTGTGTGTAGTGTCACAGAGTTTGCTATCAGCCATAAAAACCTCACTGTTCAAGTGCTTTACACAACGCGTGGAGAAGCTGGAGGGCGACTGAGAACAAGTGTGCTGAGAACAAGTCTTGCTGCAGTGGCTCAGTGCTCAGAGGTCGTGTTGAAAGCCACTCGTGGAGTGGGTGGTGTGACACTTCCCTGTCCCGCTTGGAAGAGAAAGGGGCACCACTGAGGTGCGGCTCGGGTGCAGGTGGAAGTAGGCTGCTGCCGGGATGTCAGTCTGGGCACTGCGGGGTGGCACCGGGGGCTCGGTGATGCAGGTGCCACGTTTGTGCCCAGGTACAGCTCAGGGCAGGCTTGCAGGAGGCAGAGGGATTGCCACGTGCTGGTCGCGGTGCTGAGGACGCTGCTGGTTTGGAATGGGGTCTGATTGCTGGATGTGGTTGTGTGTCATTTAGGGTGTGCTGGAGTGCAACACTGCAATTATAATCAGAAACCTGATAATAATTTTGTAGAAGCAAATTTTCTTTACTTCATTTAACCCACACTCTCCGCTAGCTATAATAGCACGTGTACACATTAAGGAAGGTGTCTGTTGAGGATCAGTACTCTGGTTTTGTGCAATTTCTGCTTTAATACTTAAAAAGTGGAGAGTTAACATTTTGATTATATTTGCAGATGATTCTGGAGTAAAGATATTATAAAAGACAGTAAAGACAGAGATGCATTTCAGAACAGTCTAGAAAATTTAGGTTGACAGTAAATAACAGGTCAGTTGTGGAAAAATATGGAACTGGCATAATTGCAGAAAAATAGTTAAAATGCCAAAATTGCGTAATGTTCTGAGTACTGAATAGCATGCTAGCAACAGAAGTCAAGTCAAAAACAGGTTGTATGCCAGATTGCAAAGACAAAAAAAAGACTATAATTTCAGCTGTGTGAAAACTATGTTAGATGTTAAAAGATAATTCTTCCATTTGTAATGGCAGAAATTTTCTGGTCACTGAAGACATCGTAACTGAGTTTCTGACATTTCTATGCTGCCTTTACGAGTTTCCTGAAAAGTGTGAACTGCCTTCACTTATTTCTGTACTGAAAACAAATTTTAAAACTGTAAAATGCCTGTTTCTCCCTGATCGTTTTAACAGAAACCGTAGCTCTTCCAGGATGTTGGTCAGTGGCTGAGAGGAGCAAAACTGCTTTCCCCTTTGTGATCTTTGAGTGACTAAGTTATTCCTAGATCATAGTTATACTATGAAATCACATTTCCCAACCTACCCTAACTACTTCTGACATACATTGCTGTCCTGTTCCGTCTGGGTGAAGCCTTTGCTGACTAGCAATGTCATATAGAGTAATACAAACATGTAGAGTTTGTGAAGTTTCAGTCACTTTTTATTTGTGTATTGTGCACTTACAGATGCATGCGTCCATGCTTTGGAAAGGGTGCCTTGACAGCCTGGTATTTTTGTGTTAATAGTGTTGGAATATTGCACGGAAATTGAAGTGTCAGAAATGTCCACCTTAGAACAGCTGGGGTCTGTGCAGGAAATCCCTCTTTCCTTCGGAGGAGAAACTCTTCTGTGTAACCAAAACTTAAGCAGCTGGAAGTTTCCACTGATTTCAACACAGGCTTCCAACAGAAATGATTTTAAAAGTTCATTTGGGTTCTGATAACCCAAGTACCTATTCTGCAGAACACCTGAGAAATTAACATCAGGAGTCCCTAGATAAATGGCTGTTTGGTTGGTTTGTTGGGGTTTTTTCTGGTTTTTGGTTGTTTTTTTTTTTTCCTTCTGGTTTGTGGCTAGAGCCCCATTACCTAATGTGATGATGTAACCTATTTGCTGCTGGTGCATTGTCTGCCTTAGCCCCAGCAATGGCACTGATGTCTGTCAATGTATTGGGTCAACTCTCTTGAATCCACAAGTTGGATAAACAACTGCAGAAGTCCAAAAACTCCTTAACAACTGTTCAGCTTGCTAATATTTTTTTTCCAGTTCATTTTTGGTAAATGAGGAGAGGGATCCACCTGATGCTGTAATGGCTCACTCCACATTTCTTGGGACTCATCTGCGCTACCCTTTTTCTGAGTTAGCTCCCACAGTAGCTTTGATCTGTTTGCATTCAAATGTGTTCAAATTACATGTCCAAAAAAAAGCAACAAAGCTGGTGAAGGATCTGGAGCACAAGTATTATGAGGAATGGCAGAGGGAACTGGGATTGTTTAGCCTGGCGAAGAGGAGGCTGAGGAGAGACCTCATTGCTCTCTACAGTGAACTGAAAGGAGGTTGTAGGGAGGTGGGTATTGGTCTCTTCTCCCAAGTAACAAGCAACAGGACAAAAGGAAATGGCCTCAAGTTGCGGAAGGGAGGTTTAGATTGGGTATTAGGAAAAATTTATTCACCAAAAGGGTTGTCAAGTATTGGAAAAGGCTGCCCAGGGAAGTGGTGGAGTCCCCATTCCTGGAGGTGTTTAAAAGCTGTGTGGATGTGGTACTTACGGACAGGGTTTAGTGGTGGTCTTGGCAGTGTTAGGTTAATGGTTGGACTTGATAATTTTATAGGTCTTTTCCAACCTAAATGGTTCTATAATTCTACAGTGTAAGTCAAGGCTTGTGATTCCTGGGAGCTTGCAGTTCCTGGGAGCTGTGGATGTTGGCAGCTGTGAACGTTGTGTCTCAGGCTCTGTAGGTCTTTATCTTACAAGAAGTGATCTTGCTGTTGCTGGTAGCTCTCTCAGATTCAGTAGTGGTGGTGGAAGAGGTTGAGGATGTGGCCCTGCCCCCTGAAGCAAGGCTAGCATTTTGCATGGGATCTGGGCTTTTTCTTGGGTCTGTGTACCTGCAGCAGCCCAGCTGCCAGCGTAGCCCAGGAGGCTGCAGCGCAGGGCCGAGACTTTGCAATGTCAGTGATGAGGTGCTGATATCCATGTTTCTGTTTGTTTGTTTTTTTCTTCTCCCGGGGAATTCATAAGGGATGACTTCTGTTAGTTAATAGCTTTCAGTCGTGGTACTTAAAGTTTGACTAAACATTCAGCGAGTGCCAGGAGAATACATGGTGAAAATGGAGCCTGTCATTCAGCTGCGTTGTAAAACGGGAGATCATCAGAGCTACGGTTTGTGGAATGCTAGAAAGAAGCAGAAGGCTCTGAAATCTTTTGCTTGACTGAAGGTGGCGGAAGAGGGTATGCCGAGCCTGCTGGCATCCTTCCCAGCCCAAGCAGAGATAGTAGCTTGAAATGACATGATAAATCAAGTGCAAATTTGCTTTTCTTCCCATGGAGATCATCTGTAGAATAATCTATGATTCTATTACAATAAAGACACACTTCTAAAATAGCAGGTGAGGAGGAAGGAGAGAAGCAATGAGTAAATCGAAACTACAGACGGTGTGTGAGGGCAAAGCTGGCCTTCCTGCTTCTGCTGTCAAGCTTTAGGCTTTTTCTGGTTTTAATTTTGGGGGGGATGTGCACTGGTTTCCTGCTGTGATTCATGCACCAGGACACTTCTTTCTAAAAAGAAAACAAAAGCAACCCAGCCACCTTGGTTTCCACTCAGGGTGGTATGTGGGAGTCTGCATCTTGCTGTAAAATGGTGTAGTTTTATATGACCCTTGTGCTAAATCCTAGTTGTACTCGCTGACCACATGTTCCAGCTGATGGCACTGTATTTATGCCTCTTGCTTCAAGTTTTCATGAACTAAAATGGCAGCGTATTTCAGGGTTTCTTAGGAGCTAAATACAACGCTTGTTTACATCCCAAAGAAACAGCAACAAGTTTAAGAGTATGTAAAGTTCTGGGCTTAAGTGAATGAATAACGAACTCTTAGGGATGTTGGAAGCCTGATGTGTTTTAATTAATTGTGAAGTTAGTGAGTACTGGGCCCTATGTAAGCATGTCAGTAGGCTGTATCTTCTTTCCAAAGAGGTGCTAATCTGAAGGCTCAGTCCTGCAAGTGTTCCTGGTGTAAAACTTATTTCTTCAGTTGCTCTCATGGCTTTCCAATAACTACCGTACTCAAGTAACCCTTCACAGGGATTTTTGGTCAGTTTACATCTATAAATGTAAATCAAACTATGATTTAGATTTTAAAATGACTCCAAGGAAGAAATTGCTGGAGATGTCTGAGGTGACACTGTTTTGTCTCACTTTAAGGAAGGGTTGCAAAGAAGGGAGGAAAATGGCCTGGCCTGGCCTGGCCTGGCAGGAGGGGCTCTGGGCCCAGTTGAGTCATTTGAAGCGCTTTATTGCTTGTGCCTTGGCTGCGACCTCACATTTCAACCTGAGTAAATACACTGGTGACTTCTCAAGTATGAATATTAGTAATCCCAGTGCCACAGTATTTTGTCAAGGTTTCTACCCTGCTTTTACGTCCTTAAGGTCTCATTTTCAGCTTCCTAATTTTCAACAGCTTGGGCTGGTATATTTTCAGTGCCAGAAGTCTGTCTCAGGCTGATGGTATTTTTTTCCCCCCCTTCACTATTTGTTTTAATTTGAGTAAAAAAATGAGGTACTAGTTTTGAGAAGGCAGCTCGGGTAGTTACATTGTTTCTTAGTGTTTGACAAAAATAAGTCCTGGAGGGTTCTTGTCTGGTAAATAATGTCATACAGTGGAAACTGCTGTGGGAAATGAGAAGAAAACAGTGGAGACCTCTTAAAGGGCTTGTGTGAAGTTGCAGCAGAGAGGAGGTGTTTTCACAGCTGTATTTTGTTTGGAGTTAGGGGAGCTGAGGAGCTGACACTCTGGCTGACCATAGCATGAGAGCTGCTGATAGCAGATCCATAAGGACATCAAGACCTCGAATGAAATGACTTGTGTGGTAGGAAGTCTGAGATGAATTTTTGGAGGGCAGGAGGGGAAAATAACGCCACAGAAGTCCTGACACATGTCCGAAAGCCTAGAGCATTCTCAGGCCAAGGACACTGAAGCCATGAGCAATCTGCTACAACCATCGCTGAAAGGTTATTTCACCTTCGTAGCAGGGTAGGAAATTGAGCGTGCCTGCTGCTGCGGCAGTGCAGTTCAGTCAGATGCACTCCTTTAAAGTGCGAAGGCTGCGTTCAGACTGAAACAAATTGGATGTTGGCATTATACTGATTTTGGGGTGTTTTTTGAAGTAGAATCCCTTTCCCGCAAGAGTCCATTGGAAGGAGAGTTCAGTATTCATCCAAAAGTACCTTCTGTCTTTAGATAGAGGTCAGGACAACCCACAGAAGCATTACATTGTCTGTATTTAACTAATGTTGGTCCTGCAGGCACCATCCACGTAGTTGTCTCTCTGTCCTGATTTTTACACTGCAGACCGTTGTTTCTGTGTGTGGAGTTGCTAGGTTCTTTAATTGTTAGGTACCTCGCTCCAGAAAAATCTGAGTATTGACCAACTGAAAATGGCCTCTTTCAAGATGCGAGATATCCAGGCTGTCTTATTGCTTTAAAACATAAGCATTAAAGAAAAAAAACAAACAAACAAAACCTGTGAGCAGCAAAGACTTCAATACGTGAAATGAGATTTAATTTTGTTTCTGTGGTGCTTGTGTGATCGCATCTCCATTATACATCTCCTGAGTAAAGATGCCAGCCATGCTAAATGGGGCTCACTTAGGAGAAGTGAGTTTTGTGATATGTTGCTGACTGGGGAACTCAATAATTTAACTTCAGACTTACAGTGCTTAGAAAACCTCTGCTGTAAAGGGACAGAAGTCCTATGTGAAGAAAGACAAAGCCATAAGAAAATTAATGAGTGACAGCTGGATGATCTTCTTGTCTTGTAAGACTGTTTTTACTTCGGGAAACATAGTATGTGAAAGTAAACTGAGGTATAATTTTATGTGAGTTAGTACTTGAGCTTCTAATACGTAGGAAACCATAACTGTAAATTTTGTAATAGAGGAGAAGATACTTCTTATGTATTACATTCATATAAGATTTTATTTTGGTATTCTTCTTACTTGCTTAGGTATAACAAAATGAGAAAAAACAGTGTTTAGTAGTTCATTTTGACATTTTCATAAAATCATGTTAACAAGTGCTGCTGTTGGCATTTAGATAACGTTAAACAGAGCCTGGCTTGGCTCTAGAGAGTCTTCAGGCTTTCCTTTATGTAAAATGATGCACAATTCTCTAGATTAGATTTTTCTAGGTAGATTTCTCTGTCATTATTGGTGACCAAATGTCCTCAGAAATATAGAATCTAATACAGGATAAAGGACAAAGAATTGCATTTTTCATGTGTCTGAATGTTAATTTCAGCATGCTGAGATTTCTTTACTCTGTATCTGAGCCAAGCTCAGTGGAAATTTGTAGAAATGAAATACTGTCACTGAAATGACCCTGTGAAATGTTGTGGAATGACACCACTCTGCCTGCTATATGATTACAACAAATCAAAAGTTTGAAAGCCTTGCCATAAAGCTCTGGCATTAAAAAAAAGCATTCTTACTCTTACAAAGAAGGCTGACAGGTATGTATTATTGCACTACAATATAATAATACCAGGGCGTGTATTATTTTTAGGACATCTAAGTTATACTGCCCTGTAGTATGTGCCAGGATGGATACCTTTGGCTTTTTTAAACAACTAATTTCATATTGGTTAGGAGTCTCCTAACCATTCAAGGAAAGCAAAGATTGTTGCTGAACTATATTTATATGGTTATATGTAGAAATAGTAAAAAAATTCTCTTAATGCACGTATACACTGAGAAGCTGAGTTTAGATAGTGGCTACTGTAGTGTGGTAGCCTACATGGCACAGATGTTTTTCATCTATTTTAAGATGTCTCTTGTAAGAAGCATGGTCTGCAGGAGGGCTGGTGAGTGGCAGTTAGAGATCTATTAAACTACCACATCTTAGTGGTGACATCCTGATGTGGTTTTGCAAGCTAAATAAAACACAGGAAAATGATATAAAAAGAAAGAGCACGCCTAGGTAATTGTTACCAGTAGTGAATGTTTGCATCTCAGAGTTCCTAAGTGCGGTCAGAGCACCCAAGAGCAGTCCTAAATAAACAGTTATCCCAGCGAGTCAAAATGCATTTTAGACCTTCTTAGTACCTTCATCGAGTTGAACTCCTCACCAGTCAGGTTCGTAGTATATACGGAAAGTGCCAGTCTTTCTGAGGCAGGTAGAGAGCATGAGAGGAGTAGCACCAATTTGGAGACTTCTGCTGAGGTGGATGAAACTTGGACTGCTTGTGTGGTTGTAGGACACTGCATCCAGTGTAGTTAGCTTTTTAAAATAAAAACGTTAATGCAGAACCTGTCACTGCTGACATTTTTGAGGCACTGTTTTAGTCCGTGGAGAGCTTAAGGCCACAAGAATTAATCAATACATCTGAAAACTCTTCATGTGTCTGTTGTCTTCCAAATGTTTTCGCTCAAACTTTGGAAGATTGAAAGCATACTAAATGCTTGGTAATTGATGGCCAAATGTTTGCTGTTTATCATCTGTGAAAAGCCATCAGTACACATTTGTATTTACTGTTGGATACATTTGTGAGTTGATGGAAGTCAAGAGTGTTGTGTTCTCTCTCTCATACAGGTTAGCCTTGTGTGTGCGTTGTGGATCTTGGGCTTCAGTAATAAGGACATTTGATTTTTGAACAGCAAACGTTTTTCTAACAATACATTGAATAATTTTTCCATGGGTCATCCTATAGAATGTTTATTAATCAATCTAACAAATTATGCACTGGTACAAAACCGGGTACAAGTCTTGTTTAAGATCATGAGAAGTGAGGCAGAAGGCAGGAAAAGTCATCTTTCTAGAAGTCATAATATTTGTGCCTGGCACTTGGAGGGCTTTATAGAGGAAGATGATTCTTTCAGAAACATTGAGTTTTAAGTTGCCTGTTCTGTGTACTAAAATAACTCTTTTCTCAGCAAAGGCTGAAATCTGAAATAGAAGGTACGTATTACAGGGGGTTGGAATGACAGGAATGGGGTTAATCCCGTCCTTTACAGTTGCAGGAGAGGAAAGGGTGCTGAAATGGAAAAGAAGGTTTAAGCCAAGTCCAATGCTTTGTGGCTGCTGAATCTTGCCTCTTATTTTTAAACATGCAATTTCTATATAGAAATTCCTAAAATACAAACCACTTGCACTGAGAAGTCTTTTCATCACTCAAATGCATCCGTTTGAGACGTGGGTAGAAATGAGTTAAAATGTCTTAGTGAACAGAAGCCAGCAGCTGGATAGTGTGAAAATTGAGCAGTTTGGCCAAAGAATTTATAGTAATGGAAAATATGTGTATTAAATCATATTGAAGTCTAGAAAACCATCTGACACTTCAGTATGTTTTGTAATAGAGATTAATAAAACTTTATGCTTAAGTGTCACAAAGAACAAATAGCTCATTCAGTTACAGCGTGTTCCTTATCTGACCTACTTATATATTCTGTTTTGCAGTTACAGGCTTCTGGCAGACTGTGGCAAGAAATGCTTCTTCCAGTTTTGAGCCTGTTAAGCCTTTTGAGGATGGGAAGCTAATAATGGTTAAATAATTTGTAAATTTTTAAAGCTTTTATCTTCAGAGAAGAAAGCAATACAAACATAGCCACTTCTTACATAGAGTGTTCTTGCTTTTCAAGAGGTGTATATGTAAAGGGAAGAGTTTTACAGTGATTGTATCATGGCACAAAAAAAAAATGATAGGGGGAAAAGGAGACAGTCTTGTAAAAAGACTCTATTTTCAGTCATACTTTTTGAGGTCAAATAAGATAATCTGAATTGTAGAGAAAGGTGAGAACATCCAAACATATAGGTTGATCCTGCAGGCTACCTCATATGAGGGGTCAGTTATCCTAAATGCAGCTGCTTCTGTAAAGTTTGAGAAAATCATAGCAACCGTATGACTCAAGAGATGTTGTGAAAAGCACATGCAAGGAAAACTCATTTGGCTTTGGCATGATAAAAATATGAATAATTCTTTAGAGCTTTAAGTGAGCGATTGTCTGTGAAGAGCGTTCGTTTCTTCTCCGCTAGGAAGGTGTCGCTGGGGTCAGACCACAGACCTAGGCAGCTTCTCGGAAATGTGCCTCCAGGGACAGGAACTTCAAACCAAACGCCCAACAAACAACCCATTCTGGACAGCATTTGCAAAGTAGTATTTAATAATACTAATAATAGTAATAAAAGTCTTTCTTGAATAAGTGGCGACTTGCCAGCTGGATGTTTTCCAAAATTCATTGACTTGCTGGTTTCTAAGATGCTTGTGCAGGGGGAAAAGAGAGAGGTGTATCTGAAAATATCAGCATAAATGCAATAGAGAGGAATGAAATTTGCAAGATGGGTTAAGTTTAAATAATAAAATCTTTGTGTCTGGAAAAACATCGTTCGAAAGAGCAGAACTGGTGTCTGGTATTGATGTAATAGGAAACTCTTGAGACTGGCATCATCTGAGGAGGTGTCTGGTCAGGTAAAGATTCCCTGGAGTTTGTAGCCTGAACGCCAGAGTGAAGTGAGACTAAGAGGCCTCGCAGGTGACAGGGTCTTCATTGAAGCTTCATCATTCCGTCCTTCGTCCAGCCCTCAACCCCACCTTTAGATTGCCGTCCCTTTGGTAAGGGAGAGCCTTGTAGCGAGAGGGTTTATCTGTGGAGTTGCAGTCCTCTACTTCACATGTGCAGAGGGAGGTCTCCTGCATTGGGTGTGCTGCTCTCCGTGTGGGGGAGAGCGTGCGCACTGAGAGAGGTGTTGTGGGCCCTGCCGTCATCTCTTGTCCCACAAAATTTCTTTGTGTCATGCATTCTGCAGGGTAGAGGTAAAAAAGTTTTCTCTGATGAAGGCAAATGGCCTGCAAATAATCTCGTGCCTGTCTATCGCTCTGGAAGAAAAAGGGGAAAAGGAGTAACCCTAAGGCTTAAAGTTTATTCGTGTGACAGTCAACTAAAGCAGACTTTTTGCCAAGCTAGTGAAACTATCACTGTACATCCACTGTAGCTGGAGTGAAAAGATCTTCTTGAAATTTTTCAGAGTGCTCAAAGAGATCCAGAGGAGAGAATTGGTACCCACCTCCCAGCATGTCTCCCTATGCTCTTTTCTGCAGTTTCCCCTTTGTTTATATTCTACTTTTATGAAGATGCTGCTCTTATACAAGTTGAAGTTTTAATGTTTGTTTTTACTGAATTGCATCTTAAGTTTTCAGACCCTTTAACTGATCGGCATCTTTCTGTGTTCACCCCAGAGTTTCAGCAGATGTCAAATCCATTCATTTGATATTGTTATCAACTTTAATACCAGTGCTTCTTTTTTCAATTAATGAATGAGAGTATTGAGTGGTAGGACACAGAACAACACCAAGGGAAGTTTGATTTTTTTAAAAAAAAAAACCAAACAAAGAAAACAAAACATTAAAAAGAAATAAGGCTGGAGTAGGTGCAGGTTTAGTTTGCCTTGGAGATCTCCACTGGTGGCCAGTCTGCATCCCCCTGCCTTACTGCAGCATTTTTCTGTTTCCGATTTAAGAGTATTGGTTTTTGATAACTACTTTCAGAGAATTGTCTTTCAGCCAGATTTTCACTCACGCATTCTCTGTTAATGCTCAAAGACAGTTGTTAATGCAGCGTGCCACAGGCACCTGCCTGTATATGCTACCTGAGCGTCATTAAGTCAAGCTCATTTCCAAATGTCAGATGTTTCTAACTTCTCTCTAACTTGCTGTTTTCTATGCTACACTGATCCTTTTTGTATTCAGCTGTAGTAATTTGATACAGTTTCCCCTATTCTTCTCTTGTTAGTCAGTTAGAAAATGAAGTAGGAGACCAGTCTTTGTGTGTTTTCAGTGGGTGGCAGTTCAGCAGTTGAACTGTGAGCTTTTCCCAGCTCACCCCTTAAATTTTGTAGTTGCCTAGCTGTAAGTATCTCTTGACCACACGTTTTGGGATGAGAGTTTTTCCCAGGGGCACCCCAAAAGTCACCAAGAAGCATGGTAATGTGTATTTATAGAACTGACTCTGCATTTTTGTTAAGGTAAATCTTGCTAAGGGAATTAACAAAAGAATGCAAGTCATTACAAAACATCTGGCACACTTTGTGACAGAAGGTAGGATAAAAATCTTTTTCGGTGGGGAAAAAAAAACCCAAACAACCCACCCGTGTTTAATCAGTGTCCACTTGCTATGTGATACCAGAAAGCACAATTTGAGAACCAGCTGAAAAGTAGAGTGCAGATGAAGAACAGATTAATGGGGCTTTGAAGTGTACTTAGTAAAGAGCTACCTGGCCATAGAGATAGATCACAGTCTGTATTCTCGTAGCGAAATGCATTCACATAAAATTGAAATAGTTTGGTTTAATGGCACCTTATTTTTTTGGTCGTTAAGTTTTCTCTGCACTGTCTTGATAAAGAGCTGCATATCCGCTTTTCCTTTGGCTGCAGGAAAATACCTGTTGGGGCTGGCTTTATTAGTTGATTTGATTTTTGTTCCTCTCACTGCCCCTACTAGTAATAAAGCAGTTTATTGACAAAACAAACAATAAAATGAAATACGTGTCTGTACATTTTGAAATGTTTATTACCTTTCAGTATAAGAGGTGCTGAAGCAAGGCTTAACCATTACGAACTTTCTAATGTCAAACTACTTAGGTCTGTCTTTGTGAGTTTGTAAGAGGGAAGGATTTCTCTCCTTTTTTGAGAGCAGTTTTAGCCAACAGTTTGCATTATTGTATATTCAATTTCATCTAGCCAGTGCTTCTAAACATTCATTAAAATGGGTCGTTCATCTTCTAGAATTGTAGGCGTGAAAGTCTGTCATTAGAGGGTGGAAGCAAAAGCACCAGGAATATCACTGATAAACTCAGTGTCTGCTTGCTGTAGATCACATAATTTGGATAGATGGGGTCATATCAGAACTCTGATGATTTTTTTTTTTTTTTTTTTTAATTTGAACTAAACCACTGGAAGTCTTGAATTTGTTATTTATGAATTTTGGATATACGTTTCAGGACGTTTGAATGTAACAAATGCAGTTAATGTGGACATTTTTCCTAAGAAATTGATCTATGGAGCAAGTTAACATTCTAGTCTTGAGTATGTTAAAAGACAAGTGTATAAATATGGACAGTAACAGATTTGGACAAACTGATAAAGAATACTGACTTTCTGTACACTTAATACTTGTTGTCATAAAAGTATTTTTCTTCATTTAGAACTTTTCTCTGATGTATATTCTTCACTCATTTAGAACCTACCATTTTCCAAACCCTTTGTAGCTATATTCCAGTGGTACTTTTATATATATTACGTATGCAGAATTGCCAGTAAGTTTTCAAAAACTGTACTTATGTGTGCCAATTTCCTCTCCTAATTGTGTTAGAATTATAAAAATGGTAGGTAAACAAATATGAATTATGTCTTAATGAAGTTTCCAGGGTTCAGTTGACTGGGTAATAAAGCCAAATAGGTATTTTATCATGTTTCAGCTTCTTTACTTGATTGTATGCAGTGATGTAGAGTGAATTAATGTATGGGTTTGAGGGGTTTTTTGGTATTTATGATTTAAAAAATGAGGAATAACCAAAATGTTTTGAAAGGAAGCATGAAAGTCCATTTCAGAATGTTGGGGTTTTTTTAAGAAAGAATGCTTACTCTACATTTTTTTTCATGGTTGAAATGAAAATTTTGACAGGATGTTTGTCTTGCACGGAGGAAACCAATTGTAGGTACAGAGCCTTTTACATATGATGGAAGAAATTGCAATAAGCCACTTTGTATTCCAGTTCAGACTGGTCGGTGGGGTTTTGCTATGTTAATCTTCTCTGCACACCTCTGGAAAAGTTTCCTCTGTTAAACTTGGTGTGGCTCTGCTGACCTCAGCAATAGCAGGGTTTTGCTTTTAGGTTTGGATTTGAGCTGGGCAGCGTCATTTTGCTAAGCTACTAGTTTTCAAGTTGTAGTCCCTAGCCCCTTTCCTGCCTTTGGACTGCAAAGGAAGGGCTCCATGATATGATGACTAAGATGATCTTATTATTTCAGTTGTGTTTAAAAAAAAAAAAAAAAATCTATGAAATTTCTAATGATGTCCCCTGCTCCCCTGGGAGGAGAAAAATAAATAAGGGGAGGAAAAAAAAATAAATTTAAAATATAAATTATAAAATGCAGGAGGCTCAGAATAAACTGCAGAAACCACCCCCACTCTGTTGTTCTGGCGCTCCTGTCTGGCCTGGGTATGTGCTGCCAGCCACAAGCATCCTGTTCAAGTTAACGCTCCCACCAGTGCAGCCTCCTCTGTGTTTTCTGGAGCAGGACATTTTTCATAGTGGAAAGAAGAGAGTGAGGAAATTGCATAGAGTAAAAGATAACTGGCCCTGGGGAGCCGTGAACTGACTTTGGTTGTGGGTAGCTTTAAGTTTCTTGCTTAAATAATTTTTTTGTCTGGAAGCAAAGCAGAACTGATGCTCTTCTGATTGCTCACTGGCACTTTAATTTATTTGGAATCACAGAATCATGGTATCATTTCGGGTGGAAAAGACCTTTAAGATCATGGAGTCTAATGAGGAGGGGTACTTGGTGGGGGAGTCATTCTTCAAAGCCTGGACTTCCAGACCAGAAGACTCATCAGACAACTATTAAACTGCTCCTTCCCTTTAGACATCAGATGATCTAAGGTGTGGTACGCCAGTAAAGATTGTATTGGTGCCTGGAAGCTTGAGGCGGTGACCAAGTGAGGAGAACAAAGTAAGATTTTCACAAGACATGTTAAATTTGGCAGTAGCTGAATCCCAGCTCCCTTAGACTGCTGCTTGTGACTCCCACCAAGGGAAAACTCAGCTCCAGGAAAGTAGTCAAAACTCCACATTTTCCATGTTGGCTTTCTCCCTTCATCTCTACTTAATTCTTTCCACGTGATATTTAAATTGTTGAAATTGAGTGATCCTGTTTGGGTTGCTATCAAAAGGTCTTCAGTTCATACATAAGCCCATTTACCACTTCTTCCCATACCCCCTGGTCGTTTTTTTTGAAAGTTTTTTTTCCAGGATCGCAGTTATTATTGTTTTCTGTGGTTCTGAACTGGACACAGTAATACTTGTCCTTAATCCTGGTGACTGACCATCTTTCTCTGTATAAACTTGGCTTGCTTCAAGCAAAACCCCCACACTTCGGTGATTCCAAGAAAAAAGGAACATAACCACAAGGTTTCCCCAAAGATTTTGCATACAGCTGATTCACTTAACCTCAAAGATAATAAATTATGGAAAAATTTGGACTGCTTCCACATATTCACTGTGTTCTGTAATAAAGCTGAATTTTTTTTTTTTTCCTTCCTGACAGAGACTGAAGGAGACTGTGTTCAGTCAGCTCAAGTGTGCTGTTGAGCGTGTTTGTGGAATGTATAATACCACTGTTTTGAAACCTGATTATTCTGTCTGACTTGTTTCTAATGCCTTAGACTTTCATGCTATTACAGGAAGGTAGAATATATTATAAGGCAGAAAATTTCATTTTTAAAGAATAAATACTCCTCTCCAAGAAGAGAAAAATAAATCTAAAAGTGTCTTGTGGAGCAAAAGAGAGCAATGGTGTCTACTTTAATAAAGTTTTATTAAAGGACTTCAGAGAAGTCATCCTAATAATTTAACGACATAGGTTGCTTCAGGGCAATGGACTAGACTCTTAATGAGGAAAGATGACCTCCTCTTCCATCACGTTATCATTTCCATCAGAGAAAGCCTCTGTGCTTCTGGTGATACTTGGTGATGTCAAACACGTGCTGTCTGTGCCAGAGCATAGAAAAGCTGCATAATAATATTCTCCATCTTAGTTAAGCTTGTTGTGTGTCGTAGTTCAGCCCCAATCGGGACCGGACTACGCAGTCTCTCTCCCACTCCCCCCACCCTCCGAGAGAACAGGGGGAGATGATATAAGGAAAAACAGCTCGAGGTTTGAGGTGAAGACGGGGAGGAATCCTTAAAGTTACCGTCACGGGCAAGACAGACTCGACTTGGGGAAAAACTATTCATTTATTACTAAAACTAGCAGGAGAATGAGACAGGGAACAAGATAACCTCTCCCTCTTCCCGGGCTTAACATTATCTCTACTACCTTCCGCTCCCGAGCGGCACAGGGGGGAAAAAAGGGAATGGGGGTCGCGGTCAGTTCATCACATGTTGTTTCATGCCGCTGCTTCATCGTCGGGGGAGGAACTCCTCGCATTCCTCCCCTGCTCCTTCGTGGGGTCCCTCCCACGGGCCACAGTCCTTCATGAAACTGCTCTGGTGTGGGTCATCTCTTCCACGGGGTGCAGTCCCTCCAGAACAGCTGCCCCAGCACAGGCCCTCCATGGGCCACAGCCTCCCTCAGGCCTCCACCTGCTCCGGCGTGGGCTCCTCCACGGGCTGCAGGTGGATCTCTGCTCCTCCGTGGACCTCCATGGGCTGCAGGGGGACAACCTGCTCCACCATGGTCATCACCACAGGCTGCAGGGGAATCTTGGCCAGGAGCCGCATTACTCCTCCCCCTCCTTCTTCACTGACCTTGGTGTCTGCAGCTGTTCCTCACAACAGGCTGGCAGACACCTCTCAGGATCCTTTTTACATCTTATTCACTTCTCATCTCCTCTCCACTTCTTGCAGCCAGGCCAGGCCCGAGTTGGGCCCAGTCGGCTGCCCGGCGGGAAGCCAGAGGGTGAGGCCTGCAAGGCCCACAAGGCTCGCGCCTCCCCCTCTCTGCCCCCACTCAGCTGCTTCACATCTTCTCTCCTTTTTTTTTCTGTTTTTCCCCTTCTTAAATACATTATCGCAGAGGCGCTATCACGGAACATTCTGCTACCAATCGGCTCGCCTTGGCCAGCAGCAGGTCCGCCCTAGGCCCGGTCGAGTCCACTGAACAAAGGGGAGCGACTTCTAGCAGCTTCCTACAGAAGCTACCACCTTAGGCCCCCCCTTGCTAAACAAAACCAGAACATCGTGTTGATGTAGTTATAGTGAATACTTGAGCTTATGAATAGTGGTTTCGGTGTTCACGGTATTCAACCCTAAGTCCCTGATTTTTATGATGAAACTCTCTTTTTGCCACTAGTTTGTCATCTCTTAGTGGACAATAGTTCATAGATTGGCTTTCCTTGGTATTTCTCCATTATTGCAATCTTTATAATGGTGAATTTTGCTTTTGTTTTTAAACTAACCTAGTCTGAGATGTATTAAGTGCCCCTGTGTGTGAAAACAGCATCGTGTGTTAAGTTCCTCAAGTTTGTAAATACCCAGCTCAGGAGTCATGCTTAATATGCTACTCATGGCCTCTTCTTTTGTTAGAAAGTCATCATCTTTCCTGCAGGTTTCCTGTGGAAATATTCTGACCTAGGTGCACGTTTTTCAGGATGTTTCTGTGTGCGTTAAGGCTCCTGTCGTGTGGCCCCCGTGTTGCAAGCAGAATGGAAGCGAGCCCCCTTCTGTGATACTGTGATCAGTGAGAGCACGTACGGGGGCTTCATGGGGTTAAGGAACTGGCCGGTGTACCCCAGAGCCTCCCCGCCCCGCTCCATGGCAGCTGGATTTGTTGAGTTATTTTAGTGCTTTTTACTGAAGGTATGGTATGAATCATACAGCAAAAGGTTTTACTTTTATTACTGAAAACAAATACTCATTTAAAACTTGAACCCAAAGGAATTCAGACTATTGAATTGATGTGGCTTGCTGGGGATGCTGGGGTCGGCTCTGGTTCACGTGCCTGAGGAGCAGAAGCAGGAGGTCTGGCAGGGGAAGGGAGCCGGCTCAGCACGTGGCGTTTGGGGCAGCGTAAGGCACTGGGGAATGTCTGCAGCGTTCCTTCTTCTGCTCCCCGTTTGTAGGTTATTCAAACTAGATTTCAAATCAGTACTCTTCATCTCCTCAATCGCTTGTGTCTGGCTGGCAGCTAGTTTCTGTCACTGTTAGTTGCTTCTGGATTTCAGCAAGCAACTGCCATGAAAAAGACCTTTATAAAATGGGCCAAAATTGTACTGTTATCTTTGAGGTGGATACTGTAGTAACTAGACTTTGCTGTAAAAAACCCCAACATTCTGAGAGCAAAAATCAAACCTACAGAGGATGTATGTTAAAAGCCAGGGATATTTTGATGTAATTTTAATCACTAAAAAATTACAAAGGAAGGAAACTGTGTCATGCATACTAAGAAAATAGATTACTGATACAGAAAGGTGAGATTGGTTAAGTTACTGGCTCCTAATTTTAAAGAATATCTCAAAAAGGTTTCCGTAATATAGCTCAGACACTTAACACTGCCCTAGAAGATACTGTATAAACTATGGCTGTAATAATCTGTTTTCTCCAGAGAAAAGTGGTAGTTCAAATCCTTCTCTGCAGCAAAATGGGCTATTAAAGATACAGTTAATGTATATGTAGTTAATATTCCTTTTTATTTCGGTAAGCATAAACTGCCTACATTTTGGAGAGATGAGATATATATATGAGACTATGAATGTATCCTTTTAAATACCAACTATAAACATCAATGTCTTGTTACTCTTTTTAAACAAATTAGTAGTTTCATATAATGTTTATGGCATATCTAATGTGTCTACTTGTTTAGACAACACAAACGCTTTTTAGCAAACATCACTTGTTTTAGCATGGATCAAAATGAAACCATTTTCCTGACACCATGAGAAAACAATAGGATTTATTTTTACCAACAACAGTGGCAGTCTTTCAGCTTGCTTAATTACAAAGAGGAGAAAGTTGCGGTGAGCTACATAGTAACATCCTGGTCCTACAGAAAAATTAAATCCTGAGTGAGTGTGGAAGGAGAGACACTAACAGAGCTTTCCTTGCTTCCCTCCCAGGTGTAACTCTGGGCTTTCCTGAAATGCTTGTTGTCAAGTCCATCTCACTGTGTATGGAGTAGCTGCTTTGTGGGAAAGCCATATGCACCTCCGTTAGCAGTCTGGGAGCTGAATTACTTCCCTGGCAGTTAGAATCCTATCAGAGGAATGAATAACAGAAATTCTCCTGAATCTAGGGAATCAGTTGTATTATCTGTGGCATTAAATTAATCATCTGGGTTGTCTGAAGGATGAGTATTTGTGTCAAATGTATAGAAAGATGAGTTTCTGGTATGCTTCAGAAGATGATTCATGATTTCAGATGACCATCAAAAAGTTACTGTTCAGGCTTTTGTAGTTGTGCGAACACTTGCAAGATCAAGGTACATATGTCTGTAAAAGAATGAGTTTTGGGGTATTGGGACTTACCTTTAGTTGAGTTGAAAGCCTTTTGACTCAGGTTTTCATAACTTCATGGCCTATGCTGGAAAAACATAGAAAAAACCAAAGAAAATACTTCTGCAAAGTAATCCTGTCTTTTCATTGTACATGGAAATTCATCACACTCACTCACACACAGGCTTCTCCTTCCTGCCTCCTGGTCCCTGAAATCTCTTTGGTTTTTTGAGTACCAGAAAAAACAATGTGACACAGCGTCCTTTCGGCCAGATTGACATGAGAAGAGCTCTTTGGTGCCAAATTGTATTTTACTCCCACTAGCCACGGAGGCAATATCTGCTGCCCCTTCAATGCCCCGGGAGCAGAGATGCTCATGAGTGGGATGTGCTTTTTACAGTCCTCCTCCGTGTGATGTTTGGATGTCTAGTAGGCACGTGTGAAAATGATTCTCATGCTCCATACTGATGTAGGTTTAGAGCAGAGGTATTTTTGCTGTCTTTGGTACGAGGATGACTGAGCGGAGAGGCACTTGTAGCCCAAGGGGAAGTTTTAGACTTGCTGCAAGGTTTCATCTTCTGCTGGGACACGTTGGGAAAGCTCCTGATTAATTCTTTGGGAGAAGGACAGTTGTGGGAAAGTCTGTGGGTGTCTGTGGGAGGGTGTATTTTATGTTTCAGTGTATGTTTCTAAGTAATGAGTAAAAAGATGGAAATTGTTGCCTTTTTATTGTAGCTAACTAAGAAGGGAGCACTTAAAAGTTATAGAAGCTTTTTTTTTTTTTTCCTGAGGCTTTTACTCTGAATTAAAAGAGCATCTCGAAAAGGCAGATGTAATTACATCAGAGTATAACTCCTATTCAATCAGTACTATTTGGGAACAAAAATGTAGCTTGGATGTTGGGCAAAATCCATGTTAGAAGAGAAATAAGTGAGTGCTTATCAGCTCAGTCAGAACAAAAATCTGATTAAGGTCTTTGATACTTTATTGTTTAGGAAATATTTTTGAGGTTAGCTGTGCTGACTTGCTTAAAATATACAAGGATGCAACTGACAATTGTTGTCATGAAAATTATTGAATGCCATGATTATTTAATTAAAGCTGCCTTGGCCAATTTAGTTTTATGCTAAAATGACAATGTGCATCTAATCTTTTATCACAAACGTAGCCAAAACAAATTTGTTTTGTTTTTCTCTTGTTAATCAAAAAATAAGGCAGAGAGTATTTATTTTCCTTGAATTGTTGGACACCACAGAATGACTGGGATAGAGACACACTGGTTCCAGGAACTGGCAAGTTTTGAAGTTGCTTTGATTACTTTTGTTTATCTCCATCCTTCTTCTTTTTGTAGGAAATTCCACTTACTTGGACGACCACGGACCACCCCCTCAAAAGGTGAGCTGCTGTTATTTTGCATTCACTTTTTCTTCTTGCTTTTGTTTTTGGTTTTTGTTTTTAACTAATTTTATGTTTACTTGTGTGCAAAGCAACACTGCTGAGTTTACATGGACAGCACTTGGCCTTTCCAACCTTTTTCCTCCAGTGTTTTCAGGCATTTGTAAGTAACTTGAGTCAAATCTCTCTATGATTAAACTAATGGAATTTTTGTCATTGAGTCAAGGGGAGGCAGGATTTTAGTGATGGTTTGTCTGTCAGCACATTCATGCAAAAACAAGACACCGCAGTTGGAGCTAATACGGCAAGTGAAAATGGCCTTTTTTCTAGAACAAGGGTTCTGCTGCAGCTGCGGTGCTTTCAAGCAGAGGATATATTTAATGAACGTGCGTAATGAGCAGGGATAGGGTATGCTGTTCCCATCACATATGTCTGTGCAGCATTGACTTTTCCCTCACCATCATCATGGCACCTCAAGACATTTCAGGTGAGAACCAGCATCATGATGGTTTCTTCAAGACGAAGAAGTGGAAGCAGCAATTTAGGGTCTCTTGATTTGTTTTCTTTTGTTTTACCCTGTGTTGGTTTATTTCTCTAAAACACGATTTGGTACTATCTTGTGTCCATCTTTCCAGGCAAGAAGGCTATTATTAGTTGCAACACTTGAAGGCGCAGCTTTTCTGAAAATTTCCTTTCCAAATTATGCAGAATTCTCACTGTTACCTATAAAACACCAAAGCAGAAAGGGGGTGGGAGGTACTGTGATTATGTATATAATAATAATAATTAAACATAGGCTAATTTATATAATAAAGCCCGTGGCTTTCTTTAATATTAAACTTTTCAAGTAGTGTTGTTTTAATGGAACTTAGTTGCCTGGATGCTTTTGTAAGCCCTGTTGGTAAGTAAGTAGAAGTTTTAGCTGCTTTAAGAACTCTTCATGAAATGGTGAGATTCCGTGGTTGTGTCTAGCCAAAAAAAAGTGGAGTCTGCTGATGAAGGGGTCATTTTTTCCTCAGCTGTGCACAATTCCCACCAGGCTGATGTGAGCAAACTAGAGCAGTTACCTGAAATTATGTCTGTGTTTTCAGACAGATTATTCTGCTGATGTGGCCCACCATGAATGCTAGTGCAGCAGGTGAGAGTTAGAGATGGGGTGGAGGTGAAGAGCCACTGTCTCTGATGGTAGTCCTCACTCATCTCTGTTCAAAGTGACCATGAAATGACATCCTGACCCTCCAGGCCTTGGTTTTAAATGCTCAACCATGTGTGTGCGTCGATGTGGTGACACAGTTGGCTTTTGGTCAGTGGAAGGAGGATAATGTGGAAAGTTACTTGACTTAGTTTAGTTATCAGTGAAAACAAGCTACAGTAATCTGGGTTTCTTCACCATTTTGCTGCAAGCTCTGTGTGCACATGAGGTCTGTAATTTTCAGCTGACATATGGAAATTGGTCACACTCTTAAAGTTCAGGCAGCTCACTTAGAGGGATGATGTATATCTGATTTTCTTCCTCTCATCACAAATACTCTTCTTATCAACACTTTTTCTGCATGCACAGTTACAAAAAAAAAGAACGTAGACAGAAGTGACAAAATCCACCTGTTAAGTTCATCATTACTAACTGAGATGGGACTGAGGGGAATCTAAGAATAAACAAATGTTTCACACTTGAAATTTATTTAGTTCCCTCTTGTGCTCTTGAAAAGTATGTTTTTTTGTTATTTGGGTACCATCTGTTTTTCTTGCCAAGAAGTACAGCAGCTTGCATGGAGTAAAGTATTGTTTTCATCAGGTCTCCGCAGTGAACCCTCAGCTCAGAGGAGTGCTTATTCTGGACCTGTATTTTTCATGCTTGCGTTAGCATTCAGAACTGCCTAGCTGTGCCAGTAAGGAAAATGCTGTAATCTGGATGAGAGTTTTAACCTTGAAAACTTTATTCAGATTTTGATCCTTTTACTTCAGGAATTTTGTGTTGCCGATTAACGATGCTCTGGATGGGAGCTGTACTCCAGTGGGCAGTAGTAGTTGGACAGGTTTATCCAACCCAGACACTTTCATGTTTACCTTACCTTTCTTTTGCCTATCTAAACATATAATTTTGGGCTGTATTCACACAGTTCCATCCAGGTGTGCTTAGCTGGCTGTAAAAAGGCTAGCTGGTTAGGTACCTACAGAATTAATTGATTGACTCTTGGATTAGCTGCTTATAGTCAGTAAAGATTTTGGGCTTCCTCTGTATTCATCCTCACTACTAGAAGCTTGGGGAATAGCTCAGTGGAATAAAAGGCTACAGCCTTGTGTAAGTTGCAGGTATTTTGCTTTTTGAAGTACTTGCCTGTGTTTACAAACATAGATAAAAGATGGATGCGCACATTTTGGTCATCCCTTGGAGGACATGTGGGCAAGCCTGCTTGTTCTTGGGTAAGGGTTTTTGTCTTGTTTTTCATTCTTCTAATCAAAACATGGGCGGGATTGGTAAAAGGGACGATAATTCCTGGTGTTTGCTTAGGGTCGTGTTTCGCACAGAGATGCTTTTGCTTTGTCCGTCTCAGGCATTGCATTGTTGGCTAAGTGCAGTTATTTACCCTCCGACCGCTTCAGCTCTGAACTGTGAACTTTGCCTGTGTGAGTGAAACTGAATTCACTGTAATTGTCATTATCTTCCAAGTAGCCTCTATTTATATGACTAGCTAACTGTCAACATTTAAATTAATAGATGGTTAAGGTCAGTGAATGGCTTAATTTGACATAAAAGCGTATCAGAAGAATTTTATCCTGAATCTAACATTTAAAATACTTCATTACAAGTACTATTTTCAGTTGTGATCCTCACAAAGCACAGATGACATGGTGCACCTTTCTTTAGTAGCATGTGTAATGAATAGATGAAAAAGCCCTTGATTTGTTTCTTTCCATCCCAGCAGTTGCTTACCCAGGGAAGCATACCTTTGCTCTGCTGCGTTCAGTTGTGGTCAGTCCTACGTGGCAATCTTATGTGAAGCTTTCCAGCATTTTCCTAATGCCCACTGTCTTCATCAGAGGGAATTACAGCATGCCCTGAATGAAATGAAAACGTGAGAGGGGGATTTGGTAGGTTTAGAAAGTAAATTTTAGAGTCAGAAGGATCCTGATTTTATGTGTCTGCTTAAAAATGCTTAAAAACTAGAAATAGAGATAATTAAGAACAATCTGTTGCCTGGGGTTGAAATTACTAGTAGCTAATGTCGGTGGTATGCAGTTAGCTGTGGTGGAAGGCCACCAACAGTTGATACGCACTGGACTGTAGCTATTTTGCAGAGTACATTCCAGTGTTCTGTTGGAAATCATGTTGGTTTTGGCTTTTCTTCATGGCTAGCTGCCAAAACTTTGGGTTTTCTTAAATACTACGGGTATTTTTTCCCAGTGGAAGAACCGAAAATAGCACTCTGAATAAGGAAGAGCATCATCACGTTTCGGGAGATCAGGGTATTGGGCTGTGTTTTCAAATAAAGGTGGCAGCAGCAATTTTCTTGGTGTAAGTAGAGAAGGAAGGCTTTGCTCACTGCTGTACGTGAACATCGCTGACATGATTTTGGTTCTCCCTTGAAAAGCTGGCTCAACTGGTGTTGAAGTCTTCCCCCAGTAAAGGTTTACTGGACTGTTAAAGATTGGCAGTGATTACCCATGCCTGTGGTATGAAGATAATGTGTCTGGCATAGACCACTCTTCTTTGGCCCTTAGGCACCGAAGACTTGACCAGAGATTGACCAATCCTAGATTTTCACAAGTTCTAAGACAGATCTGTGTGTGCTCCTCTGCAGGTAGATGCAACCTCCAGTAACCCTCACACACCTCTGGTCTTGATGGTGTTAGTGTGTGACATATGAAAAGGGAATATAGCCAAATACAAGCTCCTGTTCGGTCTGTAAAAATAAGATCTTCAAGTTAAAGCACTTGGATTTCCTAGTTCAAATCTTTATCTCGCTACCTCCTGGGGTTTTTTATACACGTCTGAAAATACCAATTTTAAGTTCTTTGCAAAGTCGTCATTTGTTTATCCGTTCTCTGTAGATCAGAGTCTAAGTGATGCCTATAGATGATGTTAGGCTGTTTTTTTAAAAAACACTGTGAAATTGATGTTCATTGGTGACTGATGATGTTCAGTTGATATATCTCATGTCTGATCATTTCAGCAAATAAAACAGGTGTATTTTGCTTCAGTATTTGGGCTGTTTCATTAGCAAAACTTCCTGAGGTTTTTTCCTCCATCCAAGATGGTAAAGCTGACCTTTGAGGACAAATGATGAGATCTTTATCAAACTTACTGTTGTTACTGATTGAAAGCTTTTCCCCTGAGAACTTGGCAAGAGCATCAGGATATGTCCCTCTTCTGGTGCAGCTGATATACATGTGTAAAGGAGCTGTGCACATAGATGACAGATAAATTACATTCTATTCTTCTTTTCTTGGTGGCTTTCCCATGGGATGCCTCTCATGGACCCAATGTCTTTTGGCAGCTGCTCAGGTGTCAGCAGAGCCCTATGCTTAGCATGTGTGTGACAGTGCTTCAAAGCTTTAAGTGAATACAAAAATGGAGGTTGGTCAGGATGAGGCCAGAATGAAAAGAAATAAAACGCATACACAACATAAGTTTGATCTGATTTTTTTTTTGTTTGAAGCTGGAAAGTGGATAAGTACCCTTCTCACCATTCTTCAGTTCTTGCCTGGTACTTACGTGATGATTTTTCATGTTTTCCTATTGGATCAAGACTCCATTACATTGAGTTTTTGTGTTTGTGTCAGCTTTATCTTTACAACTTCTTTTGATAACAGCCAAAAGCTTTGCATTTTTCTTTTAGTTTTGATTATTTTTTTTTTCAGTATATACTTCCTGTTTCTTTTGAACTTTTTTTTAGTTCTATCCATCTTTCTTGAGAACATGGTTTTATCCCTTCAGCACTCTAGAGTCTTAAGTGGTTTAATAAGGATGAACTGCTTGATTTAAAAAACAAACAAACAAAAAAACAACAACAAAACAAACAAACAAACAAACAAAAAACAAAACCAAAAACCAAGCAAGATTTGTTTCCTTTTAGGTACATGCTTATTAGGGGTTTTAAGAGCATGAATCCAACAAACCAACAGCAAATAAGAATTCTGGTATTGTTTTGAAAGCCTCATGATTTTGAAGATGAGCTGATAGGTCTTGGTAGTTTTCTGCTCAGGCTATAAAGTGTAGTTCAGGAAACAATAGTGGTGAAGTACGCTAATAAGTGCTATGAGTTTTAATCAAAAATGAGATTGAATTCACGTATGAGTGGTCAACAGTAGAGTCAGAACATCAGGTGAAGAGGATGGAAGTGTCTTGAGTGGGCTGAAGGGGTCTAAGTGAGAGTGGTGGTATCATGGTAATTCAGGTGAAGGAGGAGTTTGGGAGAGTAATGTAAGACAGGGCAGTGCGGGGCAGTACAAATGGGTAATTGCCAGGACAGCACACATGACACCCCGGCGTCCTGGGGGAGTGTGGAGGCCTTTGCTGCTGGCACCCTTGGGGATTTTGAGTAGATTCAAGGAGAAGCTTCCTCCATTGAAATGGAAAGGAGTCCTGCCTTGGTCAGCAGAAATGAGGTTTGATTTGCCTGAGCCAGATTAATCCATTCAGATTGCAGAAGGATGAAATGGGAGTGCTTGATAGTGGGCCCATCTGTTATTGCCTCAAGCACGGGTCATCTCCAACACCACAGAGTCCACTTGTGACTCCAGTGTGGACTCTGGTCAGTCGCGGAAGGTGATTTGAGGGGCCTTTGAGCAAAAACACTCAAAGTTCACACACTCAAAGGGCCTTTGAGTGATTCTAGACGGCACTGGGATTTCTATTGTGTTCTGGCTTTGCTGCAAGAGTTGGCCAGCAGTATATTGTCCTTCCTGTAGGTGCTTCTTGATGTTGCTTCTTCCTGGTGGTGACACACTGTCATGAACTGCATTTGAATCTGTTACCTGCAGAAGCTGTGATGGAAATTCAGTCCCTTTGAGGTCCTCTGAGCCCGCAGAGTGAGAGCATCTTGGAGCCAGCTCAGCAGTAATGAGTGTATGGGTTACAGACCAGCAGAACTGGCCAGTTTTACAAATTAAAATCCAGTTACGGCTATAAACAACCTTTATTTCGTACTCCAATTGACTTGTAAAGTGCCCGAGCGAAGTGCAGTGGAAAAGACAAACATACTGGAGACATTAAAATAAAATGTGAAACTACCGAAGGGGGCCTGAAGTAAAGGGCAGGGGGGCAAACTGAAACACGGTATGACAGATCCTTGGCAATGGTGAAACCATGAGATATTGCACTATCTGCAGCATAATAAACAGTCAACCACAATAGGTACAAAATGGTTAAATCTTTAATGTGAAAAAAGACAAGTGCATGTGGAGGAATAAATTCAGTCTATCACTCACCACATTCAAATGCAGTATTATTCGCTCCTGGGGTGAATTCGTGAGTATTGCATTAGGTTACTTAAGGGAACACCAGTGCCGTGATGTATTATAAAAAATTTTAAAACCAGGCTTAGCTACTTAATATCTCTCATTTTATAAGTATCCAATATAAACATGTTGGATGGATGTGATAGGATTTACTACTTAAACAGAGAGTAACTGTGCCAATGTGTTCTGAGCACATCACAGTGTACAAAACCCAGGGCTCAGGAGGAAAAACAGCAGTTTTAAACTTTACGGTTCCAAGATACATATACATATAATATGAAGCTGCTCTGGAGTTAAAATCTGGCTTGCACAAATTCTGCAGCTTAAGGGGTTTTTTTTTTGATATTAGATGGAAAACCTTCCAGTGGAAAACTGGGTAATTAAAGTGACACCAAAATTCTTAACCTACCTGAATTCATGCTAGTTCCCTCAGTGGATACCAGTGTCAGTGAACCGTGTCCTTACATCATTTATCTCCTTTATTTTGTTACGAGATAGGTGCAGCAGTAAGACAACTTCCACAATGTGGTCAACTTTAGAAGTAAGAGGTGAAAATACTGCTTTGCACGAGAAAACTGGTGAGGATCTTCCTGTTCTTTTTCTGTTGTAATCTGTATACACTCATGTAGGGTAAAGAAGAAAAAGACTTTTTTTTTGCACCCCTCTCTATACCAGAGGCAGTCCCATATGCTTTGATTCTTCTAAATGCCATCCTGAGATGTATTAGAAAGGGATATCTGCAGGACGCGAAGGATAACTGTTCAGTTCTCTTTGGCACTAGGGTGACAAGATAGAGCACTATATCTAATTTTGGTCCCAGAAGAGGTGAACAAGTTGCAAGCTCCAGAGGAAAGCAAGAAGAATGAAGAGGAGGCTGAAAAGCATACTGTGTTAAGAAAGGGTGAAAGGAAAATATTTGGTTAATCTAGCAGGTGTTGGCTGTACCCCCTCTCCAAGCAACTATCTGTTTGGTAGGGTGATTCCCTCTCACCTACTTCGTCCCTGAGAGGAGCCAGAGCTGCCATTGCTTGTGTACAGTAAGTGTTGCTGAGTGATGAGAGCCAGAAGTCGTGCCCACGCCTCCGGAGGCTGCCTGACATCAGTGACCTCCTGAAAATGTGGAGTGAACAGAGAGCATCTGCTCTTTACCAGCCTGTTTGACTCTGTGTATACACATGCTGAATTTGAACACTGCTATAACTTCACACACGTGAAATAAACTTGGTTCTGCGCTCTCTTTGGTGGGGAATCTTGTGCAGCGGATTGTAGAGGTTGTAGAGGTTTTGCTCAGCTGTGAGCTGCTATTGTAGGAAGGTAAATCAGGTGCAAAGTATAAAAGGAGTAAAACAAAATCTGTTAACAGGACGCTGTCAAAACTTTGAAAACTTGATCTTTGACCTTTTCTTTGTAATTTTCCCAGTTTGCTGGTGATATTATTGTTGTTTCCATTTGCTGTATGCATAGCCGTAATATCTTGTAATAGGACCTGATCTGAAACTTAAAAGGGGACTTTATTATGTTTTGGACTGAGCTCTTTTTAGATTTGTTAGGGTGCAGTACTTTGTTACAGAAAAAAATATTGGCAGGTTGTTTTTATTAGCTATACTGATCTGTTTTGTGGGACACATCAGGAACCATTAGCTTTGGTGGACACTTCATAGTGATGCTTTTCTTTAGTCTTAATAAGTTTGAACACTTCATCTACAACCAGTTTCCTTTTGCTGCTTGTGTTCTATGCTTATGTTTTTTTATTTATTTTGGTACTTAAGGATGTTGAATCATTAGAGAACACATTTTAACTTATTCTTACAAATATGTCAGTTGCCAAACAAATGAAATGTTTTGCTTGGGGCAGGACAGGGGGGGAAGTCATTCTTTTTCAATTAAATTAGTTGCTTAATGAAAATGCAACAGAAGAATCTTCTGTTTCTTCTTCTGCCTTATTTTCAGTGCTCCACTGCAGCTATACAGCTTTCAAACTTTGGAAATAAACACACTTCATCCTTACCTTTCTTGTGGTTTCTAGTGTATTTTCAGTGACCCAAAGAGAAGATCATGCTGTCTAGTCTGCTTTGGAGTTGGTTAATTCCAAAAGCTTGTCTCTCTCCAGTGTCACTACGCTCTACAAGTGGATCTGGACAGAACTGGATCTGTGTGGTTTAGCTGGGGAAGAAGGAGGCTAACTAGTAATTTATTTTGTTTTCTCTCTTTTTCACCTTTCAGTCATGTTTTCTGCTGACATATCTTTGTGTTAGCAATTCTTTGTTTTAGCCGCTTTACAAGCGAGTAAGAATAAGTTGATACGTATTTGGAATGAGACTTTATGCAGCAATTCCTGAAGTTAGGTTGCAAATATGTTATCTCTTAGTGGCCTTAGAGTTGGCTTTAAATAGATCGTGACAGGCTTGAGACAAACCTCGATTAAAAAGATCTGATGGATCTAAGAAGATCTCAAAAGCGGTGACTGAATCATCTGATCTGTCTTCATGAAACCCACAATGCGAAAATGGGTATTCTCTGGAAACAGTAGAAGAGGAGCTAAAAATGAAATGTGTGGTAGGAAACAAATTCTGGAATTTGTTGGTATAGCAGGTTGTTTAAGAAGTTCTTCAGGCAACAGTCGAGGATGTGTCTTCTAACATCTCATATGCAATATTTTTGGGTATTGGAGGAGGAGGAGATACTGAAGAGAAATGGACTGCTGACAGGACTCAGGTTTGCAGGTGCCTAACGAGCTTCTTCCACCACTCAGGAGCCAAATGGGCCATTGCTTTGACCTAAAAAGCCATTTTTTAAATTCTGATCATTCTGTCTCAGTTGGACAGGAAAAAAAAAATTGAGAGGTTGCACTGAGAAGATGTGATGCTGTATAGAGAGGTGTGACATCAGCAAATGTTTCAGTGCTTTCACGATCTTAGCAGTTTTGTCTGTGCTGGTTGGCCTTATTCACCTCATAAACATGGAGCACTGTCTGACCACAGGTTAGTGTCTGCTCAGAAACGAGAAGCCACGTCTGGCACCCGCTTCTGGCCCTTCTCATGAGTAAAAACAGGGGTTGGTTACTTGCAGAAGTTGTGAAGATAATGAATTGCTTTCTGGGAATGTGTATCTATTGACATGAGTTATTTGTCTAGACAAATTGTACCTGGGCTGGAAAATTTTTGGCAAATGGGCAAAATTATACTGGATTTGGCTCAGTAAAAGTGGAATGTTTTAGGCCTTTGGGCAGATCCCTAAATTATTAACACTGCAAGTAATTATCCAGCCTGTTTATTTTTTTTGATGGTGCAAAGGTTTTCCTGGAGACAAAGTCACCGCTGCGGATGGAAGCCTGGACTTTTGTCAGGCTATCTGAAAAATGGCTCCCCTCCCAAGACTGGCAGACCCACCCTGCAGAGCTGCTTAACAGTCGTCGTCCGTGATGCAAATTCATTTTGGGTTAAACTTGCTTTTTCCTTTCCTCTATTCCATTTGCAATGTTTCTTTACATCTTCTTTAACTGTAGAACAAAAGACAAAATCCTCAGTTTGAACTGACAAGTAAATTGTTATATAACTTTCCAAACCCTTGGAGAGAGCTGTTGTAATTATACTGTGGGTTTTACTTTTTTATAGCTGTAAGTACTAATTCATATAACTCCAAAGTGAATTACATGTTTGAATTGTTTATATTACTTCTGGGCTTTGAAGCAGTGCTCAATAAAGTCACTCTGTAATTATTTTGAAGTTGTGTATATTGTTACATGAATATCATGTTGCCAGAGCATCACCTCAGCAGTTAGTCAAGTCCACATGATACATCCTCTCATTGTAAAATAAAACATAATCCCATTAGTGTTTTGTAAACCTCCAACTGCTGTTTTCCATCTTGTTTCTGCTAATATAATAGGAGCCGCCTTTTCAAATGCCACCATCTCTTTTATTGTCTGAGTCTCTTGTCAATATCATGAGAGGGAAAAGAAAGAAGTTCCTTTCTGAAGAAGTTTTCAATTTCTTGCATTTCTAGATCTGCAAACTCACATTTCTGGGGGCAGTGTTCTGTCTTCTAAGAAATTACTTAGACTTTTTCTAAAATGTCTAAAATGCAGAAAGCAGATTTGCAGCATCCTAAGGGAACTACTCACACCAAACAAATACTCGCTTAGGTACCGAAAGCCTGTGTGATCTGCGGCTTTGTGTACTGGGCACACCCTCTGGTGCCACTTGGGTGTGTGAGTGGAATGGTGACGCAAAGAGACGAAACATGAGCAAAGCTTTAGCGGTGCCTCCCTAAAGCCAGCCTCATTCAGCAGTGCTGCAAGCGAAGTTTCGATTACCGTTAATGACTGTTCTTCTGAAGCAAGCTTTGAGCTATAGTTTTATCTTGCATCTTGTCCCATTTTACCTAAGCGCTTTCAGATATTTACTGAATCAAGGCATTGATATATTGGCCTTCTTTAAGCTAAACAATTATCTGAAAATAATAGCCCTTTATTTCAGTTTTCTCTGTCTGCAGTGAATATTTGCTTATGAGTTCTTTTTGGGGGTTGCCATGGTTATCATCTGTGTGCAGAACAGAATTGTGTTATGTAGGAAGGTGAGTTTCGGAAAGAAAGGTGAGAACTGGCCAAACGTGATAGCAACTGTCAGGATTTTTTAGCTAGTAAAGTTTTTTGCACTTAGAATAGAGACTTTACAAAGGCCCACTTTATTTCATTTTTAAAGAATGTTATTAATAAAATTCACCCGAAGTTACTGGCTAATCAAGTCAGGGATTTAATTAGAACTAGAATGTGATTTGGGTGCAGCAGAATGTCACTTGAAATGAGTGAAGTACCAATGAAGAAAAAACTTTGCTTGCTGTATTGCAAAGTGCAACCGTGCTATGAAAATCAAAGCAGTTAATAATTGTGAAGTGTTTTTAAGTATTTCCATAGCCCTACAAACTTTCATCATTTATCACATTTCCAGGATGCTAGGCAAACACATGCTGTATGTGCTCTTGCTCCTTGGCACTTGTCAGCGTCTACTTTGCGTTTCTCTTGAAGACTTTCGCATACTTGGACAGCAAAGTATGCCAGAAGTGTCTGAGCAGAGGAGAAACTTCCATTCCACAAGTTACGGTGGTGGTGTGTGGATAGCGCGGCAGGGCCGTGGCAAATACTGATGCTGGTTTTTTTGTCATGCAAAGAAACAGATCAAAAAGGGGACAAACCGGATGGCTGGTGTGTGTTCTTGCATAAGAAAAACTTTTGTGATGGTGTCTCTGGTGTTATAATCAACATAATCAAATGTGTTCCCATGTTAACCTGTCAGACATCATTAGCAGTTGTTTTGGAAAAGGTTAGCTATGGCTGTAACATAGAGATGTTAAATTCATCACCCTTGGAGTGCTCTAATCATTGAGGCTGGGATTTTGCTTTTCATAGGAAGCAAAGCTTCTGAAGGAAAAATAGATGAGGAAAGACAGAGAGAGACTCTGCAGTAGGGCCTGTTGTGGCAGTACTAGGGGTAATGGTTTCAAAGTAGAGGGAGGTAGATTTAGATTGGATATTAGGAAAAAATTTTTACACTGAGGGTGGTGGAACACTGGCACAGGTTGCCCAGAGAGGTGGTGGATGCCCCATCCCTGGAAACATTCAAGGCCAGGTTGGACGGGGCTCTGAGCAACCTGATCTGGTTGGAGATGTCCCTGCTCCTTGCAGGGGGGTTGGACTAGATGGCCTTTGAAGGTCCCTTCCAACCCAAACTGTTCTACGATTCTATAATAAGGGGGCTAGGTTTCTCATAGAAAACTCTCCAATAATACAAAATAGTAAGACGCGCTGTGTTATGTGGGTTTTATGAGAGCCTTGAGGAGGCCCATGTTAGCTTGCTGAATTGGCATGCGTGATTTCTGGGAACTTGGAAAACTTAACCAAGGCCGTGAACACCAAATACCTGCCCTTTCCCAAGTAATTTGGAGAGTGATGGATTCTGTGTTTATATTGCAAAAAAAAAGGATATCCTAAACATTGCAACCAGTAACAACATTGATGTTCTTTTGGTCATGACGTGTAACAATGACAGCGAAGTGCCAGTACGTTCACATTGTATATAAGGGAGTCCAGATTTACTTTTTTTTTTAATTCTATTTTGTAGTCCTCTCTGAAAGTAATCTGAAGGGTTGACTGAGGAATCATTTTTCTTCCCTGATGAAGATCTATTAGCTGTTCAAATACCGTGAGAAGTGCCAGAAGCCGATATGCGTCATCTGACTGATTTTATGTTAGAAATCCCTCTGCTGGAAGAATGTGATTGCATCAACAGCAGAAGTAACTGTAGATTGAGACGCACCATCACTTTGGCATGTGAGCCACTTCTTGCGCTGACTGTACGTCACCTGGAACCAGGGTGCAGGTTCCGTGTCGGGGAAAATTTTCTGCCCGTTGTCTTAATAGAAAAATGATATTTCCATGAGTGCGTGCCATTTATGCGCTGCTGTGGGTGAACCTGTGAGCTCCTGACTGTCGGCCAGTTTAAAAGGCTTGAAAAAAATGCCTCCTGGTCTGTATTATCAGATGCTGCTGCTATAAGCTATACACCAAATACTCATCTAGTGCAATAGTGTGACTGCAGAATAGCTCACGGACATCGTCCAGGAACAAAAAAGGCTGCATCCAGTGTACTTTAAGACAGTGATTTACCGCTTGCTTATTCTGTTTTCTGGGGAGGGGAGTGTGGTGCAAGAGTTAGTGTGGGCTGCAGACCATTCCTGGTGAGCAGTTTGGATGTGTCTGTTCTGTTTTGTGGTTTAGTGAACGGTTACCTGTACAAATGTGATCAAGCTGTTGGCCTCCAGGCCACTTGTGGCCCCTGGCGTTACTTATTCCACAAGTGCATCCCTAGCCAGTGGCATGGTTTGTTCTCTGAGTCTCTCTGGAAGATTCGGGTTTATATTTGAAATTGAAACAGTTGATTAATTTTAGCTCTATACAACTTGTTGTTGTTTGGGTTTGGTTTTTTTTTCTTTTTAAGCTGAAGTTTTGCAATTCAAGCATTCCTCTTGTATTATGTCAACTTCACTTTGAATTGCCAAACTCTCATGAAATTCACTCCTCTGCGTTCTTTGTATGGGAGGCAGTCAACTAGACCTGACTGTTTGCATTGAGGTTAGAAGCAGCAAGCTTAAGCCCATCAGCAGCTTCACTAGAAGACATCAGCAGTGTTCCTGGAGTAGCTACCAATCTGCACCAGTAGATTAAACTGGATTGTGAGGGAGAAATCTCAGCTTGCCACAGCCTGAGCCATGTGTTTCTGTTTTAAAGAACTTCTAGCTTGCTGGGCAGGGTCCTAGAAATTCTCCTGTACATAACTGTTGGTGTATGGTCAAAACATGCTGTGATTCAGAGGTACACAGAAACAAAAATACCAGTACACTGACTCAATTTTTTTCAATCTTTATTTAGGTACTTCCATTCCCCAGCCAGGTGGTCTACAACAGGGTTGGAAAATGTGGGAGTCGAACTGTGGTTTTGCTTTTGAGAATTTTATCAGAGAAACATGGATTCAACCTGGTTACATCTGACATCCATAACAAAACAAGACTGACCAAAAATGAACAGGTAAGTTACTCCTGCTCATCTTAGACCCTGTTTTCTTACTGTGTTTGTGAAACTGAGAAACAAAGACATATGCTAGCAGGAATCATGTTGAAAAGGTGTACTGCTACTTTGACTTGAGTAATCAGCCAGAATTCATCATCCTCTAAGTGGCTTCAGTTAATAGGAGAAATGGATGGTAGAGCCAAGAGCAACACGATGTGGAAGCTAACCAGAAAAACTAATTTCCAGTGAGCCAGCTCCTGAATTTAGTCAGCATAGCAGTTAGTCCAACAGAGAGACAAGAAGAGTTAGTACAAGTGAGATTAGGTGCTAACAGCTTCTGGGATCTGTATGAATGTTTGCGGGAGGGAGTTTGCAGGGCTCAGCCATTTATCATATAAGCGAGCCAGCTTATTCAGACCTAGCTTGGGTCTCTTTAAGCAAAGCAGGAGTAAATAATAGCCAGCAGGGGGTTTTCTGATCACGTTCTTAATTCACTTCTAGCAAGCACTTGGTTTAAAAACTTGTTTGCCCGGGCCATGCTAACCCACGTTGCTATAATCTGACATGTCCTTGATCCTGTCTCAGCCTCTTGCTCATCTGCCTTTTTCATGTTATCGCACAGCCCTCGCCAAAGCAAGTGAAAATACCAAATGGAACCTCTTTCCCCAAACACTCCTTTTTATGGTTCCTTAAAAGCTGTAGAGGATATTAGCTTTGCAGCTTTGATTCCCTTGTAATTAGGGTAACAATGTGCCCTCTGTATCACTGCTGTCAGTAGATATTGATGCAAGTAATACAAAAAA
The DNA here is from genome assembly GCA_009806455.1 of Tetrax tetrax. Taxonomy (NCBI): domain Eukaryota; kingdom Metazoa; phylum Chordata; class Aves; order Otidiformes; family Otididae; genus Tetrax; species Tetrax tetrax. Next base: position 244,393 of record WHYT01016312.1, read on the forward strand.
CCTTGGACTCTAAAGTGCAAGGATGTAGTCAGATGCCAAAACTGTTGCACATGTTACCCACAGCTGGTATTTTTATCTGCTCATCAGGTAAATGCCACACTAACTGCCTGCGTCACCCCTAGGAGTAGCAGCCTGCAAACCCCAAAAAGATGTATGCGATGAACAAACTTCGGACATGGGCCTGCCAGTGGCATTGTGCTCCGATTGGGGTTGATTTATTTGTAGCCTGTTCGTGAGCGTAATTTTGTTATTTTAGATACAGCAGTTCATTCTAAATGGAAATTTGGGAACAGATATTGCTCCTGCAGGTCTCTAAGTCCTCCCCTCCAAGATGGCCATCGGAATCTCGCCAGCAGCTGGCTCACCTAAAACCCACACAGTGCCCAAAAGTTTCTGCATGTGGCTGGGTGCAGCACACCAGCAAAAGACTGTGGGGTAGGCCAGTGTCACCGCGTTGTCCTGACTCTGGCCAAGGGAAGGGGCAGAGCCCTGGGCTGCAGCATCCCTCTGCGTATCCCACCAGGAGCACCACGGAGCCTGGGGAGTTCGCAAAGTGATCCCATCAGGTCAGGGTCAAAGTGTCCTGTGCTACAGAGCCTGCGTGTTTGGTTTTTCTGCTTAACTGTTGGATATGGGATAGAGGATTTCTGTGGGTATGACTGCTTTTGTGTTTCGGGTTCTTTGAGTTTTGTTTTGACCGTGTCCTTCATTGAGTTTCATTGCTAATTGGGAGATGCATCATAAAACCTAAAACCTTTCAGGACTTAATAATCACCAGCTTTCACCCTCATCAGCTACTTCGTTTCAGTTCTGTTCTGCCTTCCTCTGGTAGGTGAATTGTCCTTTATAAAACATGACAGAAGATCACATCTCAGCAGTCTTCTGTGCTTTAGTCCAGCATGTGGAGATTCCAGAGAGGCCCAGACTTAGTTTTGATGCCAGCAGTGCACTGACAGAGGATAAATATCTGCATTGCTTTTTGCACTCCAGAGGCTGTTAGGTTACTAGACAGCAAATATGCTGGAACACAGATGGTGCTGGATGCTGATTATTTACTCTATAGATTGCCGTACTATAACTTGAGTCTCTTTATTTTCATTTATGGCTTATTTATTCAGTTACAAAAGGTTCATAATTTAATGAGTACGTTTGCTGAAAAGTGCCTTTGATCACCAGGAAATGTGCCTGGAGACAGTAACTTCTGTTGTTCAGGGTATTTTAGTTGTCGACTTTTTTCTTTTTTATGAGCAGAATGCGAAAAAATGAAATCTTTCTGCCACCTTTAATGTGGTATACACAAGAGGAAGTTAAGAGAATGGATGGTTTCAGGCTCCAGGCATTGGAACAAGAGAAAAGAGAGCTGAGCTGGGCTGTAGGCTCCCAGCATGAGCATGGGCTTCTTGCTTGGGATGATATTTGTCTCTTCCTTCTGCCGTTTGTCAGTCCTGTATTTGGTTAAAGCCCTGATCCAGCCAAGACTTTTCTGTAAATATTTAGCTTATGCAGTCTGCTGTTGTTAAATAAAGTTAAGCACTTAGGTGTTCTTAGTGACTGTGGAGATTGCACATAACTGGAGTCTATATTCTCATTGCCTTTTCCAGTCTCCTTGCTACTAAGAAATTTTCCTGAGTTATGAGTGCCTGCCAGCAATTACAAGTGCAGCCTTTGAACATCTATGGGCATAAAGGAGTGAGTTCTGGAAGCAGATGAATTAAATAACTTTTATTTATGTGCCTTACCATTCGCTATATTTTTTCCAAGTAAATTAAATACAGAAAATAATATGTAGTATTCATATATACAAAGTCCATCTAATTGATGTGGCTTTAAAATGACACATGAACTTTTGCAAAATAAACTCTTTCCCTTCCCTGACTTCCCCCCACCCTCGGGTTTTTTTTTTTGTATTTGGAGAAGTAAGAGTGAGTATTTTTAGAGATACACAAATACTGATCACATGCAGCAGTAATCGATAGTTTATTCTGATATCATTTCCTTCTGCAACCAGCTTTATCTATAATTCCAGTTTAACACACTAAAAATCCATCACTACTTTTTCTTAAATGCTTTTAAAGACAGAAAATTGGTCATAGCAGCTTGAGGAGCTGAAGAAATTCTTGACACCATTCCAAATTTTTGAGAGCTGAAAATGAAGATCTAGTCTCATTCCTGTGAGTTGTTTATGGAAATGAGTACTGAGATGAAAGTGATATACCAGATACCTGTAGATACTTGTGCCTCCTGGACCCTGCATGCCTTCAGTAGAGACTGAAAACAGTAGAGGAAGGTAAAAAACTCACAAGAAATACAAATAGAGAGGGGTTTTTTTTTTTGTCCTATTTGTATCAATGTTAGCGGAGACCACAGTGTCATCCAGCTGTCCTCACTTGGAAAATCCCAGTTGCTTGATTGTTTTTATACATTTGACCTCAAATTCTCCCAGTTGAAATACAGCAGCTTAAAAAAAAATGTAGTAACATTTTTGGCTGTTGTCTGGGCATGATCTCTGGGATCTCTCTGATCCTTTCTTTTTGTTCCCAGTAGAGTTTTCCTATTACAGATCTCAAACCAAGCAGAACTGCTCCGAGCAGCCAGCACGGGGGACTGGCGCTTTCCAGAAGAGGGAAAGAAGGTGTCCTCCCTCACAAGCCCGAGTTGAGTTTTTGTGCAGGAACAATGCTGTGGCTGGAGCAAAGCCATCCTCCACGTTTCTCCGCTCTCGAGGAGGGCCCATCCAGTCTCCCTCAGCGTCATTTCACTGTGCCATCTGCTGGATTGTTATTTACAATGCAGCAACAACTGAGTACAAATGCAGGGATGATGCTGAGCCATCAGTAGCTTCAGTACGGTCAACTGAGATCCTACAGTGGTAGAGTAGGACAGTTGACAAGGAGAAACCTTTCCCCGTGGAGTGTTGCCTCTTGGTGTTCTTGCTTGGCTGGGCTTGAAGATTTGAAAATAGCTTGTGATTCACAGGATTGCCTCTGTTTGCAGATCTGGTCTTGTTTAAAGGTCCTGGTAAAAGTCAGGGCAGAAGATGAATTTTGCAGAAAAATTCAGAATAAAAGCTTAAACCAGGAGTCACAGTGGTAGGAAGATGTTATGCTAAGGAGCAAATCAGCATTTAGGCTAAAGACTGTTACTTACAATTAATTGATATTGGGTGGGAGGTGGAATTGGTTTGGGCATTTTATGGCCATGTAGTTTAACTTTAAATCCCAGATAATTTCTGTCAATGGTAGGGCAATGCTGCGGGCTCCACTGGTGGATGTGAGCACGTGGGCACAGGGTGCCACCACCTGCATCTCCCCACATGCTCTCGTGTCCTGGCATTTCCCTCTCCCTGGATCCTTGTTTAGCAGCATTAACTCTCTGCTGCAATTCAGTTCATTTCAAAAGCAAATTACAATCTTTTTCAGCACTGTCTCAGTGAAACAGATCAAAGTTAACTCCTGCGGGAGAGCTTGGGGCGAGAAAGGAAAAACTCTTTATGGGCCCTTACCATAGTGGGCGTGTGCTCCTTTCAGTCTTCCCCCAGATAGTTTTGTAGCTTTTACCTCCAAACATGGTGTGTTCTGGTTCATCTCTTCCCATAACGGTGTTTACCATTGTAGTTTACCTTCTGCTGCTTGTGCTTTTTCATCTCTTTTCAAACTTAAGTTGGTATAAGACTATCTCCTAGATGATCTGTGCTTGTATCTCTCTCCTGCATCACCCATTCCATCCAAAGGTACTTGCTTTCCTCAGCTGTCATCCTCTGCTCTCTATTTTTCTCTGTGGGTCCTCTACACTAACCATCTTGTAAAAAACAAAACAAAACAAAACAAAAAAAACCCCAAAACAAAACCAACCATCCAACAAACAAGAAAACCTCCACAACACAAAATTCAACAAAAAAAAACCAGTAGAGACCTTACTCTTCTGGGAGATGTTGGAAGATAATGATGAATAGGATTATTATTATTAATAATAATAATGTTAAAAGAAGGGGTGGATCACTATCTATTCCTGAGCAGTATGTTTGGCTTGTTAGGCTGAAATCAGTTCAGCACAGTGGGATTAGAGAGAGATAGACCCACAGGAAATATGGCCACAATTTGCATGTGGCCATGAGCCATTACAGTTATTTATTTTTCCCTCCTGACATCTGTGTGTTGTTTCTGTTGAGCCTTACTTACCCTTCTGGCAGGGTTTTTAAAAGAATGGGTTTTGCTTATTTGTTCATATGCACATTTTAGCTCTGTCCACATCTGCTTACAAGCTCAGTTGATCATTAACTGTCTAAATATGAAGGTACTTTAAGTCAAAACAAAATTCTGTGTCTGCTTTGGAGTAAGCTATTATCATAGCTCAAGAGATTGAGTTTGGTAGCAAGGGATTAAAAACAGCCAGGAGCCAGATGCTGGCCTGCTCTCCGTGCATCTTTCCAGACTCCCTTCACTCCTGAGGCAGAAGTGCCCGTGCTGGCCCGGCAGCGGGTTGACGTGAGCCTGCCACTGACATCGCGTGAAATCCAGTGGGAAACGGGGCATCTCGTGAGTTGGTACCAGCCCCAGGCCGAGCTGAGGGGCGAGGGAGGCTTGCGGGTGCTTTGTAGCACTCACCTATACCCAAACACATGTTTATCTAGCGGTACTATATTAACACTGCTTGTCTTCTTAAACTCAGTGGGATTACTTTATATGAACATACTATCTTTACATCTCCATATTTATACTTTAATGACAGTTTTTTGGTTTTGTTCCAAGATGAAATTGCAGTGGTGACTGTAGTGGCGTGAATAGAGTTTTTAACCCTTATCAATAACTTCCTTCTGCCATCTTCCTTCCTTCCTTAATTCATGCAAATAGACTAACATAGGAAAACTGCCAATATAACATAAAGCTTTATATGGTTTCTAGAATTTCACTTCTCCTGTAACTTGTCTGGGTAAAAACTAATAAAGCTGCCAATTGAGACATCTGTTACCCAGCCTCTAGCATCTCTCCTTGTTTCATTCTGCAAGGTGAATGAATATAATTTTTTGGCAGAGAGTTACCAGTCCTAAATGTTGGCTTATTTGGTTTGCTAGGACGGCTTTTGTCTCTTTGGAGCATTGAGAAACAGTGCTCGATTACTTTGTGCCAGTTATTGCAAAGCTTCCTGGGCTTTTTAATTCTGGTCTGGGCAAGCTCTGCTCTTCAGGCTTATTAATTTCTTGCTCATAGCATTTATGTTGTGTTAAAGGAGCTGTATAAAGATCTTTTTGTACTTGAATCAAACAACCCAGAGTCCAGATCTGACTGACTAAAGCAGGCGGGCTATTCCCTTCTTGCTGCCTTTTTTTTTTTTCCCCACATTTTTTTTCTGTTTTCTCTTGTTTGTCTTTTCCTTTCATACTGTCTTTCTTTTGGTGGTCTCTTCTTCTTTACATTCCATTCCCTTGGGTTTACAGCCTTTCCCAGACCTAATATACCTTGATATACTTTCTCAGACCTCATCTGCCTTGATATACCAGCTTTGTGCCTAATACACTTTGATGTGCTCAAACTAGTTTGACAGGAAAAGGCTTCTCCTGAAAAGATGGACAAACTGAACTGTTTGCTTCAGTGCTCATTGTCCATGTATGTGTATAGAATTGTTGAAGGCAGAGGAAGAGTAGGGAAAAGCAAATTAGCGTGCGCACTTTTTTTATTTGGTCCTAGAAGTAGCTTGTGTTTTCTGAAAGAAGACGGCAGGTTGTGTGTCCTAGGAAAAAAAACGGAGAATGAAAGATGGATGAGAAGCAGTAAAATGTGACAGAGTGTAAAAACTGTGGCAAGATATCAGTATATCAAAACTGGGAAATAGAAGGAAAAAACATTGACAATTGCTGTCCTTTAACTGTAATTTTGTATTTTTTAGGGCAAGGACATAATTTTCTACCATACTCTTCAGGCTTTTACTGCAGTAACTCATCACACGCCAGTCAGTTTATCTTGCCCACGTAGCAGGCTGGACTCCATGTTTTTCCTTATTTTGTCTGTGTCTAGCTATAGCATTCAAGTTTTAAAATATAGTTTTTTAATATCCCCTTAATTGTGTTTAAGTTTAGTATATTAATTGATTCAACCAGAATGTTTGATTCACCTTCTCTTCTCTGTTTTTTTGAGGTTTTTTTTTCCATTTGTGAATTTCTGTTATTTTCTGCATTACTTTCTACTACTCAGTTTGTAAAATCAATAAATCAATTACATTTATGTTCAATGACCATACTATAGCCTGTGTTTCGGCACAGACCAGAAAATCTGAAAATAAATCTTAGAAAATTAGTAGTAAGGAAGGAAAATTAACTAAGATGTCTCAAATCTCTAGCATGGCGCTAAAAACTTTCAGTTTCCTCTAGATTATAGCTGCAGCTCCACTTACACAACATAGATATTCATATCCATGGTGCGCAGTCTTCAATATGTGCTGGTTACATTATTCCATTTTAATGATCTGAAAATGTAAATAATCTATTTAAAAAAAAAAAAAATTTAAATGGTGTGAATATGCCTAAACTGGAACTCAGCATCGTCTTTCTAAAAGTGCCCATTTGATTTGTACTCTTACCTTGCTGTAATAGTAAAAGGAATGACAAGTGGTGGTTTCTATATCTAAACAGACGAATCATTCAGTGTTTTGACAATTTTTATTGTTATATGAAAATGGTCATTGACTTTCTCTTACAGTGTCAGATATTTTACATTTTGGCATTCTAATGAATAGAGCCAATGCCTTCAGAGGGCAGCTGCCACTTGCAAAGCTCTGGTGCAGATTTTGGCAGGGTTTAGATTTGCTTTTCCTGAAACTGATCACCACTTTTGGAAGTACATAAGCTCCAGGATAGCAGGATGGTGTCTGCAGCTTAATCTTTCTGGCTTAAACGTGAAATAATAGTTGTGCTATCTTGATGACAGTGTTTGGGAGGGATAGTGTGGATGGAGTTCCTGAGTAATTCAGACTTGAAAATTACATCATCGTGTGTTGTTTATTTGTCTCAAAATGTGCATTGAAGTTAACGTGGAAAATTTGATTTGTTAATTCTTTTTAGATGGAATTGATTAAAAACATAAGCACTGCTGAGCAGCCCTATTTATTCACTAGACATGTTCATTTCCTCAACTTCTCAAGGTAAGGCATTTTTTCAGTTAAAAGTCTTTTTCATTGATCTGTATTAATTGTAATACATAGAACATTTTCCCTCCTTTTTTACATATAAACAATACAATGTACTTTTTTTTTTTTCTTCCTTTCTGGTTCTGGA